>JAUJYP020000046.1:0-587500 GCA_030674075.2 Linum usitatissimum
GGGATATAGTGAATGGTGAAAGTGGAAAATAGCAAGGTGCACTATGTATGTGCCGAAGTGCACTGTACCAAGATGCAAGGTGCATGGTGCGTAATGGAAGTGCATCCTACCACGGTAAAACGTGACTGGTGCATGGTGTAATCGCACCATACCAAGGTGCATCGTGCATCGTGGAAGTGAATCATTCCAAGCTGCATAGTGCATGGTAGAAATGCACCACATGATGTTGCACATGCATAGTCAAAATCGATTATTGTAGTGTACATTGTGCATGTTGAAAGAGAATCGCACCAAGACGCAAAGTGAAAAGTTGATGGAAAAATCGCACCAAAACACGATACACTATGCATGGTGGATATGCTCTATACCAAGGTTCATGGGTTATAGTGAATGGTGAAAGTGGAAAATAGCAAGGTGCACTATGTATGTGCGAAGTGCACTGTACCAAGATGCAAGGTGCATATTGCGTAGTGGAAGTGCATCCTACCAAGGTGAAATGTGGCGGGTGCATGGTGTAATCGCACCATACCAAGGTTCACCGTGCATCGTGGAAGTGCATCATTCCAAGCGGCATAGTGCATAGTGCATGGTGGAAGTGCACCACATGATGTTGCACCTCGTGCATAGTGAAAATCCACTATTGTAGTGTACATTGTGCATGTTGAAAGAGAATCGCACCAAGACGCAAAGTGCAAAGTTGATGGAAGAAGCGCACCAAAACACGGTACCCTATGCATGGTGGATATGCTCTATACCAAGGTTCTCGGGTTATAGTGAATGGTGAAAGTGGAAAATAGCAAGGTGCACTATGTATGTGCGAAGTGCACTGTACCAAGATGCAAGGTGCATGGTGCGTAGTGGAAGTGCATCCTACCAAGGTAAAAATGGACTGGTGCATGGTGTAATCGCACCATACCAAGGTTCATCGTGCATCGTGGAAGTGCATCATTCCAAGCGGCATAGTGCATAGTTCATGGTGGATGTGCACCACATGATGTTGCACTGTGCATAGTCAAAATCCATTATTGTAGTGTACATTGTGCATGTTGAAAGAGAATCGCACCAAGACGCAAAGTGCAAAGTTGATGGAAGAAGCGCACCAAAACACGGTACACTATGCATGGTGGATATGCTCTATACCAAGGTTCACGGGTTATAGTGAATGGTGAAAGTGGAAAATAGCAAGGTGCACTATGTATGTGCCAAGTGCACTGTACCAAGATGCAAGGTGCATGGTGCGTAGTGGAAGTGCATCCTACCAAGGTAAAATATGACTGGTGCATGGTGTAATCGCACCATACCAAGGTTCATCGTGCATCGTGGAAGTGCATCATTCCAAGCGGCATAGTGCATAGTTCATGGTGGAAGTGCACCACATGATGTTGCACCGTGCATAGTCAAAATCCATTATTGTAGTGTACATTGTGCATGTTGAAAGAGAATCGCACCAAGACGCAAAGTGCAAAGTTGATGGAAGAAGCGCACCAAAACACGGTACACTATGCATGGTGGATATGCTCTATACCAAGGTTCATGGGTTATAGTGAATGGTGAAAGTGGAAAATAGCAAGGTGCATTATGTATGTGCCAAGTGCACTGTACCAAGATGCAAGGTGCATGGTGCGTAATGGAAGTGCATCCTACCACGGTAAAACGTGACTGGTGCATGGTGTAATCGCACCATACCAAGGTTCATCGTGCATCGTGGAAGTGAATCATTCCAAGCAGTGCATAGTGCATGGTAGAAATGCACCACATGATGTTGCACTATGCATAGTCAAAATCGATTATTGTAGTGTACATTGTGCATGTTGAAAGAGAATCGCACCAAGACGCAAAGTGAAAAGTTGATGGAAAAATCGCACCAAAACACGATACACTATGCATGGTGGATATGCTCTATACCAAGGTTCATGGGATATAGTGAATGGTGAAAGTGGAAAATAGCAAGGTGCACTATGTATGTGCGAAGTGCACCGTACCAAGATGCAAGGTGCATAGTGCGTAGTGGAAGTGCATCCTACCAAGGTGAAATGTGACTCGGTGCATGGTGTAATCGCACCATACCAAGGTTCACCGTGCATCGTGGAAGTGCATCATTCCAAGCGGCATAGTGCATAGTGCATGGTGGAAGTGCACCACATGATGTTGCACCGTGCATAGTGAAAATCCACTATTGTAGTGTACATTGTGCATGTTGAAAGAGAATCGCACCAAGACGCAAAGTGCAAAGTTGATGGAAGAAGCGCACCAAAACACGGTACCCTATGCATGGTGGATATGCTCTATACCAAGGTTCTCGGGTTATAGTGAATGGTGAAAGTGGAAAATAGCAAGGTGCACTATGTATGTGCGAAGTGCACCGTACCAAGATGCAAGGTTCATATTGCGTAGTGGAAGTGCATCCTACCAAGGTAAAATGTGACCGGTGCATGGTGTAATCGCACCATACCAAGGTTCATCGTGCATCGTGGAAGTGCATCATTCCAAGCGGCATAGTGCATAGTTCATGGTGGAAGTGCACCACATGATGTTGTACTGTGCATAGTGAAAATCCATTATTGTAGTGTACATTGTGCATGTTGAAAGAGAATCGCACCAAGACGCAAAGTGCAAAGTTGATGGAAGAAGCGCACCAAAACACGGTACCCTATGCATGGTGGATATGCTCTATACCAAGGTTCTCGGGTTATAGTGAATGGTGAAAGTGGAAAATAGCAAGGTGCACTATGTATGTGCGAAGTGCACCGTACCAAGATGCAAGGTGCATGGTGCGTAGTGGAAGTGCATCCTACCAAGGTAAAATGTGACTCGGTGCATGGTGTAATCGCACCATACCAAGGTTCATCGTGCATCGTGGAAGTGCATCATTCCAAGCGGCATAGTGCATAGTGCATGGTGGAAGTGCACCACATGATGTTGCACCGTGCATAGTCAAAATCCATTATTGTAGTGTACATTGTGCATGTTGAAAGAGAATCGCACCAAGACGCAAAGTGCAAAGTTGATGGAAGAAGCGCACCAAAACACGGTACACTATGCATGGTGGATATGCTCTATACCAAGGTTCATGGGTTATAGTGAATGGTGAAAGTGGAAAATAGCAAGGTGCACTATGTATGTGCGAAGTGCACTGTACCAAGATGCAAGGTGCATGGTGCGTAATGGCAGTGCATCCTACCACGGTAAAACGTGACTGGTGCATGGTGTAATCGCACCATACCAAGGTTCATCGTGCATCGTGGAAGTGAATCATTCCAAGCGACATAGTGCATAGTGCATGGTGGAAGTGCACCACATGATGTTGCACTATGCATAGTCAAAATCGATTATTGTAGTGTACATTGTGCATGTTGAAAGAGAATCGCACCAAGACGCAAAGTGAAAAGTTGATGGAAAAATCGCACCAAAACACGATACACTATGCATGGTGGATATGCTCTATACCAAGGTTCATGGGTTATAGTGAATGGTGAAAGTGGAAAATAGCAAGGTGCACTATGTATGTGCGAAGTGCACCGTACCAAGATGCAAGGTGCATAGTGCGTAGTGGAAGTGCATCCTACCAAGGTGAAATGTGACTCGGTGCATGGTGTAATCGCACCATACCAAGGTTCACCGTGCATCGTGGAAGTGCATCATTCCAAGCGGCATAGTGCATAGTGCATGGTGGAAGTGCACCACATGATGTTGCACGTGCATAGTGAAAATCCACTATTGTAGTGTACATTGTGCATGTTGAAAGAGAATCGCACCAAGACGCAAAGTGCAAAGTTGATGGAAGAAGCGCACCAAAACACGGTACCCTATGCATGGTGGATATGCTCTATACCAAGGTTCTCGGGTTATAGTGAATGGTGAAAGTGGAAAATAGCAAGGTGCACTATGTATGTGCGAAGTGCACCGTACCAAGATGCAAGGTGCATGGTGCGTAGTGGAAGTGCATCCTACCAAGGTAAAATGTGACTGGTGCATGGTGTAATCGCACCATACCAAGGTTCATCGTGCATCGTGGAAGTGCATCATTCCAAGCGGCATAGTGCATAGTTCATGGTGGATGTGCACCACATGATGTTGCACTGTGCATAGTCAAAATCCATTATTGTAGTGTACATTGTGCATGTTGAAAGAGAATCGCACCAAGACGCAAAGTGCAAAGTTGATGGAAGAAGCGCACCAAAACACGGTACACTATGCATAGTGGATATGCTCTATACCAAGGTTCATGGGATATAGTGAATGGTGAAAGTGGAAAATAGCAAGGTGCACTATGTATGTGCCAAGTGCACTGTACCAAGATGCAAGGTGCATGGTGCGTAATGGCAGTGCATCCTACCACGGTAAAACGTGACTGGTGCATGGTGTAATCGCACCATACCAAGGTTCATCGTGCATCGTGGAAGTGAATCATTCCAAGCGACATAGTGCATAGTGCATGGTGGAAGTGCACCACATGATGTTGCACTGTGCATAGTCAAAATCCATTATTTTAGTGTACATTGTGCGTGTTGAAAGAGAATCGCACCAAGACGCAAAGTGCAAAGTTGATGGAAGAAGCGCACCAAAACACGATACACTATGCATGGTGGATATGCTCTATACCAAGGTTCATGGGTTATAGTGAATGGTGAAAGTGGAAAATAGCAAGGTGCACTATGTATGTGCGAAGTGCACTGTACCAAGATGCAAGGTGCATGGTGCGTAGTGGAAGTGCATCCTACCAAGGTAAAATGTGACCGGTGCATGGTGTAATCGCACCATACCAAGGTTCATCGTGCATCGTGGAAGTGCATCATTCCAAGCGGCATAGTGCATAGTGCATGGTGGAAGTGCACCACATGATGTTGCACCGTGCATAGTGAAAATCCACTATTGTAGTGTACATTGTGCATGTTGAAAGAGAATCGCACCAAGACACAAAGTGCAAAGTTGATGGAAGAAGCGCACCAAAACACGGTACACTATGCATGGTGGATATGCTCTATACCAAGGTTCATGGGTTATAGTGAATGGTGAAAGTGGAAAATAGAAAGGTGCACTTTGTATGTGCGAAGTGCACCGTACCAAGATGCAAGGTGCATGGTGCGTAGTGGAAGTGCATCCTACCAAGGTAAAATGTGACTCGGTGCATGGTGTAATCGCACCATACCAAGGTTCATCGTGCATCGTGGAAGTGCATCATTCCAAGCGGCATAGTGCATAGTGCATGGTGGAAGTGCACCACATGATGTTGCACCGTGCATAGTCAAAATCCATTATTGTAGTGTACATTGTGCATGTTGAAAGAGAATCGCACCAAGACGCAAAGTGCAAAGTTGATGGAAGAAGCGCACCAAAACACGGTACACTATGCATGGTGGATATGCTCTATACCAAGGTTCATGGGTTATAGTGAATGGTGAAAGTGGAAAATAGCAAGGTGCACTATGTATGTGCGAAGTGCACCGTACCAAGATGCAAGGTGCATGGTGCGTAGTGGAAGTGCATCCTACCAAGGTAAAATGTGACCGGTGCATGGTGTAATCGCACCATACCAAGGTTCATCGTGCATCGTGGAAGTGCATCATTCCAAGCGACATAGTGCATAGTGCATGGTGGAAGTGCACCACATGATGTTGCACCGTGCATAGTCAAAATCCATTATTGTAGTGTACATTGTGCATGTTGAAAGAGAATCGCACCAAGACGCAAAGTGCAAAGTTGATGGAAGAAGCGCACCAAAACACGGTACACTATGCATGGTGGATATGCTCTATACCAAGGTTCATGGGTTATAGTGAATGGTGAAAGTGGAAAATAGCAAGGTGCACTATGTATGTGCGAAGTGCACTGTACCAAGATGCAAGGTGCATGGTGCGTAGTGGAAGTGCATCCTACCAAGGTAAAATGTGACTCGGTGCATGGTGTAATCGCACCATACCAAGGTTCATCGTGCATCGTGGAAGTGCATCATTCCAAGCGGCATAGTGCATAGTGCATGGTGGAAGTGCACCACATGATGTTGCACTTGTGCATAGTCAAAATCCATTATTGTAGTGTACATTGTGCATGTTGAAAGAGAATCGCACCAAGACGCAAAGTGCAAAGTTGATGGAAGAAGCGCACCAAAACACGGTACACTATGCATGGTGGATATGCTCTATACCAAGGTTCATGGGTTATAGTGAATGGTGAAAGTGGAAAATAGCAAGGTGCACTATGTATGTGCGAAGTGCACCGTACCAAGATGCAAGGTGCATGGTGCGTAGTGGAAGTGCATCCTACCAAGGTAAAATGTGATCGGTGCATGGTGTAATCGCACCATACCAAGGTTCATCGTGCATCGTGGAAGTGCATCATTCCAAGCGGCATAGTGCATAGTGCATGGCGGAAGTGCACCACATGATGTTGCACTGTGCATAGTCAAAATCCATTATTGTAGTGTACATTGTGCATGTTGAAAGAGAATCGCACCAAGACACAAAGTGCAAAGTTGATGGAAGAAGCGCACCAAAACACGATACACTATGCATGGTGGATATGCTCTATACCAAGGTTCATGGGTTATAGTGAATGGTGAAAGTGGAAAATAGCAAGGTGCACTATGTATGTGCGAAGTGCACCGTACCAAGATGCAAGGTTCATATTGCGTAGTGCAAGTGCATCCTACCAAGGTGAAATGTGACTGGTGCATGGTGTAATCGCACCATACCAAGGTTCACCGTGCATCGTGGAAGTGCATCATTCCAAGCGGCATAGTGCATAGTGCATGGTGGAAGTGCACCACATGATGTTGCACCGTGCATAGTGAAAATCCACTATTGTAGTGTACATTGTGCATGTTGAAAGAGAATCGCACCAAGACGCAAAGTGCAAAGTTGATGGAAGAAGCGCACCAAAACACGGTACCCTATGCATGGTGGATATGCTCTATACCAAGGTTCTCGGGTTATAGTGAATGGTGAAAGTGGAAAATAGCAAGGTGCACTATGTATGTGCGAAGTGCACTGTACCAAGATGCAAGGTGCATGGTGCGTAGTGGAAGTGCATCCTACCAAGGTAAAATGTGACCGGTGCATGGTGTAATCGCACCATACCAAGGTTCATCGTGCATCGTGGAAGTGCATCATTCCAAGCGGCATAGTGCATAGTGCATGGTGGAAGTGCACCACATGATGTTGCACCGTGCATAGTGAAAATCCATTATTGTAGTGTACATTGTGCATGTTGAAAGAGAATCGCACCAAGACGCAAAGTGCAAAGTTGATGGAAGAAGCGCACCAAAACACGGTACACTATGCATGGTGGATATGCTCTATACCAAGGTTCATGGGTTATAGTGAATGGTGAAAGTGGAAAATAGCAAGGTGCACTATGTATGTGCGAAGTGCACCGTACCAAGATGCAAGGTGCATGGTGCGTAGTGGAAGTGCATCCTACCAAGGTAAAATGTGACCGGTGCATGGTGTAATCGCACCATACCAAGGTTCATCGTGCATCGTGGAAGTGCATCATTCCAAGCGGCATAGTGCATAGTGCATGGTGGAAGTGCACCACATGATGTTGCACCGTGCATAGTCAAAATCCATTATTGTAGTGTACATTGTGCATGTTGAAAGAGAATCGCACCAAGACGCAAAGTGCAAAGTTGATGGAAGAAGCGCACCAAAACACGGTACACTATGCATGGTGGATATGCTCTATACCAAGGTTCATGGGTTATAGTGAATGGTGAAAGTGGAAAATAGCAAGGTGCACTATGTATGTGCCAAGTGCACTGTACCAAGATGCAAGGTGCATGGTGCGTAATGGAAGTGCATCCTACCACGGTAAAACGTGACTGGTGCATGGTGTAATCGCACCATACCAAGGTTCATCGTGCATCGTGGAAGTGAATCATTCCAAGCGGCATAGTGCATAGTGCATGGTGGAAATGCACCACATGATGTTGCACTATGCATAGTCAAAATCGATTATTGTAGTGTACATTGTGCATGTTGAAAGAGAATCGCACCAAGACGCAAAGTGAAAAGTTGATGGAAAAATCGCACCAAAACACGATACACTATGCATGGTGGATATGCTCTATACCAAGGTTCATGGGTTATAGTGAATGGTGAAAGTGGAAAATAGCAAGGTGCACTATGTATGTGCGAAGTGCACCGTACCAAGATGCAAGGTGCATAGTGCGTAGTGGAAGTGCATCCTACCAAGGTGAAATGTGACCGGTGCATGGTGTAATCGCACCATACCAAGGTTCACCGTGCATCGTGGAAGTGCATCATTCCAAGCGGCATAGTGCATAGTGCATGGTGGAAGTGCACCACATGATGTTGCACCGTGCATAGTGAAAATCCACTATTGTAGTGTACATTGTGCATGTTGAAAGAGAATCGCACCAAGACGCAAAGTGCAAAGTTGATGGAAGAAGCGCACCAAAACACGGTACCCTATGCATGGTGGATATGCTCTATACCAAGGTTCTCGGGTTATAGTGAATGGTGAAAGTGGAAAATAGCAAGGTGCACTATGTATGTGCGAAGTGCACCGTACCAAGATGCAAGGTGCATGGTGCGTAGTGGAAGTGCATCCTACCAAGGTAAAATGTGACAGGTGCATGGTGTAATCGCACCATACCAAGGTTCATCGTGCATCGTGGAAGTGCATCATTCCAAGCGGCATAGTGCATAGTTCATGGTGGAAGTGCACCACATGATGTTGCACCGTGCATAGTGAAAATCCACTATTGTAGTGTACATTGTGCATGTTGAAAGAGAATCGCACCAAGACGCAAAGTGCAAAGTTGATGGAAGAAGCGCACCAAAACACGGTACACTATGCATGGTGGATATGCTCTATACCAAGGTTCATGGGTTATAGTGAATGGTGAAAGTGGAAAATAGAAAGGTGCACTTTGTATGTGCGAAGTGCACCGTACCAAGATGCAAGGTGCATGGTGCGTAGTGGAAGTGCATCCTACCAAGGTAAAATGTGACCGGTGCATGGTGTAATCGCACCATACCAAGGTTCATCGTGCATCGTGGAAGTGCATCATTCCAAGCGGCATAGTGCATAGTGCATGGTGGAAGTGCACCACATGATGTTGCACCGTGCATAGTCAAAATCCATTATTGTAGTGTACATTGTGCATGTTGAAAGAGAATCGCACCAAGACGCAAAGTGCAAAGTTGATGGAAGAAGCGCACCAAAACACGGTACACTATGCATGGTGGATATGCTCTATACCAAGGTTCATGGGTTATAGTGAATGGTGAAAGTGGAAAATAGCAAGGTGCACTATGTATGTGCGAAGTGCACCGTACCAAGATGCAAGGTGCATGGTGCGTAGTGGAAGTGCATCCTACCAAGGTAAAATGTGACTCGGTGCATGGTGTAATCGCACCATACCAAGGTTCATCGTGCATCGTGGAAGTGCATCATTCCAAGCGGCATAGTGCATAGTTCATGGTGGAAGTGCACCACATGATGTTGCACCGTGCATAGTCAAAATCCATTATTGTAGTGTACATTGTGCATGTTGAAAGAGAATCGCACCAAGACGCAAAGTGAAAAGTTGATGGAAGAAGCGCACCAAAACACGATACACTATGCATGGTGGATATGCTCTATACCAAGGTTCATGGGTTATAGTGAATGGTGAAAGTGGAAAATAGCAAGGTGCACTATGTATGTGCGAAGTGCACCGTACCAAGATGCAAGGTGCATGGTGCGTAGTGGAAGTGCATCCTACCAAGGTGAAATGTGACCGGTGCATGGTGTAATCGCACCATACCAAGGTTCACCGTGCATCGTGGAAGTGCATCATTCCAAGCGGCATAGTGCATAGTGCATGGTGGAAGTGCACCACATGATGTTGCACCGTGCATAGTGAAAATCCACTATTGTAGTGTACATTGTGCATGTTGAAAGAGAATCGCACCAAGACGCAAAGTGCAAAGTTGATGGAAGAAGCGCACCAAAACACGGTACCCTATGCATGGTGGATATGCTCTATACCAAGGTTCTCGGGTTATAGTGAATGGTGAAAGTGGAAAATAGCAAGGTGCACTATGTATGTGCGAAGTGCACCGTACCAAGATGCAAGGTGCATGGTGCGTAGTGCAAGTGCATCCTACCAAGGTAAAATGTGACAGGTGCATGGTGTAATCGCACCATACCAAGGTTCATCGTGCATCGTGGAAGTGCATCATTCCAAGCGGCATAGTGCATAGTTCATGGTGGAAGTGCACCACATGATGTTGCACCGTGCATAGTCAAAATCCATTATTGTAGTGTACATTGTGCATGTTGAAAGAGAATCGCACCAAGACGCAAAGTGCAAAGTTGATGGAAGAAGCGCACCAAAACACGGTACACTATGCATGGTGGATATGCTCTATACCAAGGTTCATGGGTTATAGTGAATGGTGAAAGTGGAAAATAGCAAGGTGCACTATGTATGTGCGAAGTGCACCGTACCAAGATGCAAGGTGCATGGTGCGTAGTGGAAGTGCATCCTACCAAGGTAAAATGTGACCGGTGCATGGTGTAATCGCACCATACCAAGGTTCATCGTGCATCGTGGAAGTGCATCATTCCAAGCGACATAGTGCATAGTGCATGGTGGAAGTGCACCACATGATGTTGCACCGTGCATAGTCAAAATCCATTATTGTAGTGTACATTGTGCATGTTGAAAGAGAATCGCACCAAGACGCAAAGTGCAAAGTTGATGGAAGAAGCGCACCAAAACACGGTACACTATGCATGGTGGATATGCTCTATACCAAGGTTCATGGGTTATAGTGAATGGTGAAAGTGGAAAATAGCAAGGTGCACTATGTATGTGCGAAGTGCACTGTACCAAGATGCAAGGTGCATGGTGCGTAGTGGAAGTGCATCCTACCAAGGTAAAATGTGACTGGTGCATGGTGTAATCGCACCATACCAAGGTTCATCGTGCATCGTGGAAGTGCATCATTCCAAGCGGCATAGTGCATAGTGCATGGTGGAAGTGCACCACATGATGTTGCACTGTGCATAGTGAAAATCCATTATTGTAGTGTACATTGTGCATGTTGAAAGAGAATCGCACCAAGACGCAAAGTGCAAAGTTGATGGAAGAAGCGCACCAAAACACGGTACACTATGCATGGTGGATATGCTCTATACCAAGGTTCATGGGTTATAGTGAATGGTGAAAGTGGAAAATAGCAAGGTGCACTATGTATGTGCGAAGTGCACCGTACCAAGATGCAAGGTGCATGGTGCGTAGTGGAAGTGCATCCTACCAAGGTAAAATGTGACCGGTGCATGGTGTAATCGCACCATACCAAGGTTCATCGTGCATCGTGGAAGTGCATCATTCCAAGCGGCATAGTGCATAGTGCATGGTGGAAGTGCACCACATGATGTTGCACCGTGCATAGTCAAAATCCATTATTGTAGTGTACATTGTGCATGTTGAAAGAGAATCGCACCAAGACGCAAAGTGCAAAGTTGATGGAAGAAGCGCACCAAAACACGGTACACTATGCATGGTGGATATGCTCTATACCAAGGTTCATGGGTTATAGTGAATGGTGAAAGTGGAAAATAGCAAGGTGCACTTTGTATGTGCGAAGTGCACCGTACCAAGATGCAAGGTGCATGGTGCGTAGTGGAAGTGCATCCTACCAAGGTAAAATGTGACCGGTGCATGGTGTAATCGCACCATACCAAGGTTCATCGTGCATCGTGGAAGTGCATCATTCCAAGCGACATAGTGCATAGTGCATGGTGGAAGTGCACCACATGATGTTGCACCGTGCATAGTCAAAATCCATTATTGTAGTGTACATTGTGCATGTTGAAAGAGAATCGCACCAAGACGCAAAGTGCAAAGTTGATGGAAGAAGCGCACCAAAACACGGTACACTATGCATGGTGGATATGCTCTATACCAAGGTTCATGGGTTATAGTGAATGGTGAAAGTGGAAAATAGCAAGGTGCACTATGTATGTGCGAAGTGCACTGTACCAAGATGCAAGGTGCATGGTGCGTAGTGGAAGTGCATCCTACCAAGGTAAAATGTGACTGGTGCATGGTGTAATCGCACCATACCAAGGTTCATCGTGCATCGTGGAAGTGCATCATTCCAAGCGGCATAGTGCATAGTGCATGGTGGAAGTGCACCACATGATGTTGCACCGTGCATAGTCAAAATCCATTATTGTAGTGTACATTGTGCATGTTGAAAGAGAATCGCACCAAGACGCAAAGTGCAAAGTTGATGGAAGAAGCGCACCAAAACACGGTACACTATGCATGGTGGATATGCTCTATACCAAGGTTCATGGGTTATAGTGAATGGTGAAAGTGGAAAATAGCAAGGTGCATTATGTATGTGCCAAGTGCACTGTACCAAGATGCAAGGTGCATGGTGCGTAATGGAAGTGCATCCTACCACGGTAAAACGTGATTGGTGCATGGTGTAATCGCACCATACCAAGGTGCATCGTGCATCGTGGAAGTGAATCATTCCAAGCTGCATAGTGCATGGTAGGAAATGCACCACATGATGTTGCACTATGCATAGTCAAAATCGATTATTGTAGTGTACATTGTGCATGTTGAAAGAGAATCGCACCAAGACGCAAAGTGAAAAGTTGATGGAAAAATCGCACCAAAACACGATACACTATGCATGGTGGATATGCTCTATACTAAGGTTCATGGGTTATAGTGAATGGTGAAAGTGGAAAATAGCAAGGTGCACTATGTATGTGCGAAGTGCACTGTACCAAGATGCAAGGTGCATATTCCGTAGTGGAAGTGCATCCTACCAAGGTGAAATTTGACTCGGTGCATGGTGTAATCGCACCATACCAAGGTTCACCGTGCATCGTGGAAGTGCATCATTCCAAGCGGCATAGTGCATAGTGCATGGTGGAAGTGCACCACATGATGTTGCACCGTGCATAGTGAAAATCCACTATTGTAGTGTACATTGTGCATGTTGAAAGAGAATCGCACCAAGACGCAAAGTGCAAAGTTGATGGAAGAAGCGCACCAAAACACGGTACCCTATGCATGGTGGATATGCTCTATACCAAGGTTCTCGGGTTATAGTGAATGGTGAAAGTGGAAAATAGCAAGGTGCACTATGTATGTGCGAAGTGCACCGTACCAAGATGCAAGGTGCATGGTGCGTAGTGGAAGTGCATCCTACCAAGGTAAAATGTGACTGGTGCATGGTGTAATCGCACCATACCAAGGTTCATCGTGCATCGTGGAAGTGCATCATTCCAAGCGGCATAGTGCATAGTTCATGGTGGATGTGCACCACATGATGTTGCACTGTGCATAGTCAAAATCCATTATTGTAGTGTACATTGTGCATGTTGAAAGAGAATCGCACCAAGACGCAAAGTGCAAAGTTGATGGAAGAAGCGCACCAAAACACGGTACACTATGCATAGTGGATATGCTCTATACTAAGGTTCATGGGTTATAGTGAATGGTGAAAGTGGAAAATAGCAAGGTGCACTATGTATGTGCCAAGTGCACTGTACCAAGATGCAAGGTGCATGGTGCGTAATGGCAGTGCATCCTACCACGGTAAAACGTGACTGGTGCATGGTGTAATCGCACCATACCAAGGTTCATCGTGCATCGTGGAAGTGAATCATTCCAAGCGACATAGTGCATAGTGCATGGTGGAAGTGCACCACATGATGTTGCACTGTGCATAGTCAAAATCCATTATTTTAGTGTACATTGTGCGTGTTGAAAGAGAATCGCACCAAGACGCAAAGTGCAAAGTTGATGGAAGAAGCGCACCAAAACACGATACACTATGCATGGTGGATATGCTCTATACCAAGGTTCATGGGTTATAGTGAATGGTGAAAGTGGAAAATAGCAAGGTGCACTATGTATGTGCGAAGTGCACTGTACCAAGATGCAAGGTGCATGGTGCGTAGTGGAAGTGCATCCTACCAAGGTAAAATGTGACTGGTGCATGGTGTAATCGCACCATACCAAGGTTCATCGTGCATCGTGGAAGTGCATCATTCCAAGCGGCATAGTGCATAGTGCATGGTGGAAGTGCACCACATGATGTTGCACTGTGCATAGTGAAAGTCCATTATTGTAGTGTACATTGTGCATGTTGAAAGAGAATCGCACCAAGACGCAAAGTGCAAAGTTGATGGAAGAAGCGCACCAAAACACGGTACACTATGCATGGTGGATATGCTCTATACCAAGGTTCATGGGTTATAGTGAATGGTGAAAGTGGAAAATAGCAAGGTGCACTATGTATGTGCGAAGTGCACCGTACCAAGATGCAAGGTGCATGGTGCGTAGTGGAAGTGCATCCTACCAAGGTAAAATGTGACCGGTGCATGGTGTAATCGCACCATACCAAGGTTCATCGTGCATCGTGGAAGTGCATCATTCCAAGCGGCATAGTGCATAGTTCATGGTGGAAGTGCACCACATGATGTTGCACCGTGCATAGTCAAAATCCATTATTGTAGTGTACATTGTGCATGTTGAAAGAGAATCGCACCAAGACGCAAAGTGCAAAGTTGATGGAAGAAGCGCACCAAAACACGGTACACTATGCATGGTGGATATGCTCTATACCAAGGTTCATGGGTTATAGTGAATGGTGAAAGTGGAAAATAGCAAGGTGCACTATGTATGTGCGAAGTGCACCGTACCAAGATGCAAGGTGCATGGTGCGTAGTGGAAGTGCATCCTACCAAGGTAAAATGTGACCGGTGCATGGTGTAATCGCACCATACCAAGGTTCATCGTGCATCGTGGAAGTGCATCATTCCAAGCGGCATAGTGCATAGTGCATGGTGGAAGTGCACCACATGATGTTGCACCGTGCATAGTCAAAATCCATTATTGTAGTGTACATTGTGCATGTTGAAAGAGAATCGCACCAAGACACAAAGTGCAAAGTTGATGGAAGAAGCGCACCAAAACACGGTACAGTATGCATGGTGGATATGCTCTATACCAAGGTTCATGGGTTATAGTGAATGGTGAAAGTGGAAAATAGAAAGGTGCACTATGTATGTGCGAAGTGCACCGTACCAAGATGCAAGGTGCATGGTGCGTAATGGAAGTGCATCCTACCAAGGTAAAATGTGACCGGTGCATGGTGTAATCGCACCATACCAAGGTTCATCGTGCATCGTGGAAGTGCATCATTCCAAGCGACATAGTGCATAGTGCATGGTGGAAGTGCACCACATGATGTTGCACCGTGCATAGTGAAAATCCATTATTGTAGTGTACATTGTGCATGTTGAAAGAGAATCGCACCAAGACGCAAAGTGCAAAGTTGATGGAAGAAGCGCACCAAAACACGGTACACTATGCATGGTGGATATGCTCTATACCAAGGTTCATGGGTTATAGTGAATGGTGAAAGTGGAAAATAGCAAGGTGCACTATGTATGTGCGAAGTGCACTGTACCAAGATGCAAGGTGCATGGTGCGTAGTGGAAGTGCATCCTACCAAGGTAAAATGTGACTGGTGCATGGTGTAATCGCACCATACCAAGGTTCATCGTGCATCGTGGAAGTGCATCATTCCAAGCGGCATAGTGCATAGTTCATGGTGGAAGTGCACCACATGATGTTGCACTGTGCATAGTCAAAATCCATTATTGTAGTGTACATTGTGCATGTTGAAAGAGAATCGCACCAAGACGCAAAGTGCAAAGTTGATGGAAGAAGCGCACCAAAACACGGTACACTATGCATGGTGGATATGCTCTATACCAAGGTTCATGGGTTATAGTGAATGGTGAAAGTGGAAAATAGCAAGGTGCATTATGTATGTGCCAAGTGCACTGTACCAAGATGCAAGGTGCATGGTGCGTAATGGAAGTGCATCCTACCACGGTAAAACGTGACTGGTGCATGGTGTAATCGCACCATACCAAGGTGCATCGTGCATCGTGGAAGTGAATCATTCCAAGCTGCATAGTGCATGGTAGAAATGCACCACATGATGTTGCACTATGCATAGTCAAAATCGATTATTGTAGTGTACATTGTGCATGTTGAAAGAGAATCGCACCAAGACGCAAAGTGAAAAGTTGATGGAAAAATCGCACCAAAACACGATACACTATGCATGGTGGATATGCTCTATACCAAGGTTCATGGGTTATAGTGAATGGTGAAAGTGGAAAATAGCAAGGTGCACTATGTATGTGCGAAGTGCACCGTACCAAGATGCAAGGTTCATATTGCGTAGTGCAAGTGCATCCTACCAAGGTGAAATGTGACCGGTGCATGGTGTAATCGCACCATACCAAGGTTCACCGTGCATCGTGGAAGTGCATCATTCCAAGCGGCATAGTGCATAGTGCATGGTGGAAGTGCACCACATGATGTTGCACCGTGCATAGTGAAAATCCACTATTGTAGTGTACATTGTGCATGTTGAAAGAGAATCGCACCAAGACGCAAAGTGCAAAGTTGATGGAAGAAGCGCACCAAAACACGGTACCCTATGCATGGTGGATATGCTCTATACCAAGGTTCTCGGGTTATAGTGAATGGTGAAAGTGGAAAATAGCAAGGTGCACTATGTATGTGCGAAGTGCACCGTACCAAGATGCAAGGTGCATGGTGCGTAGTGGAAGTGCATCCTACCAAGGTAAAATGTGACTGGTGCATGGTGTAATCGCACCATACCAAGGTTCATCGTGCATCGTGGAAGTGCATCATTCCAAGCGGCATAGTGCATAGTTCATGGTGGATGTGCACCACATGATGTTGCACTGTGCATAGTCAAAATCCATTATTGTAGTGTACATTGTGCATGTTGAAAGAGAATCGCACCAAGACGCAAAGTGCAAAGTTGATGGAAGAAGCGCACCAAAACACGGTACACTATGCATAGTGGATATGCTCTATACCAAGGTTCATGGGATATAGTGAATGGTGAAAGTGGAAAATAGCAAGGTGCACTATGTATGTGCGAAGTGCACTGTACCAAGATGCAAGGTGCATGGTGCGTAATGGCAGTGCATCCTACCACGGTAAAACGTGACTGGTGCATGGTGTAATCGCACCATACCAAGGTTCATCGTGCATCGTGGAAGTGCATCATTCCAAGCGGCATAGTGCATAGTGCATGGTGGAAGTGCACCACATGATGTTGCACCGTGCATAGTCAAAATCCATTATTGTAGTGTACATTGTGCATGTTGAAAGAGAATCGCACCAAGACGCAAAGTGCAAAGTTGATGGAAGAAGCGCACCAAAACACGGTACACTATGCATGGTGGATATGCTCTATACCAAGGTTCATGGGTTATAGTGAATGGTGAAAGTGGAAAATAGCAAGGTGCACTATGTATGTGCGAAGTGCACTGTACCAAGATGCAAGGTGCATGGTGCGTAGTGGAAGTGCATCCTACCAAGGTAAAATGTGACTGGTGCATGGTGTAATCGCACCATACCAAGGTTCATCGTGCATCGTGGAAGTGCATCATTCCAAGCGGCATAGTGCATAGTGCATGGTGGAAGTGCAC
The DNA here is from genome assembly GCA_030674075.2 of Linum usitatissimum. NCBI lineage: Eukaryota > Viridiplantae > Streptophyta > Magnoliopsida > Malpighiales > Linaceae > Linum > Linum usitatissimum. Next base: position 17,533 of record JAUJYP020000046.1, read on the forward strand.
CACATGATGTTGCACTGTGCATAGTGAAAATCCATTATTGTAGTGTACATTGTGCATGTTGAAAGAGAATCGCACCAAGACGCAAAGTTCAAAGTTGATGGAAGAAGCGCACCAAAACACGGTACACTATGCATGGTGGATATGCTCTATACCAAGGTTCATGGGTTATAGTGAATGGTGAAAGTGGAAAATAGCAAGGTGCACTATGTATGTGCGAAGTGCACCGTACCAAGATGCAAGGTTCATATTGCGTAGTGCAAGTGCATCCTACCAAGGTGAAATGTGACTGGTGCATGGTGTAATCGCACCATACCAAGGTTCACCGTGCATCGTGGAAGTGCATCATTCCAAGCGACATAGTGCATAGTGCATGGTGGAAGTGCACCACATGATGTTGCACCGTGCATAGTGAAAATCCACTATTGTAGTGTACATTGTGCATGTTGAAAGAGAATCGCACCAAGACGCAAAGTGCAAAGTTGATGGAAGAAGCGCACCAAAACACGGTACCCTATGCATGGTGGATATGCTCTATACCAAGGTTCTCGGGTTATAGTGAATGGTGAAAGTGGAAAATAGCAAGGTGCACTATGTATGTGCGAAGTGCACTGTACCAAGATGCAAGGTGCATGGTGCGTAGTGGAAGTGCATCCTACCAAGGTAAAATGTGACCGGTGCATGGTGTAATCGCACCATACCAAGGTTCATCGTGCATCGTGGAAGTGCATCATTCCAAGCGGCATAGTGCATAGTTCATGGTGGAAGTGCACCACATGATGTTGCACCGTGCATAGTCAAAATCCATTATTGTAGTGTACATTGTGCATGTTGAAAGAGAATCGCACCAAGACACAAAGTGCAAAGTTGATGGAAGAAGCGCACCAAAACACGGTACACTATGCATGGTGGATATGCTCTATACCAAGGTTCATGGGTTATAGTGAATGGTGAAAGTGGAAAATAGCAAGGTGCACTATGTATGTGCGAAGTGCACTGTACCAAGATGCAAGGTGCATGGTGCGTAGTGGAAGTGCATCCTACCAAGGTAAAATGTGACTGGTGCATGGTGTAATCGCACCATACCAAGGTTCATCGTGCATCGTGGAAGTGCATCATTCCAAGCGGCATAGTGCATAGTGCATGGTGGAAGTGCACCACATGATGTTGCACTGTGCATAGTCAAAATCCATTATTGTAGTGTACATTGTGCATGTTGAAAGAGAATCGCACCAAGACGCAAAGTGCAAAGTTGATGGAAGAAGCGCACCAAAACACGGTACACTATGCATGGTGGATATGCTCTATACCAAGGTTCATGGGTTATAGTGAATGGTGAAAGTGGAAAATAGCAAGGTGCACTATGTATGTGCGAAGTGCACTGTACCAAGATGCAAGGTGCATGGTGCGTAGTGGAAGTGCATCCTACCAAGGTAAAATGTGACTGGTGCATGGTGTAATCGCACCATACCAAGGTTCATCGTGCATCGTGGAAGTGCATCATTCCAAGCGGCATAGTGCATAGTGCATGGTGGAAGTGCACCACATGATGTTGCACTGTGCATAGTGAAAATCCATTATTGTAGTGTACATTGTGCATGTTGAAAGAGAATCGCACCAAGACGCAAAGTGCAAAGTTGATGGAAGAAGCGCACCAAAACACGGTACCCTATGCATGGTGGATATGCTCTATACCAAGGTTCTCGGGTTATAGTGAATGGTGAAAGTGGAAAATAGCAAGGTGCACTATGTATGTGCGAAGTGCACTGTACCAAGATGCAAGGTGCATGGTGCGTAGTGGAAGTGCATCCTACCAAGGTAAAATGTGACTGGTGCATGGTGTAATCGCACCATACCAAGGTTCATCGTGCATCGTGGAAGTGCATCATTCCAAGCGGCATAGTGCATAGTTCATGGCGGAAGTGCACCACATGATGTTGCACTGTGCATAGTCAAAATCCATTATTGTAGTGTACATTGTGCATGTTGAAAGAGAATCGCACCAAGACGCAAAGTGCAAAGTTGATGGAAGAAGCGCACCAAAACACGGTACACTATGCATGGTGGATATGCTCTATACCAAGGTTCATGGGTTATAGTGAATGGTGAAAGTGGAAAATAGCAAGGTGCACTATGTATGTGCCAAGTGCACTTGTACCAAGATGCAAGGTGCATGGTGCGTAATGGAAGTGCATCCTACCAAGGTAAAACGTGACTGGTGCATGGTGTAATCGCACCATACCAAGGTTCATCGTGCATCGTGGAAGTGAATCATTCCAAGCGGCATAGTGCATAGTGCATGGTGGAAGTGCACCACATGATGTTGCACTGTGCATAGTCAAAATCCATTATTGTAGTGTACATTGTGCATGTTGAAAGAGAATCGCACCAAGACGCAAAGTGAAAAGTTGATGGAAAAATCGCACCAAAACACGATACACTATGCATGGTGGATATGCTCTATACCAAGGTTCATGGGTTATAGTGAATGGTGAAAGTGGAAAATAGCAAGGTGCACTATGTATGTGCGAAGTGCACTGTACCAAGATGCAAGGTGCATATTGCGTAGTGGAAGTGCATCCTACCAAGGTGAAATGTGACTGGTGCATGGTGTAATCGCACCATACCAAGGTTCACCGTGCATCGTGGAAGTGCATCATTCCAAGCGGCATAGTGCATAGTGCATGGTGGAAGTGCACCACATGATGTTGCACTGTGCATAGTGAAAATCCACTATTGTAGTGTACATTGTGCATGTTGAAAGAGAATCGCACCAAGACGCAAAGTGCAAAGTTGATGGAAGAAGCGCACCAAAACACGGTACCCTATGCATGGTGGATATGCTCTATACCAAGGTTCTCGGGTTATAGTGAATGGTGAAAGTGGAAAATAGCAAGGTGCATTATGTATGTGCGAAGTGCACTGTACCAAGATGCAAGGTGCATGGTGCGTAATGGAAGTGCATCCTACCACGGTAAAACGTGACTGGTGCATGGTGTAATCGCACCATACCAAGGTTCATCGTGTATCATGGATGTGAATCATTCCAAGCGGCATAGTGCATAGTGCATGGTGGAAGTGCACCACATGATGTTGTACTCTGCATAGTCAAAATCCATTATTGTAGTGTACATTGTGCATGTTGAAAGAGAATCGCACCAAGACGCAAAGTGCAAAGTTGATGGAAGAAGCGCACCACAACACGGTACACTATGCATGGTGGATATGCTCTATACCAAGGTTCATGCGTTATAGTGAATGGTGAAAGTGGAAAATAGCAAGGTGCACTATGTATGTGCGAAGTGCACTGTACCAAGATGCAAGGTGCATGGTGCGTAGTGTAAGTGTATCCTACCAAGGTGAAATGTGACTGGTGCATGGTGTAATCGCACCACACCAAGGCTCACCGTGCATCATGGAAATGCATCATTCCAAGTTGCATATTGGATACTGCTTGGTGGAAGTGCACCGTATGATGTTGCACTGTGCATAGTTAAAATCCACTATTGTAGTGTGCAATGTGCAAGTTGAAAGGACCGCACAAGAGAAAGTTGAAATGTGGAAGAAGGAAAAAGAGGGGGGGGATATTTAGGGGGGGGGGGGGGGGGGAAAGGGGAAAAAAGAGGGGGGAGATGTGTGGGGGCACAAGATGCAAGGTGCATGGTGCGTAGTGGACGTGCACCGTACCAACGTTTACCATGCATCGTGGAAGTGCATCATTTCAAGCTGCATAGTGCATGGTAGAAGTGCACCACATGATGTTGCACTGTGCATAGTCAAAATCTATTATTGTAGTGTGCAATGTGCACGTTGAAAGAGCATCGCACCAAAGACGCAAAGTGCAAAGATGATGGAAGAAGTGCACCAAACCAAGATACACAATGCATGGCGGATATGCTCTATACCAAGGTTCACAGTTAATAGTGAATGGTTAAAGTGGAAAACAGCAAGGTGCACTATGTATGCGCGAAGTGCACTATACCAAGATCCAAGTTGCATGGTGGTTAGGGGAAGTGCATCGTACCAAGGTGAAATATGACTTGTGCAAGGTGTAATCGCACCATACCAAGGTTGAACGTGCATCATGGAAATGCATCATTCCAAGCTACATAGTGCATAGTGCATGGAGGAAGTGCACCATATGATGTTGCACTGTGCATAGTCAAAATCCACTATTTTAGTGTGCACTGTGCATGTTGAAAGAGCACCGCACCATCCCGCAAAGTGCAAAGTTGATGGAAGAAGCGCACCAAATCACGTTACACTATGTATGATGGATGTGCTCTATATCAAGGTTCACGGTTGATAGTGAATGGTGAAAGTGAAACATACCAAGGTGCACTATGAAAATGTGAAGTGCTCTATACCAAGATCCAAGGTGCATCATACGTATTCGATGTGCATCGTACCATGGTGAGCAGTAACTGGTGAAAGGTGTAATCGCACCATACCGAGGTACATATTTCATAGTGCATGGTGGAAGTGCACCACATGATCTTGCACTTTGTATAGTCAAAATACACTATTCTAGTGCTCACTATGTATGTTGAATGTGCACCGCACCAAGACGCAAATAAAAAGTTGATGGAAGAAGTGCACCAAACCATGGTACACTATGCATGATGGATGTGCTCTATACCAAGGTTTACTGTTCTTAGTGAATGGTGAAAGTGGAAAATAGCAAGGTGCACTATGTATGTGCCAGGTGCACTATGAATATGTGATGTGCACTGTACCAAGATCCTAGGTGCATGGTGCGTAGTGGAAGTGCATCGTACTAAAGTGAAATGTTCTTGGTGCATGGTGTAATCGCACCATACCAAGGTTCACCGTGCACCATTAAAGTGCGTCATTCCAAGCTGCATAGTGTATAGTGCATGGTGGAAGTGCACCACATGATGATGCACTTTGCATAGTGAAAATGGAATATTCTAGTCACAGTGAATGTTGAAAGTGCACCACACAAAAGTAAAAAGTTGATGGAAGAAGTGCACCAAATCATGGTAAACTATGCATGGTGGATGTGTTGTATACCACGGTTCACGGTTCATATGGAATGGTGAAAGTGGAAAATAGCAAGGTGCACTATGTATATCTTAAGTGCACTGAACCAAGATGCAAGGTCCATGCTGCGTGGTGCATCGTACCGAGGTGAAATGTGGTTGGTGCATGGTGTAATCGCACTATACCAAGGTTCACCATGCACGGTGGAAGTGCATCATTCCAAGCTGCATAGTGCATAGTGTATGGTGGAAGTGCACAACATGATGGTGCAATGTGTACAGTCAAAATCCACTATTCTACTATGCAATGTGCATGTTGAAAGTGTAACACAACAAGACGCAAAGTGCGAAGTTGTTGGAAGAAGTCCACCAACCCATGGTATACTATGCATGGTAGATGTGCTCTACACCAAGGTTCACGGTTGATGGGGAATGGTAAAAGTGGAAAATAGCAAGGTGCACTATGTATATCCGATGTGCACTTTACCTAGATGCAAAGTGCATGGTGTGTTGTGGAAGTGCATCATACCAAGGTGAAATGTGACGGGTGCACGCTGTAATCGCACCGTACCAAGGTTCATCGTGTATCAAGGAAGTGCATCATTCCAAGCTGCATATTGCGTAGTGCATGGAGGAAGTGCACCTCATGATGTTGCACTATGCATAGTCAAAATCCACTATTGTAGTGTGCATTTTGCATGTTGAAGGTGCACCGCTCAAAGACGCAAAGTGTAAGGTTGATGGTAGAACTGCACCAAACCTTGGTACAATATCCATGGTGGATGTGCTCTATGCCAAGGTTCACGACTGATAGTGATTGGTGAATGTGAAAAATAACAAGGTGCACTATGTAGATCTGAATTCCACTATACCAAGACGCAAGGTGCATGGTGCGTAGTGGAAGTGCATCCTACCAAGGTGAAATGTGCATGGTGCACGGTGGAAGTGCACAACATGATGTTGCACTATGTATAGTCAAAATCCAATATTCTGCAGTGCACTGTGCATGTTGAAAGTGCACCGCACCAAGACGCAAAGTGCAAGGTTGATAGAAGAACTGCACCAAACCTTGGTACAATATCCATGGTGGATGTGCTCTATACCAAGGTTCACGGTTGACAGTGATTGGTGAATGTGAAGAATAGCAAGGTGCACTATGTATATGCGAAGTGCACTGTACCAAGATGTAATGTGCATGGTGTATAGTGGAAGTCCATCGTACCAAAGTGAAATGTGCCTAGTGCATGGTGTAATTGCACCTACCAAGGTTCACCGTGAACCATGGAAGCGCATCATTCAAAGCTACATAGTGCATAGTGCGCGGTGCAAGTGCACAACATGATGTTGCACTGTGTATAGTCAAAATCCACTATTCTCCTGTGCACTGTGCATGTTGGATGTACACCACACCAAGATGCAAAGTGCAAGGTTGATGGAAGAACTGCACCAAACCTTGGTACAATATCCATGGTGGATGTGCTCTATGCCAAGGTTCATGATTGATAGTGATTGGTGAATGTGAAAAATAGCAAGGTGCACTTTGTATATGCGACATGCACTATACCAAGATGCAAGGTCCATGGTGCGTGGTGGAAGTGCATCGTACCAAGGTGAAATGTGCCTGGTGCATGGTGTAATCGCACCATACCAAGGTTCACCGTGCACCGTGGCAATGCATCATTCCAAGCTGCATAGTGCATAGTGTATGGTGGAAGTGCACAACATGATGGTGCAATGTGTATAGTCAGAATCCACTATTGTAGTGTATAATGTGCATGTTGAAATTGCACTGCACCAAGACGCAGAGTGCAAGGTTGATGGAAGAACTGCACCAAACCTTGGTACAATATCGATGGTGGATGTGCTGTATAACAAGGGTCACGATTGATAGTTATTGGTGAATGTGAAAAATAGCAAGGTGCATTATGTATATACGAAGTGCACTGTACCAAGATGCAAGGTGCATGGTGCGTAGTGGAAGTGCATCGTACTAAAGTGAAATGTGTTTGGTGCATGGTGTAATCGCACAATACCAAGGTTCATCGTGCACCATTGAAGTGCGTCATTCCAAGCTACATAGTGCATAGTGCATGGTGGAAATGCACCACATGATGATGCACTGTGGATAGTGAAAATGCAGTATTCTAGTGTGCATAGTGAATGTTGAAAGTGCACCGCACAAAAACACAAAGTAAAAAGTTGATCGAAGAAGTGCACCAAATCATGGTAAAAATATGCATGGTGGATGTGCTGTATACCATGGTTCACGGTTCATATGGAATGGTGAAAGTGGAAAATAACAAGGTGCACTATGTATATCTTAAGTGCACTGAACCAAGATGCAAGGTACATGGTGCGCGGTGGAAGTGCATCGTACCAAGGTGAAATGTGGTTGGTGCATGGTGTAATCGCACCATACCAAGGTTCACCATGCACCGTGGAAGTGCATCATTCCAAGCTGCATAGTGCATAGTGTATGGTGGAAGTGCACAACATGATGGTGCAATGTGTATAGTCAAAATGCACTATTCTACTATGCAATGTGCATGTTCAAGGTGTAACACACCAAGACGCAAGTGCAAAGTTGTTGGAAGAAGTCCACTAACCCATGGTATACTATGCATGGTGGATGTGCTCTACACCAAGGTTCACGGTTGATGGGGAATGGTAAAAGTGGAAAATAGCAAGGTGCACTATGTATATCCGATGGGCACTGTACCTAGATGCAAAGTGCATGGTGTGTAGTCGAAGTGCATCGTACCAAGGTGAAATGTGACGGGTGCACGCTGTAATCGCACCGTACCAAGGTTTATCGTGTATCAAGGAAGTGCATCATTCCAATCTGCATATTGCATAGTGCATGGAGGAAGTGCACCTCATGATGTTCCACTATGCATAGTCAAAATCCACTATTATAGTGTGCATTGTGCATGTTCAAGGTGCACCGCTCAAAGACGCAAAGTGCAAGGTTGATGGTAGAACTGCACCAAACCTTGGTACAATATCCATGGTGGATATGCTCTATGACAAGATTCACGATTGATAGTGATTGGTGAATGTGAAAAATAGCAAGGTGCACTATGTAGATCCGAAATGCACTGTACCCAGATGAAAGGTGCATGGTGCGTAGTGGAAGTGCATCGTACCAAGGTGAAATGTGCATGGTACACGGTTTAATCGCACCATACCAAGGTTCACGGTGCATCATGGAAGTGCATCATTCCAAGCTGCATATTGCATAGTGGGTGGAGGAAGTGCACCTCATTATGTTGCACTATGCATAGTCAAAATCCATTATTGTAGTGTGTACTGTGCATGTTGAAAGTGCACTGCACCAAGACGCAAAGTGCAAGGTCGATGGAAGAACTGTACCAAACCTTGGTACAATATACATGGTGAATGTGCTCTATACCAAGGTTCACGGTTGATAGGTAATGATGAAAGTGGAAAATAGCAAGGTGCACTATGTATATCTGAAGTGCAATGTACCAAGATGCAAGGTCCATGGTGCGGGGTGGAACTACATCGTACCACGGTGAAATATGCCTGGTGCATGGTGTAATCACACCATATCAAGGTTCACCGTGCACCGTGGAAGTGCATCATTCCAAGCTGGATAGTGCAGAGTGTATGGTGGAAGTGCACAACATGATGGTGCAATGTGTATAATATAAATCCATTATTCTAATGTGCATGTTGAAATTATAACTCACAAAGACGCAAAGTGCGAAGTTGATGGTAGAAGTGCACTAAACCATGATATACGATACATGGTGGATGTGCTCTACACCAAGGTTCACGGTTGATGGGGAATGGTAAAAGTGGAAAATAGCAAGGTGCACTATGTATAACCGAAGTGCAATGTACCAAGATGCAAGGTGTATAGTGCATAGTTTAAGTGCATCGTACCAAGGTGAAATGTGCCTGGTGGATGGTGTAATCGCACCATACCAAGGTTCACCATGCATCGTTGAACTGCACCATTCCAAGCTACATAGTACATAGTGCAAGGTGGAAGTGCACAACATGATGTTAAAACTCCACTATTGTAGTGTGCACTATGCATGTTCAAAGTGCACCGCACCAAGACAAAATGTGCAAAATCAGTGGAAGAACTGCACTAAACCATGGTACACTATGCATGGTGGATGTGCTCTATACCAAGGTTCAAGGTTCATAGTGATTGGTGAAAGTGAAAAATAGGAAGGTGCACTATGTATATCCGAAGTGCACTGTGCCAAGATGCAAGGTGCATGGTGCGTAGTGGAAGTGCATCATAGCAAGGTGAAAATTGACTGGTGCACAGTGTAATCGCATCGTACCAAGGTTCACCATGCATCATGGAAGTGTATCATTCCAAGCTACATAGTGCAGTGTGCATGGTGGAAGTGCACAACATGATGTTTCACTATGCATAGTAAAAATCCACTATTGTAGTGTGCACTGTGCATGTTGAAAGTGCACCGCACCAAGACGCAATGTGTAAAGTCAATGGAAGAAGCGCACCAAACGATGGTACACATGCATGGTGGATGTGCTCTATACCAAGGTTCATGGTTCATAGTGACTGGTGAAAGTGAAAAATACCAAGGTGCACTATGTACATCCGAAGTGCACTGTGCCAAGATGCAAGGTGCATGGTGCGTAGTGGAAGTGCATCATAGCAAGGTGAAAATTGACTGGTGCACAGTGTAATCGCATCGTACCAAGGTTCACGATGAATCATGGAAGTGTATCATTCCAAGCTACATAGTGCAGAGTGCATGGTGGAAGTGCACAACATGATGTTTCACTATGCATAGTAAAAATCCACTATTGTAGTGTGCACTGTGCATGTTGAAAGTGCACCGCACCAAGACGCAATGTGTAAAGTCAATGGAAGAAGCGCACCAAACGATGGTACACATGCATGGTGGATGTGCTCTATACCAAGGTTCATGGTTCATAGTGACTGGTGAAAGTGAAAAATAGCAAGGTGCACTATGTATATCCGAAGTGCACTGTGCCAAGATGCAAGGTGCATGGTGCGTAGTGGAAGTGCACCGTACCAAGGTGAAAAGTGACTGGTGCAAGGTGTAATCGCACCGTACCAAGGTTCACCGTGGATCGTGGAAGTGCATCATTCCAAGCTGCATATTGCATAATGCATGGAGGAAGTGCACCTCACAAACTGCGAAGTTGATGCAAGAAGTGCACTTAACTATGGTACACTACGCATGGTGGATGTGCTCTACCCCACGGTTCATGGTGTAATCGCACCATACCAAGGTTCACCGTGCATCGTGGAAGAGCATCATTCAAAGCTGCATAGTGCATAGTGCATGGTGGAAGTGCACCACATGATGTTGAACTGTGCATAGTCAAAATCCATTATTGTAGTGGGCACTGTGCATGTTGAAAGAACATCGCACAAAGACGCAAAGTGCAAAGTTGATGGAAGAAGCACACCAAACCACGGTACACTATGCATGGTGGATATGCTCTATACCAATGTTCGGAGTTGATAGTGAATGGTGAAAGTGGAAAATAGCACGGGGCACTATGTATGTGCGAAGTGCACTGTACCAAAATGAAAGGTGCATGGTGCGTAGTGGAAATGCATCGTACCAAGGTAATATGTGACTGGTGCATCGTGTAATCGCACCATACCAAGGTTCACCGTGCATCGTGGAAGTGCATCATTCCAAGCTGCATAGTGCATAGTGCATGGTGGAAGTGCACCACATGATGTTACACTTTGCATAGTCAAAATCTATTATTGTAGTGTACATTGTGCATGTTGAAAGAGAATCGCACCAAGACGCAAAGTGAAAAGTTGATGTAAGAAGCCCACCAAACCACGATACACTATGCATGGTGGATATTCTCTATACCAAGTTTCACGGGTTATTATGATTGGTGAAAGTGGAAAATACCAAGGTGCACTATGCATGTGCGAAGTGCACTGTACCACCATGCTAGTCGCGCGATGCGTAGTGGGAGTGCATCGTACCAAGGTAAAATGTGACTGGTTCATGGTGTAATCGCACCATACCAAGGTTCAATATGCATCGTGGAAGTGCATCATTCAAAGTTGCATAGTGCATAGTGCATGGTGGAAGTGCACCACATGATGTTGCACTGTGCATAGTCAAAATCCATAATTGTAGTGTACATTGAGCATGTTGAAAGAGAATCGCACCAAGACGCAAAGTGAAAAGTTGATGTAAGAAGCACACCAAACCACGGTACACTATGCATGGTGGATATTCTCTATACCAATGTTCACGGGTTATTATGATTGGTGAAAGTGGAAAATAGCAAGGTGCACTATGCATGTGCGAAGTGCACTGTACCACCATGCAAGTTGCATGGTGCGTACTGGGAGTGCATCGTACCAAGGTAAAATGTGACTGGTGCATGGTGTAATCGCACCATACTAAGGTTCACCGTGCATCATGGAAGTGCATCATTCAATAATGTATAGTGCATAGTGCATGGTGGAAGTGCACCACATGATGTTGCACTGTGCATAGTCAAAATCCATTATTGTAGTGTGCACTGTGCATGTTGAAAGAGCATCGCACAAAGACGCAAAGTGCAAAGTTGATGGAAGAAGCGCACCAAACCACGGTACACTATGCATGGTGGATATGCTCTATACCAATGTTCGGAGTTGATAGTGAATGATGAAAGTGGAAAATAGCAAGGGGCACTATGTATGTGCGAAGTGCATTGTACCAAAATGAAAGGTGCATGGTGCGTAGTGGAAATGCATCGTACCAAGGTAATATGTGACTGGTGCATGGTGTAATCGCACCATACCAAGGTTCACCGTGCATCGTGGAAGGGCATCATTCCAAGCCGCATAGTGCATAGTGCATGGTGGAAGTGCACCACATGATGTTACACTTTGCATAGTCAAAATCTATTATTGTAGTGTACATTGTGCATGTGGAAAGAGAATTGCACCAAGACGCAAAGTGCAAAGTTGATGTAAGAAGCCCACCAAACAACGGTACACTATGCATGGTGGATATTCTCTATACTAGGTTTCACAGGTTATTATGATTGGTGAAAGTGGAAAATAGCAAGTTGCACTATGCATGTGCGAAGTGCACTGTACCACCATGCAAGTCACGCGATGGATAGTGGGAGTGCACCATACCACGGTTCAATGTGCATCGTGGAAATGCATCATTCAAAGCTGCATAGTGCATAGTGCATGGTGGAAGTGCACCACATGATGTTACACTGTGCATAGTCAAAATCCATAATTGTAGTGTACATTGAGCATGTTGAAAGAGAATCGCACCAAGACGCAAAGTGCAAAGTTGATGTAAGAAGCCCACCAAACCACGGTACACTATGCATGGTGGATATTCTCTATACCAATGTTCACGAGTTATTATGATTGGTGAAAGTGGAAAATAGCAAGGTGCACTATGCATGTGCGAAGTGCACTGTACCATCATGCAAGTTGCATGGTGCGTACTGGGAGTGCATCGTACCAAGTTAAAATGTGACTGGTGCATGGTGTAATCGCACCATACCAAGGTTCAATGTGCATCGTGGAAGTGCATCATTCAAAGCTGCATAGTGCATAGTGCATGGTGGAAGTGCACCACATGATGTTGCACTGTGCATAGTCAAAATCAATAATTGTAGTGTACATTGAGCATGTTGAAAGAGAATCGAACCAAGACGCAAAGTGCAAAGTTGATGTAAGAAGCCCACCAAACCACGGTACACTATGCATGGTGGATATTCTCTATACCAAGGTTCACGGGTTATTATGATTGCTGAAAGTGGAAAATAGCAAGGTGCACTATGCATGTGCGAAGTGCACTGAACCACCATGCAAGTTGCATGGTGCGTAGTGGGAGTGCATCGTACCAAGGTAAAATGTGACTGGTGCATGGTGTAATCGCACCATACCAAGGTTCACCGTGCATCGTGGAAGTGCATCATTCAAAGCTGCATAGTGCATAGTGCATGGTGGAAGTGCAGCACATGATGTTACACTTTGCATAGTCAAAATCCATTATTGTAGTGTACCTTGTGCATGTTGAAAGCGAATCGCACCAAGACGCAAAGTGGAAAGTTGATGTCAGAAGCCCACCAAACCACGGTACACTATGCATGGTGGATATGCTCTATACCAATGTTCGGAGTTGATACTGAATGGTGAAAGTGGAAAATAGCAAGGGGCACTATGTATGTGCGAAGTGCACTGTACCAAAATGAAAGGAGCATGGTGCGTAGTGGAAATGCATCGTACCAAGGTAAAATGTGACTGGTGCATGGTGTAATCGCACCATACAAAGGTTCACCGTGCATCGTGGAAGTGCATCATTCCAAGCCGCATAGTGCATAGTGCATGGTGGAAGTGCACCACATGATGTTACACTTTGCATAGTCAAAATCCATTATTGTAGTGTACATTGTGCATGTTGAAAGAGAATCGCACCAAGTCGCAAAGTGCAAAGTTGATGTCAGAAGCCCACCAAACCACGGTACACTATGCATGGTGGATATTCTCTATACCAAGGTTCATGGGTTATTATGATTGGTGAAAGTGGAAAATAGTAAGGTGCACTATGCATGTGCGAAGTGCACTAAACCACCATGCAAGTTTCATGGTGCGTAGTGGGAGTGCATCGTACCAAGGTAAAATGTGACTGGTGCATGGTGTAATCGCACCATACCAAGGTTCACTGTGCATCGTGGAAGTGCATCATTCAAAGCTGCATAGTGCATAGTGCATGGTGGAAGTGCACTACATGATGTTACACTTTGCATAGTCAAAATCCATTATTGTAGTGTACATTGTGCATGTTGAAAGAGAATCGCACCAAGTCGCAAAGTGCAAAGTTGATGTCAGAAGCCCACCAAACCACGGTACACTATGCATGGTGGATATTCTCTATACCAAGGTTCACGGGTTATTATGATTGGTGAAAGTGGAAAATAGCAAGGTGGACTATGCATGTGCGAAGTGCACTAAACCACCATGCAAGTTTCATGGTGCGTAGTGGGAGTGCATCGTACCAAGGTAAAATGTGACTGGTGCATGGTGTAATCGCACCATACCAAGGTTCACCGTGCATCGTGGAAGTGCATCATTCAAAGCTGCATAGTGCATAGTGCATGGTGGAAGTGCACCACATGATGTTACACTTTGCATAGTCAAAATCCATTATTGTAGTGTACATTGTGCATGTTGAAAGAGAATCGCACCAAGACGCAAAATGAAAAGTTGATGTAAGAAGCACACCAAACCACGGTACACTATGCATGGTGGATATTCTCTATACCAATGTTCACGGGTTATTATGATTGGTGAAAGTGGAAAATAGCAAGGTGCACTATGCATGTGCGAAGTGCACTGTACCACCATGCAAGTTGCATGGTGCGTAGCGGAGTGCATCGTACCAAGGTAAAATGTGGCGGGTGCATGGTGTAATCGCACCATACTAAGGTTCACCGTGCATCATGGAAGTGCATCATTCAATAATGTATAGTGCATAGTGCATGGTGGAAGTGCACCACATGATGTTGCACTTGTGCATAGTCAAAATCCATTATTGTAGTGTGCACTGTGCATGTTGAAAGAGCATCGCACAAAGACGCAAAGTGCAAAGTTGATGGAAGAAGCGCACCAAACCACGGTACACTATGCATGGTGGATATGCTCTATACCAATGTTCGGAGTTGATAGTGAATGATGAAAGTGGAAAATAGCAAGGGGCACTATGTATGTGCGAAGTGCATTGTACCAAAATGAAAGGTGCATGGTGCGTAGTGGAAATGCATCGTACCAAGGTAATATGTGACTGGTGCATGGTGTAATCGCACCATACCAAGGTTCACCGTGCATCGTGGAAGGGCATCATTCCAAGCTGCATAGTGCATAGTGCATGGTGGAAGTGCACCACATGATGTTACACTTTGCATAGTCAAAATCTATTATTGTAGTGTACATTGTGCATGTGGAAAGAGAATTGCACCAAGACGCAAAGTGCAAAGTTGATGTAAGAAGCCCACCAAACAACGGTACACTATGCATGGTGGATATTCTCTATACTAGGTTTCACGGGTTATTATGATTGGTGAAAGTGGAAAATAGCAAGTTGCACTATGCATGTGCGAAGTGCACTGTACCACCATGCAAGTCACGCGATGGATAGTGGGAGTGCACCATACCACGGTTCAATGTGCATCGTGGAAATGCATCATTCAAAGCTGCATAGTGCATAGTGCATGGTGGAAGTGCACCACATGATGTTACAATCGTGCATAGTCAAAATCCATAATTGTAGTGTACATTGAGCATGTTGAAAGAGAATCGCACCAAGACGCAAAGTGCAAAGTTGATGTAAGAAGCCCACCAAACCACGGTACACTATGCATGGTGGATATTCTCTATACCAATGTTCACGAGTTATTATGATTGGTGAAAGTGGAAAATAGCAAGGTGCACTATGCATGTGCGAAGTGCACCGTACCATCATGCAAGTTGCATGGTGCGTACTGGGAGTGCATCGTACCAAGTTAAAATGTGACTGGTGCATGGTGTAATCGCACCATACCAAGGTTCAATGTGCATCGTGGAAGTGCATCATTCAAAGCTGCATAGTGCATAGTGCATGGTGGAAGTGCACCACATGATGTTGCACTGTGCATAGTCAAAATCAATAATTGTAGTGTACATTGAGCATGTTGAAAGAGAATCGAACCAAGACGCAAAGTGCAAAGTTGATGTAAGAAGCCCACCAAACCACGGTACACTATGCATGGTGGATATTCTCTATACCAAGGTTCACGGGTTATTATGATTGCTGAAAGTGGAAAATAGCAAGGTGCACTATGCATGTGCGAAGTGCACTGAACCACCATGCAAGTTGCATGGTGCGTAGTGGGAGTGCATCGTACCAAGGTAAAATGTGACTGGTGCATGGTGTAATCGCACCATACCAAGGTTCACCGTGCATCGTGGAAGTGCATCATTCAAAGCTGCATAGTGCATAGTGCATGGTGGAAGTGCAGCACATGATGTTACACTTTGCATAGTCAAAATCCATTATTGTAGTGTACCTTGTGCATGTTGAAAGCGAATCGCACCAAGACGCAAAGTGGAAAGTTGATGTCAGAAGCCCACCAAACCACGGTACACTATGCATGGTGGATATGCTCTATACCAATGTTCGGAGTTGATACTGAATGGTGAAAGTGGAAAATAGCAAGGGGCACTATGTATGTGCGAAGTGCACTGTACCAAAATGAAAGGAGCATGGTGCGTAGTGGAAATGCATCGTACCAAGGTAAAATGTGACTGGTGCATGGTGTAATCGCACCATACAAAGGTTCACCGTGCATCGTGGAAGTGCATCATTCCAAGCTGCATAGTGCATAGTGCATGGTGGAAGTGCACCACATGATGTTACACTTTGCATAGTCAAAATCCATTATTGTAGTGTACATTGTGCATGTTGAAAGAGAATCGCACCAAGTCGCAAAGTGCAAAGTTGATGTCAGAAGCCCACCAAACCACGGTACACTATGCATGGTGGATATTCTCTATACCAAGGTTCATGGGTTATTATGATTGGTGAAAGTGGAAAATAGTAAGGTGCACTATGCATGTGCGAAGTGCACTAAACCACCATGCAAGTTTCATGGTGCGTAGTGGGAGTGCATCGTACCAAGGTAAAATGTGACTGGTGCATGGTGTAATCGCACCATACCAAGGTTCACTGTGCATCGTGGAAGTGCATCATTCAAAGCTGCATAGTGCATAGTGCATGGTGGAAGTGCACCACATGATGTTACACTTTGCATAGTCAAAATCCATTATTGTAGTGTACATTGTGCATGTTGAAAGAGAATCGCACCAAGTCGCAAAGTGCAAAGTTGATGTCAGAAGCCCACCAAACCACGGTACACTATGCATGGTGGATATTCTCTATACCAAGGTTCACGGGTTATTATGATTGGTGAAAGTGGAAAATAGCAAGGTGGACTATGCATGTGCGAAGTGCACTAAACCACCATGCAAGTTTCATGGTGCGTAGTGGGAGTGCATCGTACCAAGGTAAAATGTGACTGGTGCATGGTGTAATCGCACCATACCAAGGTTCACCGTGCATCGTGGAAGTGCATCATTCAAAGCTGCATAGTGCATAGTGCATGGTGGAAGTGCACCACATGATGTCGCACTGTGCATAGTCAAA
This sequence comes from Linum usitatissimum, assembly GCA_030674075.2. Lineage (NCBI taxonomy): Eukaryota > Viridiplantae > Streptophyta > Magnoliopsida > Malpighiales > Linaceae > Linum > Linum usitatissimum. The sequence goes on from JAUJYP020000046.1 coordinate 34,745, forward strand.
ATCCATTATTGTAGTGTACATTGTGCATGTTGAAAGAGAATTGCACCAAGACGCAAAGTGCAAAGTTGATGTAAGAAGCCCACCAAACCACGGTACACTATGCATGGTGGATATTCTCTATACCACGGTTCACGGCTTATTCTGATTGCTAAAAGTGGAGAATAGCAAGGTGCACTATGCATGTGCGAAATGCACTGTACCACCATGCAAGTTGCGTGGTGCATAGTGGGAGTGCATCGTACCAAGGTCAAATGTGACTGGTGCATGGTGTAATCGCACTATACCAAGGTTCAGCGTGCATCGTGGAAGTGCATCATTCAAAGCCGCATAGTGCATAGTGCATGGTGGAAGTGCACCACATGATGTTACACTTTGCATAGTCAAAATCCATTATTGTAGTGTACATTGTGCATGTTGAAAGAGAATCGCACCAAGTCGCAAAGTGCAAAGTTGATGTCAGAAGCCCACCAAACCACGGTACACTATGCATGGTGGATATTCTCTATACCAAGGTTCACAGGTTATTATGATTGGTGAAAGTGGAAAATAGTAAGGTGCACTATGCATGTGCGAAGTGCACTAAACCACCATGCAAGTTGCGTGGTGCATAGTGGGAGTGCATCGTACAAAGGTAAAATGTGACTGGTGCATGGTGTAATCGCACTATACCAAGGTTCACTGTGCATCATGGAAGTGCATCATTCAAAGCTGCATAGTGCATAGTGCATGGTGGAAGTGCACCACATGATGTTACACTTTGCATAGTCAAAATCCATTATTGTAGTGTACATTGTGCATGTTGAAAGAGAATCGCACCAAGTCGCAAAGTGCAAAGTTGATGTCAGAAGCCCACCAAACCACGGTACACTATGCATGGTGGATATTCTCTATACCAAGGTTCACGGGTTATTATGATTGGTGAAAGTGGAAAATAGCAAGGTGGACTATGCATGTGCGAAGTGCACTAAACCACCATGCAAGTTTCATGGTGCGTAGTGGGAGTGCATCGTACCAAGGTAAAATGTGACTGGTGCATGGTGTAATCGCACCATACCAAGGTTCACCGTGCATCGTGGAAGTGCATCATTCAAAGCCGCATAGTGCATAGTGCATGGTGGAAGTGCACCACATGATGTCGCACCGTGCATAGTCAAAATCCATTATTGTAGTGTACATTGTGCATGTTGAAAGAGAATTGCACCAAGACGCAAAGTGCAAAGTTGATGTAAGAAGCCCACCAAACCACGGTACACTATGCATGGTGGATATTCTCTATACCACGGTTCACGGCTTATTCTGATTGCTAAAAGTGGAGAATAGCAAGGTGCACTATGCATGTGCGAAATGCACTGTACCACCATGCAAGTTGCGTGGTGCATAGTGGGAGTGCATCGTACCAAGGTCAAATGTGACTGGTGCATGGTGTAATCGCACTATACCAAGGTTCACTGTGCATCGTGGAAGTGCATCATTCAAAGCTGCATAGTGCATAGTGCATGGTGGAAGTGCACCACATGATGTTACACTTTGCATAGTCAAAATCCATTATTGTAGTGTACATTGTGCATGTTGAAAGAGAATCGCACCAAGTCGCAAAGTGCAAAGTTGATGTCAGAAGCCCACCAAACCACGGTACACTATGCATGGTGGATATTCTCTATACCAAGGTTCACAGGTTATTATGATTGGTGAAAGTGGAAAATAGTAAGGTGCACTATGCATGTGCGAAGTGCACTAAACCACCATGCAAGTTGCGTGGTGCGTAGTGGGAGTGCATCGTACAAAGGTAAAATGTGACTGGTGCATGGTGTAATCGCACTATACCAAGGTTCACTGTGCATCATGGAAGTGCATCATTCAAAGCTGCATAGTGCATAGTGCATGGTGGAAGTGCACCACATGATGTTACACTTTGCATAGTCAAAATCCATTATTGTAGTGTACATTGTGCATGTTGAAAGAGAATCGCACCAAGTCGCAAAGTGCAAAGTTGATGTCAGAAGCCCACCAAACCATGGTACACTATGCATGGTGGATATTCTCTATACCAAGGTTCACGGGTTATTATGATTGGTGAAAGTGGAAAATAGCAAGGTGGACTATGCATGTGCGAAGTGCACTAAACCACCATGCAAGTTTCATGGTGCGTAGTGGGAGTGCATCGTACCAAGGTAAAATGTGACTGGTGCATGGTGTAATCGCACCATACCAAGGTTCACCGTGCATCGTGGAAGTGCATCATTCCAAGCTGCATAGTGCATAGTGCATGGTGGAAGTGCACCAAATGATGTTACACTTTGCGTAGTCAAAATCCATTATTGTAGTGTACATTGTGCATGTTGAAAGAGAATCGCACCAAGACGCAAAGTGCAAAGTGGATGTCAGAAGCCCACCAAACGACGGTACACTATGCATGGTGGATATTCTCTATACCAAGGTTCACGGGTTATTATGATTGGTGAAAGTGGAAAATAGCAAGGTGCACTATGCATGTGCGAAGTGCACTGTACCACCATGCAAGTTGCATGGTGCGTACTGGGAGTGCATCGTACCAAGGTAAAATGTGACTGGTGCATGGTGTCATCGCACCATACTAAGGTTCACCGTGCATCATGGAAGTGCATCATTCAATGCTGCATAGTGCATAGTGCATGGTGGAAGTGCACCACATGATGTTGCACTGTGCATAGTCAAAATCCATTATTGTTGTGTGCACTGTGCATATTGAAAGAGCATCGCACAAAGACGCAAAGTGCAAAGTTGATGGAAGAAGCGCACCAAACCACGGTTCACTATGCATGGTTGATATGCTCTATACCAATGTTTAGAGTTGATAGTGAATGGTGAAAGTGGAAAATAGCAAGGTGCACTATGTATGTGCGAAGTGCACTTTACCAAGATGCAAGGTGCATGGTGCGTAGTGGAAGTGAATCGTACCAAGGTAAAATGTGACTGGTGCATGGTGTAATCACACCATACCATGGTTCACCATGCATCGTGGAAGTCCATCATTCCACGCTGCATAGTGCATGGTATAAGTGCACCACATCATGTTGCACTATGCATCGTCAAAATCAATTATTGTAGTGTGCAATGTGCATGTTGAAAGAGCATCGCACCAAGACGCAAAGTTCAAAGTTGATGGAAGAAGCGCACCAAAACACGATACACTATGCATGGTGGATATGCTCTATACCAAGGTTCACGGTTCATTGTGAATGGTGAAAGTGGAAAATAGCAAGGTGCTCAATGTATGTGCGAAGTGCACTATACCAAGATGCAAGTTGCATGGTGCGTAGTGGAAGTGCATCATACCAAGGTAAACTATGCCTGGTGCATGGTGTAATCGTACCATACCAAGGTTCACCGTGCATCGTGAAAGAGAATAATTCCAAGCTGCATAGTGCATAGTGCATGGTGGAAATGCACCACATGATGTTACACTGTGCATAGTCATAATCCATTATTGTAGTGTACATTGTGCATGTTGAAAGAGAATCTCACCAAGATGCAAAGTGCAAAGTTCATGGAAGAAGCGCACCAATGCACGATACACTGTGCATAGTGGATGTCCTCTATACCAAGATTCACGAGTTATAGTGAATGGTGAAAGTGGAAAATAGCAAGGGGCACTATGTATGTGCGAAGTGCACTGTACCAAGATGTAAGGTGCATGGTGCGTAGTGGAAGTGCATCGTACAAAGGTAAAATGTGACTGGTGCATGATGTAATCGCACCATACCAAGGATCACTGTGCATCGTGAAAGTACATCATTCCAAGCTGCATAGTGCATAGTGCATGGTGGAAGTGCACCACATGATGTTGCACTATGCATAGTCAAAATCCATTATTGTAGTGTTCACTGTGCATGTCGAAGGAGCATCGCACCAAGACGCAAAGTGCAAAGTTGATGGAAGAAGCGGACCAAACCACGGTTCACTATGCATGGTGGATATTCTCTATACCAATGTTTAGAGTTGATAGTGAATGGTGAAAGTGGAAAATAGCAAGGTGCTCAATGTATGTGCGAAGTGCACTATACCAAGATGCAAGGTGCATGGTGCGTAGTGGAAGTGCATCATACCAGGGTAAATAGTGACTGGTGCATGGTGTAATCGTACCATACCAAGGTTCACCGTGCATCGTGGAAGTGCATCATTCCAAGCTGCATAGTGCATAATGCATGGTGGAAGTGCATCACATGATGTTACACTTTGCATAGTCAAAATCCATTATTGTAGTGTACATTGTGCATGTTGAAAGAGAATCGCACCAAAACGCAAAGTGGAAAGTTGATGTCAGAAGCCCACCAAACCATGGTACACTATGCATGGTGGATATGCTCTATACCAATGTTCGGAGTTAATACTGAATGGTAAAAGTGGAAAGTAGGAAAGGGCACTATGTATGTGCGAAGTGCACTATACCAAAGTGAAAGGAGCATGGTGCGTAATGGAAATGCATCGTACCAAGGTAAAATGTGACTGGTGCATGGTGTAATCGCACCATACCAAGGTTCACCGTGCATCGTGGAAGTGCATCATTCCAAGCTGCATAGTGCATAGTGCATGGTGGAAGTGCACCAAATGATGTTACACTTTGCGTAGTCAAAATCCATTATTGTAGTGTACAGTGTGCATGTTGAAAGAGAATCGCACCAAGACGCAAAGTGCAAAGTGGATGTCAGAAGCCCACCAAACCACGGTACACTATGCATGGTGGATATTCTGTATACCAAGGTTCACGGGTTATTATGATTGGTGAAAGTGGACAATAGCAAGGTGCACTATGCATGTGCGAAGTGCACGTACCACCATGCAAGTTGCATGGTGCGTACTGGGAGTGCATCGTACCAAGGTAAAATGTGACTGGTGCATGGTGTAATCGCACCATACTAAGGTTCACCGTGCATCATGGAAGTGCATCATTCAATGCTGCATAGTGCATAGTGCATGGTGGAAGTGCACCACATGATGTTGCACTGTGCATAGTCAAAATCCATTATTGTAGTGTGCACTGTGCATGTTGAAAGAACATCGCACAAAGACGCAAAGTGCAAAGTTGATGGATGAAGCGCACCAAACCACGGTTCACTATGCATGCTGGATATGCTCTATACCAATGTTTAGAGTTGATAGTGAATGGTGAAAGTGGAAAATAGCAAGGTGCACTATGTATGTGCGAAGTGCACTTTACCAAGATGCAAGGTGCATGGTGCATAGTGGAAGTGAATCGTACCAAGGTAAAATGTGACTGGTGCATGGTGTAATCACACCATACCATGGTTCACCATGCATCGTGGAAGTCCATCATTCCACGCTGCATAGTGCATGGTATAAGTGCACCACATGATGTTGCACTATGCATCGTCAAAATCAATTATTGTAGTGTGCACTGTGCATGTTGAAAGAGCATCGCACCAAGACGCAAAGTTCAAAGTTGATGGAAGAAGCGCACCAAAACACGATACACTATGCATTGTGGATATGCTCTATACCAAGGTTCACGGTTCATTGTGAATGGTGAAAGTGGAAAATAGCAAGGTGCTCAATGTATGTGCGAAGTGCACTATACCAAGATGCAAGTTGCATGGTGCGTAGTGGAAGTGCATCATACCAAGGTAAACTATGCCTGGTGCATGGTGTAATCGTACTATACCAAGGTTCACCGTGCATCGTGAAAGAGAATAATTCCAAGCTGCATAGTGCATAGTGCATGGTGGAAATGCACCACATGATGTTACATTGTGCATAGTCAAAATCCATTATTGTAGTGTACATTGTGCATGTTGAAAGAGAATCACACCAAGATGCAAAGTGCAAAGTTCATGGAAGAAGCGCACCAATGCACGATACACTGTGCATAGTGGATGTCCTCTATACCAAGATTCACGCGTTATAGTGAATGGTGAAAGTGGAAAATAGCAAGGGGCACTATGTATGTGCGAAGTGCACTGTACCAAGATGTAAGGTGCATGGTGCGTAGTGGAAGTGCATCGTACAAAAGTAAAATGTGACTGGTGCATGGTGTAATCGCACCATACCAAGGATCACTGTGCATCGTGAAAGTACATCATTCCAAGCTGCATAGTGCATAGTGCATGGTGGAAGTGCACCACATGATGTTGCACTATGCATAGTCAAAATCCATTATTGTAGTGTTCACTGTGCATGTTGAAGGAGCATCGCACCAAGACGCAAAGTGCAAAGTTGATGGAAGAAGCGCACCAAACCACGGTTCACTATGCATGGTGGATATTCTCTATACCAATGTTTAGAGTTGATAGTGAATGGTGAAAGTGGAAAATAGCAAGGTGCTCAATGTATGTGCGAAGTGCACTATACCAAGATGCAAGGTGCATGGTGCGTAGTGGAAGTGCATCATACCAGGGTAAATAGTGACTAGTGCATGGTGTAATCGTACCATACCAAGGTTCACCGTGCATCGTGGAAGTGCATCATTCGAAGCTGCATAGTGCATAATGCATGGTGGAAGTGCACCACATGATGTTACCCTTTGCATAGTCAAAATCCATTATTGTAGTGTACATTGTGCATGTTGAAAGAGAATCGCACCAAGACGCAAATTGCAAAGTTGATGTAAGAAGCCCACCAAACCACGGTACACTATGCATGGTGGATATTCTCTATACCAAGGTTCACGGGTTATTATGATTGGTGAAAGTGGAAAATAGCAAGGTGCACTATGCATGTGCGAAGTGCACTGTACCACCATGCAAGTTGCATGGTGCGTAGTGGTAGTGCATCGTACCAAGGTAAAATGTGACTGGTGCATGGTGTAATCGCACCATACCAAGGTTCACCGTGCATCGTGGAAGTGCATCATTCAAAGCTGCGTAGTGCATAGTGCATGGTGGAAGTGCACCACATGATGTCGCACTGTGCATAGTCAAAATCCATTATTGTAGTGTACATTGTGCATGTTGAAAGAGAATTGCACCAAGACGCAAAGTGCAAAGTTGATGTAAGAAGCCAACCAAACCACGGTACACTATGCATGGTGGATATTCTCTATACCACGGTTCACGGTTATTCTGATTGCTAAAAGTGGAGAATAGCAAGGTGCACTATGCATGTGCGAAGTGCACTATACCACCATGCAAGTTGCGTGGTGCGTAGTGGGAGTGCATCGTACCAAGGTAAAATGTGACTGGTGCATGGTGTAATCGCACTATACCAAGGTTCACTGTGCATCGTGGAAGTGCATCATTCAAAGCTGCATAGTGCATAGTGCATGGTGGAAGTGCACCACATGATGTTACACTTTGCATAGTCAAAATCCATTATTGTAGTGTACATTGTGCATGTCGAAAGAGAATTGCACCAAGACGCAAAGTGCAAAGTTGATGTAAGAAGCCCACCAAACCACGGTACACTATGTATGGTGGATATTCTCTATACCACGGTTCACGGCTTATTCTGATTGCTAAAAGTGGAGAATAGCAAGGTGCACTATGCATGTGTGAAGTGCACCGTACCAACATGCAAGTTGCGTGAAAGCGTATTGGGAGTGCATCGTACCAAGGTAAAATGTGACTGGTGCATGGTGTAATCGCACCATACCAAGGTTCACCGTGCATCGTGGAAGTGCATCATTCAAAGCTGCATAGTGTATAGTGCATGGTGGAAGTGCACCACATGATGTTGCACTGTGCATAGTCAAAATCCATTATTGTAGTGTGCACTGTGCATGTTGAAAGAATATCGCACAAAGACGCAAAGTGCAAAGTTGATGGAAGAAGCGCACCCAACCACGGTACACTATGCATGGTGGATATGCTCTATACCAATGTTCGGAGTTGATAGTGAATGGTGAAAGTGGAAAATAGCAAGGGGCACTATGTATGTGCGAAGTGCACTGTACCAAAATGAAAGGTGCATGGTGCGTAGTGGAAATGCATCGTACCAAGGTAATATGTGATCGGTGCATGGTGTAATCGCACCATACCAAGGTTCACCGTGCATCGTGGAAGTGCATCATTCCAAGCTGCATAGTGCATAGTGCATGGTGGAAGTGCACCACATGATGTTACACTTTGCATTGTCAAAATCCAATATTGTAGTGTACATAGTGCATGTTGAAAGAGAATCGCACCAAGACGCAAAGTGCAAAGTTGATGTAAGAAGCCCACCAAACTACGGTACACTATACATGGTGGATATTCTCTATACCAAGTTTCATGGGTTATTATGATTGGTGAAAGTCGAAAATAGCATGGTGCACTATGCATGTGCGAAGTGCCGTACCACCATGCAAGTTGCACGGTGCGTAGTGGGAATGCATCGTACCAAGGTAAAATGTGACTAGTGCATGGTGTAATCGCACCATACCAAGGTTCACCGTGCATCGTGGAAGTGCATCATTCAAAGCTGCATAGTGCATAGTGCATGGTGGAAGTGCACCACATGATGTCGCATTGTGCATAGACAAAATCCATTATTGTAGTGTACATTGTGCATGTTGAAAGAGAATTGCACCAAGACGCAAAGTTCAAAGTTGATGTAAGAAGCCCACCAAACCACGGTACACTATGCTTGGTGGATATTCTCTATACCAAGGTTCACGGGTTATTATGATTGGTGAAAGTGGAAAATAGCAAGGTGCACTATGCATGTGCGAAGTGCACTGTACCACCATGCAAGTTGCGTGGTGTGTAGTGGGAGTGCATCGTACCAAGGTAAAATGTGACTGGTGCATGGTGTAATCGCACCATACCAAGGTTCACCGTGCATCGTGGAAGTGCATCATTCAAAGCTTCATAGTGCATAGTGCATGGTGGAAGTGCACAACATGATGTTGCACTGTGCATAGTCAAAATCCATTATTGTAGTGTGCACTGTGCATGTTGAAAGAACATCGCACAAAGACGCAAAGTGCAAAGTTGATGTAAGAAGCCCACCAAACCACCGTACACTATGCATGGTGGATATGCTCTATACCAATTTTCAGAGTTGATAGTGAATGGTGAAAGTGGAAAATAGCAAGGGGGCACTATGTATGTGCGAAGTGCACTGTACCAAAATGAAAGGTGCATGGTGCATAGTGGAAATGCATCGTACCAAGGTAAAATGTGACTGGTGCATAGTGTAATCGCACCATACCAAGGTTCACCGTGCATCGTGGAAGTGCATCATTCCAACCTGCATAGTGCATAGTGCATGGTGGAAGTGCACCACATGATGTTACACTTTGCATAATCAAAATCCATTATTGTAGTGTACATTGTGCATGTTGAAAGAGAATCGCACCAAGACGCAAAGTGCAAAGTTGATGTAAGAAGCCCACCAAACCGCGGTACACTATGCATGGTGGATATTCTCTATACCAAGTTTCACGGGTTATTATGATTGGTGAAAGTTGAAAATAGCAAGGTGCACTATGCATTGCGAAGTGCATCGTACCACCATGCAAGTTGCGCGGTGCGTAGTGGGAGTGCATCGTACCAAGGTAAAATGTGACTGGTGCATGGTGTAATCGCACCATACCAAGGTTCACTGTGCATCGTGGAAGTGCATCATTCAAAGCTGCATAGTGCATAGTGCGTGGTGGAAGTGCACCACATGATGTCGCACTGTGCATAGTGAAAATCCATTATTGTAGTGTAGAATGTGCATGTTGAAAGAGAATCGCACCAAGACGCAAAGTGCAAAGTTGATGTAAGAAGCCCACCAAACCACGGTACACTATACATGGTGGATATTCTCTATACCACGGTTCACGGTTATTCTGATTGCTAAAAGTGGAGAATAGCAAGGTGCACTATGCATGTGCGAAGTGCACTATACCACCATGCAAGTTGCGTGGTGCGTAGTGGGAGTGCATCGTACCAAGGTAAAATGTGACTGGTGCATGGTGTAATCGCACTATACCAAGGTTCACTGTGCATCGTGGAAGTGCATCATTCAAAGCTGCATAGTGCATAGTGCATGGTGGAAGTGCACCACATGATGTTACACTTTGCATAGTCAAAATCCATTATTGTAGTGTACATTGTGCATGTCGAAAGAGAATTGCACCAAGACGCAAAGTGCAAAGTTGATGTAAGAAGCCCACCAAACCACGGTACACTATGTATGGTGGATATTCTCTATACCACGGTTCACGGCTTATTCTGATTGCTAAAAGTGGAGAATAGCAAGGTGCACTATGCATGTGTGAAGTGCACTGTACCAACATGCAAGTTGCGTGAAGCGTATTGGGAGTGCATCGTACCAAGGTAAAATGTGACTGGTGCATGGTGTAATCGCACCATACCAAGGTTCACCGTGCATCGTGGAAGTGCATCATTCAAAGCTGCATAGTGTATAGTGCATGGTGGAAGTGCACCACATGATGTTGCACTGTGCATAGTCAAAATCCATTATTGTAGTGTGCACTGTGCATGTTGAAAGAATATCGCACAAAGACGCAAAGTGCAAAGTTGATGGAAGAAGCGCACCCAACCACGGTACACTATGCATGGTGGATATGCTCTATACCAATGTTCGGAGTTGATAGTGAATGGTGAAAGTGGAAAATAGCAAGGGGCACTATGTATGTGCGAAGTGCACTGTACCAAAATGAAAGGTGCATGGTGCGTAGTGGAAATGCATCGTACCAAGGTAATATGTGACTGGTGCATGGTGTAATCGCACCATACCAAGGTTCACCGTGCATCGTGGAAGTGCATCATTCCAAGCTGCATAGTGCATAGTGCATGGTGGAAGTGCACCACATGATGTTACACTTTGCATTGTCAAAATCCAATATTGTAGTGTACATAGTGCATGTTGAAAGAGAATCGCACCAAGACGCAAAGTGCAAAGTTCATGTAAGAAGCCCACCAAACTACGGTACACTATACATGGTGGATATTCTCTATACCAAGTTTCATGGGTTATTATGATTGGTGAAAGTCGAAAATAGCATGGTGCACTATGCATGTGCGAAGTGCACTGTACCACCATGCAAGTTGCACGGTGCGTAGTGGGAATGCATCGTACCAAGGTAAAATGTGACTAGTGCATGGTGTAATCGCACCATACCAAGGTTCACCGTGCATCGTGGAAGTGCATCATTCAAAGCTGCATAGTGCATAGTGCATGGTGGAAGTGCACCACATGATGTCGCATTGTGCATAGACAAAATCCATTATTGTAGTGTACATTGTGCATGTTGAAAGAGAATTGCACCAAGACGCAAAGTTCAAAGTTGATGTAAGAAGCCCACCAAACCACGGTACACTATGCTTGGTGGATATTCTCTATACCAAGGTTCACGGGTTATTATGATTGGTGAAAGTGGAAAATAGCAAGGTGCACTATGCATGTGCGAAGTGCACTGTACCACCATGCAAGTTGCGTGGTGTGTAGTGGGAGTGCATCGTACCAAGGTAAAATGTGGACCGGTGCATGGTGTAATCGCACCATACCAAGGTTCACCGTGCATCGTGGAAGTGCATCATTCAAAGCTTCATAGTGCATAGTGCATGGTGGAAGTGCACAACATGATGTTGCACCGTGCATAGTCAAAATCCATTATTGTAGTGTGCACTGTGCATGTTGAAAGAACATCGCACAAAGACGCAAAGTGCAAAGTTGATGTAAGAAGCCCACCAAACCACCGTACACTATGCATGGTGGATATGCTCTATACCAATTTTCAGAGTTGATAGTGAATGGTGAAAGTGGAAAATAGCAAGGGGGCACTATGTATGTGCGAAGTTCGAAGTACCAAAATGAAAGGTGCATGGTGCATAGTGGAAATGCATCGTACCAAGGTAAAATGTGACTGGTGCATAGTGTAATCGCACCATACCAAGGTTCACCGTGCATCGTGGAAGTGCATCATTCCAACTGCATAGTGCATAGTGCATGGTGGAAGTGCACCACATGATGTTACACTTTGCATAATCAAAATCCATTATTGTAGTGTACATTGTGCATGTTGAAAGAGAATCGCACCAAGACGCAAAGTGCAAAGTTGATGTAAGAAGCCCACCAAACCGCGGTACACTATGCATGGTGGATATTCTCTATACCAAGTTTCACGGGTTATTATGATTGGTGAAAGTTGAAAATAGCAAGGTGCACTATGCATCTGCGAAGTGCACTGTACCACCATGCAAGTTGCGCGGTGCGTAGTGGGAGTGCATCGTACCAAGGTAAAATGTGACTGGTGCATGGTGTAATCGCACCATACCAAGGTTCACTGTGCATCGTGGAAGTGCATCATTCAAAGCTGCATAGTGCATAGTGCGTGGTGGAAGTGCACCACATGATGTCGCACTGTGCATAGTGAAAATCCATTATTGTAGTGTAGAATGTGCATGTTGAAAGAGAATCGCACCAAGACGCAAAGTGCAAAGTTGATGTAAGAAGCCCACCAAACCACGGTACACTATACATGGTGGATATTCTCTATACCAAGTTTCATGGGTTCTTATGATTGGTGAAAGTCGAAAATAGCATGGTGCACTATGCATGTGCGAAGTGCACTATACCACCATGCAAGTTGTCCGATGTGTAGTGGGCGTGCATCGTACCAAGGTAAAATGTGACTGGTGCATGGTGTAATCGCACCATACCAAGGTTCACCGTGCATCGTGGAAGTGCATCATTCAAAGCTGCATAGTGCATAGTACATGGTGGAAGTGCACCACATGATGTTGCACTGTGCATAGTCAAAATCCATAATTGTAGTGTACATTGTGCATGTTGAAAGAGAATCGCACCAAGACGCAAAGTGCAAAGTTGATGGAAGAAGCGCACCAAACCACGGTACACTATGCATGGTGGATATGCTCTATACCAATTTTCAGAGTTGATAGTGAATGGTGAAAGTGGAAAATAGCAAGGGGGCACTATGTATGTGCGAAGTGCACTGTACCAAAATGAAAGGTGCATAGTGCATAGTGGAAATGCATCGTACCAAGATAAAATGTGACTGGTGCATAGTGTAATCGCACCATACCAAGGTTCACCGTGCATCGTGGAAGTGCATCATTCCAACCTGCATAGTGCATAGTGCATGGTGGAAGTGCACCACATGATGTTACACTTTGCATAGTCAAAATCCATTATTATAGTGTACATTGTGCATGTTGAAAGAGAATCGCACCAAGACGCAAAGTGCAATGTTGATGTAAGAAGCCCACCAAACCACAGTACACTATGCATGGTGGATATTCTTTATACCAAGTTTCACGGGTTATTATGATTGGTGAAAGTGGAAAATAGCAAGGTGCACTATGCATGTGCGAAGTGCACTGTACCACCATGCAAGTTGCACGGTGCGTAGTGGGAGTGCATCGTACCAAGGTAAAATGAGACTGGTGCATGGTGTAATCGCACCATACCAAGGTTCACCGTGCATCGTGGAAGTGCATCATTCAAAACTACATAGTGCATAGTGCATGGTGGAAGTGCACCACATGATGTCGCACTGTGCATAGTCAAAATCCATTATTGTAGTGTACATTGTGCATGTTGAAAGAGAATCGCACCAAGACGCAAAGTGCAAAGTTGATGTAAGAAGCCCACCAAACCACGGTACACTATGCATGGTGGATATTCTCTATACCAAGGTTCACGAGTTATTATGATTGCTGAAAGTGGAAAATAGCAAGGTGCACTATGCATGTGCGAAGTGCACTGTACCACCATGCAAGTTGCGTGGTGTGTAGTGGGAGTGCATCGTACCAAGGTAAAATGTGACTGGTGCATGGTGTAATCGCACCATACCAAGGTTCACCGTGCATCGTGGAAGTGCATCATTCAAAGCTTCATAGTGCATAGTGCATGGTGGAAGTGCACCACATGATGTCACACTATGCATAGTCAAAATCCATTATTATAGTGTACATTGTGCATGTTGAAAGAGAATCACACCAAGACGCAAACTGCAAAGTTGATGGAAGAAGCGCACCAAACCACCGTACACTATGCATGGTGGATATGCTCTATACCAATTTTCAGAGTTGATAATGAATGGTGAAAGTGGAAAATAGCAAGGGGGCACTATGTATGTGCGAAGTGCACTGTACCAAAATGAAAGGTGCATGGTGCATAGTGGAAGTGCATCGTAGCAAGATAAAATGCGACTGGTGCATAGTGTAATCGCACCATACCAAGGTTCACCGTGCATCGTGGAAGTGCATCATTCCAACCTGCATAGTGCATAGTGCATGGTGGAAGTGCACCACATGATGTTACACTTTGCATAGTCAAAATCCATTTTTATAGAATACATTGTGCGTGTTGAAAGAGAATCGCACCAAGACGCAAAGTGCAAAGTTGATGTAAGAAGCCAACCAAACCACGGTACACTATGCATGGTGGATATTCTCTCTACCAAGGTTCACGGGTTATTATGATTGGTGAAAGTGGAAAATAGCAAGGTGCACTATGCATGTGCGAAGTGCACTGTACCACCATGCAAGTTGCGTGGTGTGTAGTGGGAGTGCATCGTACCAAGGTAAAATGTGACTGGTGCATGGTGTAATCCCACCATACCAAGGTTCACCGTGCATCGTGGAAGTGCATCATTCCAACCTGCATAGTGCATAGTGCATGGTGGAAGTGCACCACATGATGTTACACTTTGCATAGTCAAAATCCATTATTATAGTGTACATTGTGCATGTTGAAAGAGAATTGTACCAAGACGCAAAGTGCAAAGTTGATGTAAGAAGCCCACCAAACCACGGTACACTATGCATGGTGGATATTCTCTCTACCAAGGTTCACGGGTTATTATGATTGGTGAAAGTGGAAAATAGCAAGGTGCACTATGCATGTGCGAAGTGCACTGTACCACCATGCAAGTTGCGTGGTGTGTAGTGGGAGTGCATCGTACCAAGGTAAAATGTGACTGGTGCATGGTGTAATCGCACCATACGAAGGTTCACCGTGCATCGTGGAAGTGCATCATTCAAAGCTTCATAGTGCATAGTGCATGGTGGAAGTGCAACACATGATGTCGCACTATGCATAGTCAAAATCCATTATTATAGTGTACATTGTGCATGTTGAAAGAGAATCGCACCAAGACGCAAAGTTCAAAGTTGATGGAAGAAGCGCACCAAACCACCGTACACTATTCATGGTGGATATGCTCTATACCAATTTTCAGAGTTGATAGTGAATGGTGAAAGTGGAAAATAGCAAGGGGGCACTATGTATGTGCGAAGTGCACTGTACCAAAATGAAAGGTGCATGGTGCATAGTGGAAATGCATCGTACCAAGATAAAATGTGACTGGTGCATAGTGTAATCGCACCATACCAAGGTTCACCGTGCATCGTGGAAGTGCATCATTCCAACTTGCATAGTGCATAGTGCATGGTGGAAGTGCACCACATGATGTTACACTTTGCATAGTCAAAATCCATTATTATAGTGTACATTGTGCATGTTGAAAGTGAATCGCACCAAGACGCAAAGTGCAAAGTTGATGGAAGAAGCGCACCAAACCACTGACACTATGCATGGTGGATATGCTCTATACCAATTTTCAGAGTTGATAGTGAATGGTGAAAGTAGAAAATAGCAAGGGCGAACTATGTATGTGCGAAGTGCACTGTACCAAAATGAAAGGTGCATGGTGCATAGTGGAAATGCATCGTACCAAGATAAAATGTGACTGGTGCATAGTGTAATCGCACCATATCAAGGTTCACCGTGCATCGTGGAAGTGCATCATTCCAACTTTGCATAGTGCATAGTGCATGGTGGAAGTGCACCACATGATGTTACACTTTGGATAGTCAAAATCCATTATTATAGTGTATATTGTGCATGTTGAAAGAGAATCGCACCAAGACGCAAAGTGCAATGTTGATGTAAGAAGCCCACCAAACCACGGTACACTATGCATGGTGGATATTCTCTATACCAAGTTTCACGGGTTATTATGATTGGTGAAAGTGGAAAATAGCAAGGTGCACTATGCATGTGCGAAGTGCACTGTACCACCATGCAAGTTGCACGGTGTGTAGTGGGAGTGCATCGTACCAAGGTAAAATGTGACTGGTGCATGGTGCAATCGCACCATACCAAGGTTCACCGTGCATCGTGGAAGTGCATCATTCAAAGCTGCATAGTGCATAGTGCATGGTGGAAGTGCACCACATGATGTCGCACTGTGCATAGTCAAAATCCATTATTGTAGTGTACATTGTGCATGTTGAAAGAGAATTGCACCAAGACGCAAAGTGCAAAGTTGATGTAAGAAGCCCACCAAACCACGGTACACTATGCATGGTGGATATTTTCTATACCAAGGTTCACGTGTTATTATGATTGGTGAAAGTGGAAAATAGCAAGGTGCACTATGCATGTGCGAAGTGCACTGTACCACCATGCAAGTTGCGTGGTGTGTAGTGGGAGTGCATCGTACCAAGGTAAAATGTGACTGGTGCATGGTGTAATCGCACCATACCAAGGTTCACCGTGCATCGTGGAAGTGCATCATTCAAAGCTGCATAGTGCCTAGTGCATGGTGGAAGTGCACCACATGATGTTGCACTGTGCATAGTCAAAATCCGTTATTGTAGTGTGCACTGTGCATGTTCAAAGAACGTCGCACAAAGACGCAAAGTGCAAAGTTGATGGAAGAAGCGCACCAAACCATGGTACACTATGCATGGTCGATATGCTCTATGCCAATGTTCGGAGTTGATAGTGAATGGTGAAAGTGGAAAATAGCAAGGGGTACTATGTATGTGCGAAGTGGACTATACCAAAATGAAAGGTGCATGGTGCGTAGTGGAAATGCATCGGACCAAGGTAATATGTGAGCGGTGCATGGAGTAATCGCACCATACCAAGGTTCACCGTGCATCGTGGAAGTGCATCATTCCAAGTCGCATAGTGCATAGTGCATGGTGGAAGTGCACCACATGATGTTACACATTGCATAGTAAAAATCCTTTACTGTAGTGTACATAGTGCATGTTGAAAGAGAATCGCACCAAGACGCAAAGTGCAAAGTTGATGTAAGAAGCCCACCAAACCACGGTACACTATGCATGGTGGATATTCTATATACCAAGTTTCACGGGTTATTATGATTGGTGAAAGTTGAAAATAGCAAGGTGCACTATGCATGTGCGAAGTGCACTGTACCACCATGCAAGTTGCGCGGTGCGTAGTGGGAGTGCATCGTACCAAGGTAAAATGTGACTAATGCATGGTGTAATCGCACCATACCAAGGTTCACTGTGCATCGTGGAAGTGCATCATTCAAAGCTGCATAGTGCATAGTGCATGGTGGAAGTGCACCATGTGATGTCGAAATGTGCATAGTCAAAATCCATTATTGTAGTGTACATTATGCAGGTTGAAAGAGAATCGCACCAAGAGGCAAAGTGCAAAGTTGATGGAAGAAGCGCACGAAACCACCGTACACTATGCATGGTGGATATGCTCTATACCAATTTTCAGAGTTGATAGTGAATGGTGAAAGTGGAAAATAGCAAGGGGGCACTATGTATGTGCGTAGTGCACTGTACCAAAATAAAAGGTGCATGGTGCATAGTGGAAATGCATCATACCAAGATAAAATGTGACTGGTGCATAGTGTAATCGCACCATACCAAGGTTCACCGTGCATCGTGGAAGTGCATCATTCCAACCTGCATAGTGCATAGTGCATGGTGGAAGTGCACCACATGATGATACACTTTGCATAGTCAAAATCCATTATTATAGTGTACATTGTGCATGTTGAAAGAGAATCGCACCAAGACGCAAAGTGCAAAGTTGATGTAAGAAGCCCACCAAACCACGGTACACTATGAATGGTGGATATTCTCTATACCAAGTTTCACGGGTTATTATGATTGGTGAAAGTGGAAAATAGCAAGGTGCACTATGCATGTGCGAAGTGCACTGTACCACCATGCAAGTTGCATGGTGCGTAGTGGGAGTGCATCGTACCAAGGTAAAATGTGACGGGTGCATGGTGTAATCGCACCATACCAAGGTTCACCGTGCATCGTGGAAGTGCATCATTCAAAGCTGCACAGTGCATAGTGCATGGTGGAAGTGCACCACATGATGTCGCACTATGCATAGTCAAAATCCATTATTATAGTGTACATTGTGCATGTTGAAAGAGAATCGCACCAAGACGCAAAGTTCAAAGTTGATGTAAGAAGCCCACCAAACCACGGTACACTATGCATGGTGGATATTCTCTATACCAAGTTTCACGGGTTATTATGATTGGTGAAAGTGGAAAATAGCAAGGTGCACTATGCATGTGCGAAGTGCACTGTACCACCATGCAAGTTGCATGGTGCGTAGTGGGAGTGCATCGTACCAAGGTAAAATGTGACTGGTGCATGGTGTAATCGCACCATACCAAGGTTCACCGTGCATCGTGGAAGTGCATCATTCAAAGCTGCACAGTGCATAGTGCATGGTGGAAGTGCACCACATGATGTCGCACTATGCATAGTCAAAATCCATTATTATAGTGTACATTGTGCATGTTGAAAGAGAATCGCACCAAGACGCAAAGTGCAAAGTTGACGTAAGAAGCCCACCAAACCACGGTACACTATGCATGGTGGATATTCTCTATACCAAGTTTCACGGGTTATTATGATTGGTGAAAGTGGAAAATAGCAAGGTGCACTATGCATGTGCGAAGTGCACTGTACCACCATGCAAGTTGCACGGTGCGTAGTGGGAGTGCATCGTACCAATGTAAAATGTGACTGGTGCATGGTGCAATCGCACCATACCAAGGTTCACCGTGCATCGTGGAAGTGCATCATTCAAAGATGCATAGTGCATAGTGCATGGTGGAAGTGCACCACATGATGTCGCACTGTGCATAGTCAAAATCCATTATTGTAGTGTACATTGTGCATGTTGAAAGAGAATCGCACCAAGACGCAAAGTGCAAAGTTGATGGAAGAAGCGCACCAAACCACCGTACACTATGCATGGTGGATATGCTCTATACCAATTTTCAGAGTTGATAGTGAATGGTGAAAGTGGAAAATAGCAAGGGGCACTATGTATGTGCGAAGTGCACCGTACCAAAATGAAAGGTGCATAGTGCATAGTGGAAATGCATCGTACCAAGATAAAATGTGACCGGTGCATAGTGTAATCGCACCATACCAAGGTTCACCGTGCATCGTGGAAGTGCATCATTCCAACCCGCATAGTGCATAGTGCATGGTGGAAGTGCACCACATGATGTTACACTTTGCATAGTCAAAATCCATTATTATAGTGTACATTGTGCATGTTGAAAGAGAATCGCACCAAGACGCAAAGTGCAAAGTTGATGTAAGAAGCCCACCAAACCACGGTACACTATGCATGGTGGATATTCTCTATACCAAGGTTCACGGGTTATTGCGATTGGTGAAAGTGGAAAATAGCAAGGTGCACTATGCATGTGCGAAGTGCACTGTACCACCATGCAAGTTGCGTGGTGTGTAGTGGGAGTGCATCGTACCAAGGTAAAATGTGACTGGTGCATGGTGTAACCGCACCATACCAAGGTTCACCGTGCATCGTGGAAGTGCATCATTCAAAGCTGCATAGTGCATAGTGCATGGTGGAAGTGCACCACATGATGTCGCACTGTGCATAGTCAAAATCCATTATTGTAGTGTACATTGTGCATGTTGAAAGAGAATTGCACCAAGACGCAAAGTGCAAAGTTGATGTAAGAAGCCCACCAAACCACGGTACACTATACATGGTGGATATTCTCTATACCAAGGTTCACGGGTTATTATGATTGCTGAAAGTGGAAAATAGCAAGGTGCACTATGCATGTGCGAAGTGCACTGTACCACCATGCAAGTTGCGTGGTGTGTAATGGGAGTGCATAGTACCAAGGTAAAATGTGACTGGTGCATGGTGTAATCGCACCATACCAAGGTTCACCGTGCATCGTGGAAGTGCATCATTCAAAGCTTCATAGTGCATAGTGCATGGTGGAAGTGCACCACATGATGTTGCACTTTGCATAGTCAAAATCCATTATTATAGTGTACATTGTGCATGTTGAAAGAGAATCGCACCAACACGCAAAGTGCAAAGTTGATGTAAGAAGCCCACCAAACCACGGTAAACTATGCATGGTGGATATTCTCTATACCAAGTTTCACGGGTTATTATGATTGGTGAAAGTGGAAAATAGCAAGGTGCACTATGCATGTGCGAAGTGCACTGTACCACCATGCAAGTTGCACGGTGCGTAGTGGGAGTGCATCGTACCAAGGTAAAATGTGATCGGTGCATGGTGCAATCGCACCATACCAAGGTTCACCATGCATCGTGGAAGTGCATCATTCAAAGCCGCATAGTGCATAGTGCATGGTGGAAGTGCACCACATGATGTCGCACTGTGCATAGTCAAAATCCATTATTGTAGTGTACATTGTGCATGTTGAAAGAGAATTGCACCAAGACGCAAAGTGAAAAGTTGATGTAAGAAGCCCACCAAACCACGGTACACTATGCATGGTGGATATTCTCTATACCAAGGTTCACGGGTTATTATGATTGCTGAAAGTGGAAAATAGCAAGGTGCACTATGCATGTGCGAAGTGCACTGTACCACCATGCAAGTTGCGTGGTGTATAGTGGGAGTGCATCGTACCAAGGTAAAATGTGACTGGTGCATGGTGTAATCGCACCATACCAAGGTTCACCGTGCATCGTGGAAGTGCATCATTCAAAGCTTCATAGTGCATAGTGCATGGTGGAAGTGCACCACATGATGTCACACTATGCATAGTCAAAGTCCATTATTATAGTGTACATTGTGCATGTTGAAAGAGAATCGCACCAAGACGCAAAGTGCAAAGTTGATGGAAGAAGCGCACCAAACCACCGTACACTATGCATGGTGGATATGCTCTATACCAATTTTCAGAGTTGATAGTGAATGGTGAAAGTGGAAAATAGCAAGGGGGCACTATGTATGTGCGAAGTGCACTGTACCAAAATGAAAGGTGCATAGTGCATAGTGGAAATGCATCGTACCAAGATAAAATGTGACTGGTGCATAGTGTAATCGCACCATACCAAGGTTCACCGTGCATCGTGGAAGTGCATCATTCCAACCTGCATAGTGCATAGTGCATGGTGGAAGTGCACCACATGATGTTACACTTTGCATAGTCAAAATCCATTATTATAGTGTACATTGTGCATGTTGAAAGAGAATCGCACCAAGACGCAAAGTGCAAAGTTGATGTAAGAAGCCCACCAAACCACGGTACACTATGCATGGTGGATATTCTCTATACCAAGGTTCACGGGTTATTGTGATTGGTGAAAGTGGAAAATAGCAAGGTGCACTATGCATGTGCGAAGTGCACTGTACCACCATGCAAGTTGCACGGTGTGTAGTGGGAGTGCATCGTACCAAGGTAAAATGTGACTGGTGCATGGTGTAATCGCACCATACCAAGGTTCACCGTGCATCGTGGAAGTGCATCATTCAAAGCTTCATAGTGCATCGTGCATGGTGGAAGTGCACCACATGATGTCACACTATGCATAGTCAAAATCCATTATTATAGTGTACATTGTGCATGTTGAAAGAGAATCGCACCAAGACACAAAGTGCAAAGTTGATGGAAGAAGCGCACCAAACCACCGTACACTATGCATGGTGGATATGCTCTATACCAATTTTCGAGTTGATAGTGAATGGTGAAAGTGGAAAATAAACAAGGGGGTGCACCGTACCAAAATGAAAGGTGCATAGTGCATAGTGGAAATGCATCGTACCAAGATAAAATGTGACGGGTGCATAGTGTAATCGCACTATACCAAGGTTCACCGTGCATCGTGGAAGTGCATCATTCCAACCTCGCATAGTGCATAGTGCATGGTGGAAGTGCACCACATGATGTTACACTTTGCATAGTCAAAATCCATTATTATAGTGTACATTGTGCATGTTGAAAGAGAATCGCACCAAGACGCAAAGTGCAAAGTTGATGTAAGAAGCCCACCAAACCACGGTACACTATGCATGGTGGATATTCTCTATACCAAGGTTCACGGGTTATTATGATTGGTGAAAGTGGAAAATAGCAAGGTGCACTATGCATGTGCGAAGTGCACCGTACCACCATGCAAGTTGCCCGGTGTGTAGTGGGAGTGCATCGTACCAAGGTAAAATGTGACGGGTGCATGGTGTAATCGCACCATACCAAGGTTCACCGTGCATCGTGGAAGTGCATCATTCAAAGCTTCATAGTGCATAGTGCATGGTGGAAGTGCACCACATGATGTTGCACTTTGCATAGTCAAAATCCATTATTATAGTGTACATTATGCATGTTGAAAGAGAATCGCACGAAGACGCAAAGTGCAAAGTTGATGGAAGAAGCGCACCAAACCACCGTACACTATGCATGGTTGATATGCTCTATACCAATTTTCAGAGTTGATAGTGAATGGTGAAAGTGGAAAATAGCAAGGGGGCACTATGTATGTGCGAAGTGCACTGTACCAAAATGAAAGGTGCATGGTGCATAGTGGAAATGCATCGTACCAAGATAAAATGTGACTGGTGCATAGTGTAATCGCACCATACCAAGGTTCACCGTGCATCATGGAAGTGCATCATTCCAACCTGCATAGTGCATAGTGCATGGTGGAAGTGCACCACATGATGTTACACTTTGCATAGTCAAAATCCATTATTATAGTGTACATTGTGCATGTTGAAAGAGAATCGCACCAAGACGCAAAGTGCAAAGTTGATGTAAGAAGCCCACCAAACCACGGTACACTATGCATGGTGGATATTCTCTATACCGAGTTTCACGGGTTATTATGATTGGTGAAAGTGGAAAATAGCAAGGTGCACTATGCATGTGCGAAGTGCACTGTACCACCATGCAAGTTGCACGGCGCGTAGTGGGAGTGCATCGTACCAAGGTAAAATGTGACTGGTGCATGGTGCAATCGCACCATACCAAGGTTCATCGTGCATCGTGGAAGTGCATCATTCAAAGCTGCATAGTGCATGGTGGAAGTGCACCACATGATGTCGCACTGTGCATAGTCAAAATCCATTATTGTAGTGTACATTGTGCATGTTGAAAGAGAATTGCACCAAGACGCAAAGTGCAAAGTTGATGTAAGAAGCCCACCAAACCACGGTACACTATGCATGGTGGATATTCTCTATACCAAGGTTCACGGGTTATTATGATTGGTGAAAGTGGAAAATAGCAAGGTGCACTATGCATGTGCGAAGTGCACTGTACCACCATGCAAGTTGCGTGGTGTGTAGTGGGAGTGCATCGTACCAAGGTAAAATGGGACTGGTGCATGGTGTAATCGCACCATACCAAGGTTCACCGTGCATCATGGAAGTGCATCATTCAAAGCTTCATAGTGCATAGTGCATGGTGGAAGTGCACCACATGATGTCACACTATGCATAGTCAAAATCCATTATTATAGTGTACATTGTGCATGTTGAAAGAGAATCGCACGAAGACGCAAAGTGCAAAGTTGATGGAAGAAGCGCACCAAACCACCGTACACTATGCATGGTTGATATGCTCTATACCAATTTTCGAGTTGATAGTGAATGGTGAAAGTGGAAAATAGCAAGGGGGCACTATGTATGTGCGAAGTGCCTCGTACCAAAATGAAAGGTGCATGGTGCATAGTGGAAATGCATCGTACCAAGATAAAATGTGACCGGTGCATAGTGTAATCGCACCATACCAAGGTTCACCGTGCATCGTGGAAGTGCATCATTCCAACCTGCATAGTGCATAGTGCATGGTGGAAGTGCACAACATGCTGTTACACTTTGCATAGTCAAAATCCATTATTATAGTGTACATTGTGCATGTTGAAAGAGAATCGCACCAAGACGCAAAGTGCAATGTTGATGTAAGAAGCCCACCAAACCACGGTACACTATGCATGGTGGATATTCTCTATACCAAGTTTCACGGGTTATTATGATTGGTGAAAGTGGAAAATAGCAAGGTGCACTATGCATGTGCGAAGTGCACTGTACCACCATGCAAGTTGCACGGTGCGTAGTGGGAGTGCATCGTACCAAGGTAAAATGTGACTGGTGCATGGTGCAATCGCACCATACCAAGGTTCATCGTGCATCGTGGAAGTGCATCATTCAAAGCTGCATAGTGCATGGTGGAAGTGCACCACATGATGTCGCACTGTGCATAGTCAAAATCCATTATTGTAGTGTACATTGTGCATGTTGAAAGAGAATTGCACCAAGACGCAAAGAGCAAAGTTGATGTAAGAAGCCCACCAAACCACGGTACACTATGCATGGTGGATATTCTCTATACCAAGGTTCACGGGTTATTATGATTCTTGAAAGTGGAAAATAGCAAGGTGCACTATGCATGTGCGAAGTGCACCGTACCACCATGCAAGTTGCGTGGTGTGTAGTGGGAGTGCATCGTACCAAGGTAAAATGGGACTGGTGCATGGTGTAATCGCACCATACCAAGGTTCACCGTGCATCATGGAAGTGCATCATTCAAAGCTTCATAGTGCATAGTGTATGGTGGAAGTGCACCACATGATGTCACACTATGCATAGTCAAAATCCATTATTATAGTGTACATTGTGCATGTTGAAAGAGAATCGCACCAAGACGCAAAGTGCAAAGTTGATGGAAGAAGCGCACCAAACCACCGTACACTATGCATGGTGGATATGCTCTATACCAATTTTCGAGTTGATAGTGAATGGTGAAAGTGGAAAATATCAAGGGGGCACTATGTATGTGCGAAGTGCCTTGTACCAAAATGAAAGGTGCATGGTGCATAGTGGAAATGCATCGTACCAAGATAAAATGTGACGGGTGCATAGTGTAATCGCACCATACCAAGGTTCACCGTGCATCGTGGAAGTGCATCATTCCAACCTGCATAGTGCATAGTGCATGGTGGAAGTGCACAACATGATGTTACACTTTGCATAGTCAAAATCCATTATTATAGTGTACATTGTGCATTTTGAAAGAGAATCGCACCAAGAAGCAAAGTGCAAAGTTGATGTAAGAAGCCCACCAAACCACCGTACACTATGCATGGTGGATATTCTCTATACCAAGGTTCACGGGTTATTATGATTGGTGAAAGTAGAAAATAGCAAGGTGCACTATACATGTGCGAAGTGCACTGTACCACCATGCAAGTTGCACGGTGCGTAGTGGGAGTGCATCGTACCAAGGTAAAATGTGACTGGTGCATGGTGGAATCACACCATACCAAGGTTCACCGTGCATCGTGGAAGTGCATCATTCAAAGCTTCATAGTGCATAGTGCATGGTGGAAGTGCACCACATGATGTCACACTATGCATAGTCAAAATCCATTATTATAGTGTACATTGTGCATGTTGAAAGAGAATCGCACCAAGTTGCAAAGTGCAAAGTTGATGGAAGAAGCGCACCAAACCACCGTACACTATGCATGGTGGATATGCTCTATACCAATTTTCAGAGTTGATAGTGAATGGTGAAAGTGGAAAATAGCAAGGGGGCACTATGTATGTGCGAAGTGCACTGTACCAAAATGAAAGGTGCATGGTGCATAGTGGAAATGCATCGTACCAAGATAAAATGTGACTGGTGCATAGTGTAATCGCACCATACCAAGGTTCACCGTGCATCGTGGAAGTGCATCATTCCAACTCGCATAGTGCATAGTGCATGGTGGAAGTGCACCACATGATGTCGCACCGTGCATAGTCAAAATCCATTATTGTAGTGTACATTGTGCATGTTGAAAGAGAATTGCACCAAGATGCAAAGTGCAAAGTTGATGTCAGAAGCCCACCAAACCACGGTACACTATGCATGGTGGATATTCTCTATACCAAGGTTCACGGGTTATTATGATTGCTGAAAGTGGAAAATAGCAAGGTGCACTATGCATGTGCGAAGTGCACCGTACCACCATGCAACTTGCGTGGTGTGCGGTGGGAGTGCATCGTACCAAGGTAAAATGTGACTGGTGCATGGTGTAATCGCACCATACCAAGGTTCACCGTGCATCGTGGAAGTGCATCATTCAAAGCTTCATAGTGCATAGTGCATGGTGGAAGTGCACCACATGATGTTGCACTTTGCATAGTCAAAATCCATTATTATAGTGTACATTGTGCATGTTGAAAGAGAATCGCACCAAGACGCAAACTGCAAAGTTGATGGAAGAAGCGCACCAAACCACCGTACACTATGCATGGTGGATATTCTCTATACCAAGGTTCACAGGTTATTATGATTGCTGAAAGTGGAAAATAGCAAGGTGCACTATGCATGTGCGAAGTGCACTGTACCAAAATGAAAGGTGCATGGTGCATAGTGGAAATGCATCGTACCAAGATAAAATGTGACTGGTGCATAGTGTAATCGCACCATACCAAGGTTCACCATGCATCGTGGAAGTGCATCATTCCAACCTGCATAGTGCATAGTGCATGGTGGAAGTGCACCACATGATGTTACACTTTGCATAGTCAAAATCCATTATTATAGTGTACATTGTGCATGTTGAAAGAGAATCGCACCAAGACGCAAAGTGCAAAGTTGATGTAAGAAGCCCACCAAACCACGGTACACTATGCATGATGGATATTCTCTATACCGAGTTTCACGGGTTATTATGATTGGTGAAAGTGGAAAATAGCAAGGTGCACTATGCATGTGCGAAGTGCACTGTACCACCATGCAAGTTGCGTGGTGCGTAGTGGGAGTGCATCGTACCAAGGTAAAATGTGACTGGTGCATGGTGTAATCCGACCATACCAAGGTTCACCGTGCATCGTGGAAGTGCATCATTCAAAGCTGCATAGTGCCTAGTGCATGGTGGAAGTGCACCACATGATGTTGCACCGTGCATAGTCAAAATCCATTATTGTAGTGTGCATCGTGCATGTTCAAAGAACGTCGCACAAAGACGCAAAGTGCAAAGTTGATGGAAGAAGCGCACCAAACCATGGTACACTATGCATGGTCGATATGCTCTATGCCAATGTTCACAGTTGATAGTGAATGGTGAAAGTGGAAAATAGCAAGGGGTACTATGTATGTGCGAAGTGCACTGTACCAAAATGAAAGGTGCATGGTGCGTAGTTGAAATGCATCGGACCAAGGTAATATGTGACTGGTGCATGGTGTAATCGCACCATACCAAGGTTCACCGTGCATCGTGGAAGTGCATCATTCCAAGCTGCATAGTGCATAGTGCATGGTGGAAGTGCACCACATGATGTTACACATTGCATAGTAAAAATCCTTTACTGTAGTGTACATAGTGCATGTTGAAAGTGAATCGCACCAAGACGCAAAGTGCAAAGTTGATGTAAGAAGCCCACCAAACCACGGTACACTATGCATGGTGGATATTCTCTATACCGAGTTTCACGGGTTATTATGATTGGTGAAAGTGGAAAATAGCAAGGTGCACTATGCATGTGCGAAGTGCACTGTACCACCATGCAAGTTGCGTGGTACGTAGTGGGAGTGCATCGTACCAAGGTAAAATGTGACTGGTGCATGGTGTAATCCGACCATACCAAGGTTCACCGTGCATCGTGGAAGTGCATCATTCAAAGCTGCATAGTGCCTAGTGCATGGTGGAAGTGCACCACATGATGTTGCACTGTGCATAGTCAAAATCCATTATTGTAGTGTGCACTGTGCATGTTCAAAGAACGTCGCACAAAGACGCAAAGTGCAAAGTTGATGGAAGAAGCGCACCAAACCATGGTACACTATGCATGGTCGATATGCTCTATGCCAATGTTCACAGTTGATAGTGAATGGTGAAAGTGGAAAATAGCAAGGGGTACTATGTATGTGCGAAGTGCACTGTACCAAAATGAAAGGTGCATGGTGCGTAGTGGAAATGCATAGGACCAAGGTAATATGTGACTGGTGCATGGTGTAATCGCACCATACCAAGGTTCACCGTGCATCGTGGAAGTGCATCATTCCAAGCTGCATAGTGCATAGTGCATGGTGGAAGTGCACCACATGATGTTACACTTTGCATAGTCAAAATCCATTATTATAGTGTACATTGTGCATGTTGAAAGAGAATCGCACCAAGACGCAAAGTGCAAAGTTGATGTAAGAAGCCCACCAAACCACGGTACACTATGCATGGTGGATATTCTCTATACCGAGTTTCACGGGTTATTATGATTGGTGAAAGTGGAAAATAGCAAGGTGCACTATGCATGTGCGAAGTGCACTGTACCACCATGCAAGTTGCAAGGTGCGTAGTGGGAGTGCATCGTACCAAGGTAAAATGTGGCCGGTGCATGGTGCAATCGCACCATACCAAGGTTCATCGTGCATCGTGGAAGTGCATCATTCAAAGCCGCATAGTGCATAGTGCATGGTGGAAGTGCACCACATGATGTCGCACCGTGTCCATAGTCAAAATCCATTATTGTAGTGTACATTGTGCATGTTGAAAGAGAATTGCACCAAGACGCAAAGTGCAAAGTTGATGTAAGAAGCCCACCAAACCACGGTACACTATGCATGGTGGATATTCTCTATACCAAGGTTCACGGGTTATTATGATTGGTGAAAGTGGAAAATAGCAAGGTGCACTATGCATGTGCGAAGTGCACTGTACCACCATGCAAGTTGCATGGTGCGTACTGGGAGTGCATCGTACCAAGGTAAAATGTGGCCGGGTGCATGGTGTAATCCGACCATACCAAGGTTCACCGTGGATCGTGGAAGTGCATCATTCAAAGCTGCATAGTGCCTAGTGCATGGTGGAAGTGCACCACATGATGTTGCACTGTGCATAGTCAAAATCCATTATTGTAGTGTGCACTGTGCATGTTCAAAGAACGTCGCACAAAGACGCAAAGTGCAAAGTTGATGGAAGAAGCGCACCAAACCATGGTACACTATGCATGGTCGATATGCTCTATGCCAATGTTCACAGTTGATAGTGAATGGTGAAAGTGGAAAATAGCAAGGGGTACTATGTATGTGCGAAGTGCACTGTACCAAAATGAAAGGTGCATGGTGCGTAGTGGAAATGCATAGGACCAAGGTGATATGTGACTGGTGCATGGTGTAATCGCACCATACCAAGGTTCACCGTGCATCGTGGAAGTGCATCATTCCAAGCTGCATAGTGCATAGTGCATGGTGGAAGTGCACCACATGATGTTACACTTTGCATAGTCAAAATCCATTATTATAGTGTACATTGTGCATGTTGAAAGAGAATCGCACCAAGACGCAAAGTGCAAAGTTGATGTAAGAAGCCCACCAAACCACGGTACACTATGCATGGTGGATATTCTCTATACCGAGTTTCACGGGTTATTATGATTGGTGAAAGTGGAAAATAGCAAGGTGCACTATGCATGTGCGAAGTGCACTGTACCACCATGCAAGTTGCACGGTGCGTAGTGGGAGTGCATCGTACCAAGGTAAAATGTGACGGGTGCATGGTGCAATCGCACCATACCAAGGTTCATCGTGCATCGTGGAAGTGCATCATTCAAAGCCGCATATGCATAGTGCATGGTGGAAGTGCACCACATGATGTCGCACCGTGCATAGTCAAAATCCATTATTGTAGTGTACATTGTGCATGTTGAAAGAGAATTGCACCAAGACGCAAAGTGCAAAGTTGATGTAAGAAGCCCACCAAACCACGGTACACTATGCATGGTGGATATTCTCTATACCAAGGTTCACGGGTTATTATGATTGCTGAAAGTGGAAAATAGCAAGGTGCACTATGCATGTGCGAAGTGCACTGTACCACCATGCAAGTTGCGTGGTGTGTAGTGGGAGTGCATCGTACCAAGGTAAAATGGGACTGGTGCATGGTGTAATCGCACCATACCAAGGTTCACCGTGCATCATGGAAGTGCATCATTCAAAGCTTCATAGTGCATAGTGCATGGTGGAAGTGCACCACATGATGTCACACTATGCATAGTCAAAATCCATTATTATAGTGTACATTGTGCATGTTGAAAGAGAATCGCATGAAGACGCAAAGTCCAAAGTTGATGGAAGAAGCGCACCAAACCACCGTACACTATGCATGGTTGATATGCTCTATACCAAGGTTCTCGAGTTGATAGTGAATGGTGAAAGTGGAAAATAGCAAGGGGGCACTATGTATGTGCGAAGTGCACTCGTACCAAAATGAAAGGTGCATGGTGCATAGTGGAAATGCATCGTACCAAGATAAAATGTGACGGGTGCATAGTGTAATCGCACCATACCAAGGTTCACCGTGCATCATGGAAGTGCATCATTCCAACCCGCATAGTGCATAGTGCATGGTGGAAGTGCACCACATGATGTTACACTTTGCATAGTCAAAATCCATTATTATAGTGTACATTGTGCATGTTGAAAGAGAATCGCACCAAGACGCAAAGTGCAAAGTTGATGTAAGAAGCCCACCAAACCACGGTACACTATGCATGGTGGATATTCTCTATACCGAGTTTCACGGGTTATTATGATTGGTGAAAGTGGAAAATAGCAAGGTGCACTATGCATGTGCGAAGTGCACTGTACCACCATGCAAGTTGCACGGTGCGTAGTGGGAGTGCATCGTACCAAGGTAAAATGTGACTGGTGCATGGTGCAATCGCACCATACCAAGGTTCATCGTGCATCGTGGAAGTGCATCATTCAAAGCCGCTGCATAGTGCATGGTGGAAGTGCACCACATGATGTCGCACCGTGCATAGTCAAAATCCATTATTGTAGTGTACATTGTGCATGTTGAAAGAGAATTGCACCAAGACGCAAAGTGCAAAGTTGATGTAAGAAGCCCACCAAACCACGGTACACTATGCATGGTGGATATTTTCTATACCAAGGTTCACGGGTTATTATGATTGCTGAAAGTGGAAAATAGCAAGGTGCACTATGCATGTGCGAAGTGCACTGTACCACCATGCAAGTTGCGTGGTGTGTAGTGGGAGTGCATCGTACCAAGGTAAAATGGGACTGGTGCATGGTGTAATCGCACCATACCAAGGTTCACCGTGCAGCATGGAAGTGCATCATTCAAAGCTTCATAGTGCATAGTGCATGGTGGAAGTGCACCACATGATGTCACACTATGCATAGTCAAAATCCATTATTATAGTGTACATTGTGCATGTTGAAAGAGAATCGCACCAAGACGCAAAGTGCAAAGTTGATGGAAGAAGCGCACCAAACCACCGTACACTATGCATGGTGGATATGCTCTATACCAATTTTTAGAGTTGATAGTGAATGGTGAAAGTGGAAAATAGCAAGGGGGCACTATGTATGTGCGAAGTGCACTGTACCAAAATGAAAGGTGCATGGTGCATAGTGGAAATGCATCGTACCAAGATAAAATGTGACTGGTGCATAGTGTAATCGCACCATACCAAGGTTCACCGTGCATCATGGAAGTGCATCATTCCAACCTGCATAGTGCATAGTGCATGGTGGAAGTGCACAACATGATGTTACACTTTGCATAGTCAAAATCCATTATTATAGTGTACATTGTGCATGTTGAAAGAGAATCGCACCAAGACGCAAAGTGCAAAGTTGATGTAAGAAGCCCACCAAACCACGGTACACTATGCATGGTGGATATTCTCTATACCAAGTTTCACGGGTTATTATGATTGGTGAAAGTGGAAAATAGCAAGGTGCACTATGCATGTGCGAAGTGCACTGTACCACCATGCAAGCTGCACGGTGCGTAGTGGGAGTGCATCGTACCAAGGTAAAATGTGACTGGTGCATGGTGCAATCGCACCATACCAAGGTTCATCGTGCATCGTGGAAGTGCATCATTCAAAGCTGCATATGCATAGTGCATGGTGGAAGTGCACCACATGATGTCGCACTGTGCATAGTCAAAATCCATTATTGTAGTGTACATTGTGCATGTTGAAAGAGAATTGCACCAAGACGCAAAGAGCAAAGTTGATGTAAGAAGCCCACCAAACCACGGTACACTATGCATGGTGGATATTCTCTATACCAAGGTTCACGGGTTATTATGATTGCTGAAAGTGGAAAATAGCAAGGTGCACTATGCATGTGCGAAGTGCACTGTACCACCATGCAAGTTGCGTGGTGTGTAGTGGGAGTGCATCGTACCAAGGTAAAATGGGACTGGTGCATGGTGTAATCGCACCATACCAAGGTTCACCGTGCATCATGGAAGTGCATCATTCAAAGCTTCATAGTGCATAGTGCATGGTGGAAGTGCACCACATGATGTCACACTATGCATAGTCAAAATCCATTATTATAGTGTACATTGTGCATGTTGAAAGAGAATCGCACCAAGACGCAAAGTGCAAAGTTGATGGAAGAAGCGCACCAAACCACCGTACACTATGCATGGTGGATATGCTCTATACCAATTTTCAGAGTTGATAGTGAATGGTGAAAGTGGAAAATATCAAGGGGGCACTATGTATGTGCGAAGTGCACTGTACCAAAATGAAAGGTGCATGGTGCATAGTGGAAATGCATCGTACCAAGATAAAATGTGACTGGTGCATAGTGTAATCGCACCATACCAAGGTTCACCGTGCATCGTGGAAGTGCATCATTCCAACCTGCATAGTGCATAGTGCATGGTGGAAGTGCACAACATGATGTTACACTTTGCATAGTCAAAATCCATTATTATAGTGTACATTGTGCATTTTGAAAGAGAATCGCACCAAGAAGCAAAGTGCAAAGTTGATGTAAGAAGCCCACCAAACCACCGTACACTATGCATGGTGGATATTCTCTATACCAAGGTTCACGGGTTATTATGATTGGTGAAAGTAGAAAATAGCAAGGTGCACTATACATGTGCGAAGTGCACTTGTACCACCATGCAAGTTGCACGGTGCGTAGTGGGAGTGCATCGTACCAAGGTAAAATGTGACTGGTGCATGGTGGAATCACACCATACCAAGGTTCACCGTGCATCGTGGAAGTGCATCATTCAAAGCTTCATAGTGCATAGTGCATGGTGGAAGTGCACCACATGATGTCACACTATGCATAGTCAAAATCCATTATTATAGTGTACATTGTGCATGTTGAAAGAGAATCGCACCAAGACGCAAAGTGCAAAGTTGATGGAAGAAGCGCACCAAACCACCGTACACTATGCATGGTGGATATGCTCTATACCAATTTTCAGAGTTGATAGTGAATGGTGAAAGTGGAAAATAGCAAGGGGGCACTATGTATGTGCGAAGTGCACTGTACCAAAATGAAAGGTGCATGGTGCATAGTGGAAATGCATCGTACCAAGATAAAATGTGACTGGTGCATAGTGTAATCGCACCATACCAAGGTTCACCGTGCATCGTGGAAGTGCATCATTCCAACCTGCATAGTGCATAGTGCATGGTGGAAGTGCACCACATGATGTCGCACTGTGCATAGTCAAAATCCATTATTGTAGTGTACATTGTGCATGTTGAAAGAGAATTGCACCAAGACGCAAAGTGCAAAGTTGATGTCAGAAGCCCACCAAACCACGGTACACTATGCATGGTGGATATTTTCTATACCAAGGTTCACGGGTTATTATGATTGCTGAAAGTGGAAAATAGCAAGGTGCACTATGCATGTGCGAAGTGCACTGTACCACCATGCAACTTGCGTGTTGTGCAGTGGGAGTGCATCGTACCAAGGTAAAATGTGACTGGTGCATGGTATAATCGCACCATACCAAGGTTCACCGTGCATCGTGGAAGTGCATCATTCAAAGCTTCATAGTGCATAGTGCATGGTGGAAGTGCACCACATGATGTTGCACTTTGCATAGTCAAAATCCATTATTATAGTGTACATTGTGCATGTTGAAAGAGAATCGCACCAAGACGCAAAGTGCAAAGTTGATGGAAGAAGCGCACCAAACCACCGTACACTATGCATGGTGGATATTCTCTATACCAAGGTTCAGAGTTATTATGATTGCTGAAAGTGGAAAATAGCAAGGTGCACTATGCATGTGCGAAGTGCCTTGTACCAAAATGAAAGGTGCATGGTGCATAGTGGAAATGCATCGTACCAAGATAAAATGTGACCGGTGCATAGTGTAATCGCACCATACCAAGGTTCACCATGCATCGTGGAAGTGCATCATTCCAACCTCGCATAGTGCATAGTGCATGGTGGAAGTGCACCACATGATGTTACACTTTGCATAGTCAAAATCCATTATTATAGTGTACATTGTGCATGTTGAAAGAGAATCGCACCAAGACGCAAAGTGCAAAGTTGATGTAAGAAGCCCACCAAACCACGATACACTATGCATGGTGGATATTCTCTATACCGAGTTTCACGGGTTATTATGATTGGTGAAAGTGGAAAATAGCAAGGTGCACTATGCATGTGCGAAGTGCACTGTACCACCATGCAAGTTGCGTGGTGCGTAGTGGGAGTGCATCGTACCAAGGTAAAATGTGACTGGTGCATGGTGTAATCCGACCATACCAAGGTTCACCGTGCATCGTGGAAGTGCATCATTCAAAGCTGCATAGTGCCTAGTGCATGGTGGAAGTGCACCACATGATGTTGCACTGTGCATAGTCAAAATCCATTATTGTAGTGTGCACTGTGCATGTTCAAAGAACGTCGCACAAAGACGCAAAGTGCAAAGTTGATGGAAGAAGCGCACCAAACCATGGTACACTATGCATGGTCGATATGCTCTATGCCAATGTTCACAGTTGATAGTGAATGGTGAAAGTGGAAAATAGCAAGGGGTACTATGTATGTGCGAAGTGCACTGTACCAAAATGAAAGGTGCATGGTGCGTAGTGGAAATGCATCGGACCAAGGTAATATGTGACGGGTGCATGGTGTAATCGCACCATACCAAGGTTCACCGTGCATCGTGGAAGTGCATCATTCCAAGCCTGCATAGTGCATAGTGCATGGTGGAAGTGCACCACATGATGTTACACATTGCATAGTAAAAATCCTTTACTGTAGTGTACATAGTGCATGTTGAAAGTGAATCGCACCAAGACGCAAAGTGCAAAGTTGATGTAAGAAGCCCACCAAACCACGGTACACTATGCATGGTGGATATTCTCTATACCAAGTTTCACGGGTTATTATGATTGGTGAAAGTTGAAAATAGCAAGGTGTACTATGCATGTGCGAAGTGCACTGTACCACCATGCAAGTTGCGCGGTGCGTAGTGGGAGTGCATCGTACCAAGGTAAAATGTGACTGGTGCATGGTGTAATCGCACCATACCAAGGTTCACCGTGCATCGTGGAAGTGCATTATTCAAAGCTTCATAGTGCATAGTGCATGGTGGAAGTGCACTACATGATGTTGCACTTTGCATAGTCAAAATCCATTATTATAGTGTACATTGTGCATGTTGAAAGAGAATCGCACCAAGACACAAACTGCAAAGTTGATGGAAGAAGCGCACCAAACCACCGTACACTATGCATGGTGGATATGCTCTATACCAATTTTCAGAGTTGATAGTGAATGGTGAAAGTAGAAAATAGCAAGGGGGCACTATGTATGTGCGAAGTGCACTGTACCAAAATGAAAGGTGCATGGTGCATAGTGGAAATGCATCGTACCAAGATAAAATGTGACTGGTGCATAGTGTAATCGCACCATACCAAGGTTCACCGTGCATCGTGGAAGTGCATCATTCCAACCTGCATAGTGCATAGTGCATGGTGGAAGTGCACCACATGATGTTACACTTTGCATAGTCAAAATCCATTATTATAGTGTACATTGTGCATGTTGAAAGAGAATCGCACCAAGACGCAAAGTGCAATGTTGATGTAAGAAGCCCACCAAACCACGGTACACTATGCATGGTGGATATTCTCTATACCAAATTTCACGGGTTATTATGATTGGTGAAAGTGGAAAATAGCAAGGTGCACTATGCATGTGCGAAGTGCACTGTACCACCATGCAAGTTGCACGGTGCGTAGTAGGAGTGCATCGTACCAAGGTAAAATGTGACTGGTGCATGGTGCAATCGCACCATACCAAGGTTTACCGTGCATCGTGGAAGTGCATCATTCAAAGCTGCATAGTGCATAGTGCATGGTGGAAGTGCACCACATGATGTCGCACTGTCCATAGTCAAAATCCATTATCGTAGTGTACATTGTGCATGTTGAAAGAGAATCGCTCCAAGACGCAAAGTGCAAAGTTGAAGTAAGAAGCCCACCAAACCACGGTACACTATGCATGGTGGATATTCTCTATACCAAGGTTTACGGGTTATTATGATTAGTGAAAGTGGAAAATAGCAAGGTGCACTATGCATGTGCGAAGTGCACTGTACCACCATGCAAGTTGCGTGGTGCGTAGTGGGAGTGCATCGTACCAAGGTAAAATGTGACTGGTGCATGGTGTAATCGCACCATACCAAGGTTCACCGGGCATCGTGGAAGTGTATCATTCAAAGCTGCATAGTGCATAGTGCATGGTGGAAGTGCACCACATGATGTTGCACTATGCATAGTCAAAATCCATTATTTAGTGTTCACTGTGCATGTTGAAAGAACATCGCACAAAGACGCAAATTGCAAAGTTGATGGAAGAAGCGCACCAAACCACGGTACACTATGCATGGTAGATATGCTCTATACCAATGTTTAGAGTTGATAGTGAATGGTGAAAGTGGAAAATAGCAAGGGGCACTATGTATGTGCGAAGTGCACTGTACCAAAATGAAAGGTGTATGGTGCGTACTGGAAATGCATCGTACCAAGTTAAAATGTCACTGGTGCATGGTGTAATCGCACCATACCAAGGTTCACCATGCATCGTGGAAGTTCATCATTCCAAAGCCGCATAGTGCATAGTGCATGGTGGAAGTGCACCACATGATGTTACTCGTGCATAGTGAAAATCCATTATTGTAGTGTACATTGTGCATGTTGAAAGAGAATCGCTCCAAGACGCAAAGTGCAAAGTTGATGTAAGAAGCCCACCAAACCACAGTACACTATGCATGGTGGATATTCTCTATACCAAGGTTCACGGGTTATTATGATTGGTGAAAGTGGAAAATAGCAAGGCGCACTATGCATGTGCAAAGTGCACTGTACCACCATGCGAGTTGCGTGGTGCGTAGTGGGAGTGCATCGTGCCAAGGTAAAATGTGACTGGTGCATGGTGTAATCGCACCATACCAAGGTTCACCGTTCATCGTGGAAGTGTATCATTCAAAGCTGCATAGTGCATAGTGCATGGTTGAAGTGCACCACATGATGTTGCACTATGCATAGTCAAAATCCATTATTGTAGTGTGCACTGAGCATGTTGAAAGAACATAGCACAAAGACGCAAAGTGCAAAGTTGATGGAAGAAGCGCACCAAACCACGGTACACTATGCATGGTAGATATGCTATATACCAATGTTTAGAGTTGATAGTGAATGGTGAAACTGGAAAGTAGCAAGGGGCACTATGTATGTGCGAAGTGCACTGTACCAAAATGAAAGGTGCATTTTGCGTAGTGGAAATGCATCGTACCAAGTTAAAATGTGACTGGTGCATGGTGTAATCGCACCATACCAAGGTTCACCATGCATCGTGGAAGTTCATCATTCCAAGCTGCATAGTGCATAGTGCATGGTGGAAGTGCACCACATGATGTTACTCTGTGCATAGTGAAAATCCATTATTGTAGTGTACATTGTGCATGTTGAAAGAGAATCGCTCCATGACGCAAAGCGCAAAGTTGATGTAAGAAGCCCACCAAACCACAGTACACTATGCATGGTGGATATTCTCAATACCAAGGTACACGGGTTATTATGATTGTTGAAAGTGGAAAATAGCAAGGTGCACTATGCATGTGCGAAGTGCACTGTACCACCATGCAAGTTGCATGGTGCGTAGTGGGAGTGGATCATGCCAAGGTAAAATGTGAAGAGTGCATGGTGTAATCGCATCATACCAAGGTTCACCGTGCATCGTGGAAGTGCATAATTTAAAGCTGCATAGTGCATAGTGCATGGTGGAAATGCACCACATGATGTTGCACAGTGCATAGTCAAAATCCATTATTGTAGTGTACATTGTGCATGTTGAAAGAGAATCGCACCAAGACGCAAAGTGCAAAGTTGATGTAAGAAGCCCACCAAACCACGGTACACTATGCATGGTGGATATTCTCTATACCAAGGTTCACGGGTTATTATGATTGGTGAAACTGGAAAATAGCAAGGTGCACTTTGCATGTGCGAAGTGCATTGTACCACCATGCAAGTTGCGTGGTGCGTAGTGGGAGTGCATCGTACCAAGGTTAAATGTGACTGGTGCATGGTGAAATCGCACCATACCAAGGTTCACCGTGCATCGTGGAAGTGCATCATTCAAAGCTGCATAGTGCATAGTGCATGGTTGAAGTGCACCACATGATGTTGCACTGTGCATACTGAAAATCCATTATTGTAGTGTACATTGTGCATGTTGAAAGAGAATCGCACCAAGACGCAAAGCACAAAGTTGATGTAAGAAGCCCACCAAACCACGATACACTATGCATGGTGGATATTCTCTATACCAAGGTTCACGGGTTATTACGATTGGTGAAAGTGGAAAATAGCAAGGTGCACTATGCATATGCGAAGTGCACTGTACCACCATGCAAGTTGCGTGGTGCGTAGTGGGAGTGCATCGTACCAAGGTAAAATGTGACTGGTGCATGGTGTAATCGCACCATACCAAGGTTCACCGGGCATCGTGGAAGTGTATCATTCAAAGCTACATAGTGCATAGTGCATGGTGGAAGTGCACCACATGATGTTGCACTATGCATAGTCAAAATCCATTATTGTACTGTGCACTGAGCATGTTGAAAGAACATAGCACAAAGACGCAAAGTGCAAAGTTGATGGAAGAAGCGCACCAAACCACGGTATACTATGCATGGTAGATATGCTCTATACCAATGTTTAGAGTTGATAGTGAATGGTGAAAGTGGAAAGTAGCAAGGGGCACTATGTATGTGCGAAGTGCACTGTACCAAAATGAAAGGTGCATGGTGCGTAGTGGAAATGCATCGTACCAAGTTAAAATGTGACTGGTGCATGGTGTAATCGCACCATACCAAGGTTCACCATGTATCGTGGAAG
This sequence comes from Linum usitatissimum, assembly GCA_030674075.2. NCBI lineage: Eukaryota > Viridiplantae > Streptophyta > Magnoliopsida > Malpighiales > Linaceae > Linum > Linum usitatissimum. The sequence continues at coordinate 73,905 of JAUJYP020000046.1, forward strand.
TTCATCATTCCAAGCTGCATAGTGCATAGTGCATGGTGGAAGTGCACCACATGATGTTACTCTGTGCATAGTGAAAATCCATTATTGTAGTGTACATTGTGCATGTTGAAAGAGAATCGCTCCAAGACGCAAAGTGCAAAGTTGATGTAAGAAGCCCACCAAACCACGGTACACTATGCATGGTGGATATTCTCAATACCAAGGTTCACGGGTTATTATGATTGGTGAAAGTGGAAAATAGCAAGGTGCACTATGCATGTGCGAAGTGCACTGTTCCACCATGCAAGTTGCATGGTGCGTAGTGGGAGTGCATCGTACCAAGGTAAAATGTGACTGGTGCATGGTGTAATCGCACCATACCAAGGTTCACCATGCATCATGGAAGTGCATAATTCAAAGTTGCATAGTGCATAGTGCATGGTGGAAATGCACCACATGATGTTGCACAGTGCATAGTCAAAATCCATTATTGTAGTGTACATTGTGCATGTTGAAAGAGAATCGCACCAAGACGCAAAGTGCAAAGTGGATGTAAGAAGCCCACCAAACCACGGTACACTATGCATGGTGGATATTCTCTATACCAAGGTTCACGGGTTATTATGATTGGTGAAATTGGAAAATAGCAAGGTGCACTTTGCATGTCCGAAGTGCACTGTACCACCATACATGTTGCGTGGTGCGTAGTGGGAGTGCATCGTACCAAGGTTAAATGTGACTGGTGCATGGTGTAATCGCACCATACCCAGGTTCACCGTCTATCATGGAAGTGTATCATTCAAAGCTGCATAGTGCATAGTGCATGGTGGAAGTGCACCACATGATGTTGCACTATGCATAGTCAAAATCCATTATTGTAGTGTGCACTGAGCATGTTGAAAGAACATAGCACAAAGACGCAAAGTGCAAAGTTGATGGAAGAAGCGCACCAAACCACGGTATACTATGCATGGTAGATATGCTCTATACCAATGTTTAGAGTTGATAGTGAATGGTGAAAGTGGAAAGTAGCAAGGGGCACTATGTATGTGCGAAGTGCACTGTACCAAAATGAAAGGTGCATGGTGCGTAGTGGAAATGCATCGTACCAAGTTAAAATGTGACTGGTGCATGGTGTAATCGCACCATACCAAGGTTCACCATGCATCGTGGAAGTTCATCATTCCAAGCTGCATAGTGCATAGTGCATGGTGGAAGTGCACCACATGATGTTACTCTGTGCATAGTGAAAATCCATTATTGTAGTGTACATTGTGCATGTTGAAAGAGAATCGCTCCAAGACGCAAAGCGCAAAGTTGATGTAAGAAGCCCACCAAACCACGGTACACTATGCATGGTCGATATTCTCAATACCAAGGTTCACGGGTTATTATGATTGGTGAAAGTGGAAATTAGCAAGGTGCACTATGCATGTGCGAAGTGCACTGTTCCACCATGCAAGTTGCATGGTGCGTAGTGGGAGTGCATCGTACCAAGGTAAAATGTGACTGGTGCATGGTGTAATCGCACCATACCAAGGTTCACCATGCATCATGGAAGTGCATAATTCAAAGTTGCATAGTGCATAGTGCATGGTGGAAATGCTCCACATGATGTTGCACAGTGCATAGTCAAAATCCATTATTGTAGTGTACATTGTGCATGTTGAAAGAGAATCGCACCAAGACGCAAAGTGCAAAGTGGATGTAAGAAGCCCACCAAACCACGGTACACTATGCATGGTGGATATTCTCTATACCAAGGTTCACGGGTTATTATGATTGGTGAAATTGGAAAATAGCAAGGTGCACTTTGCATGTTCGAAGTGCACTGTACCACCATACATGTTGCGTGGTGCGTAGTGGGAGTGCATCGTACCAAGGTTAAATGTGACTGGTGCATGGTGTAATCGCACCATACCAAGGTTCACCGTGCATCGTGGAAGTGCATCATTCAAAGCTGCATAGTGCATAGTGAATGGTGGAAGTGCACCACATGATGTTGCACTGTGCATACTCAAAATCCATTATTGTAGTGTACATTGTGCATGTTGAAAGAGAATCGCACCAAGATGCAAAGCGCAAAGTTGATGTAAGAAGCCCACCAAACCACGATACACTATGCATGGTGGATATTCTCTATACCAAGGTTCACGGGTTATTATGATTGGTGAAAACGGAAAATAGCAAGGTACACTATGCATATGCGAAGTGCACTGTACCACCATGCAAGTTGCGTGGTGCGTAGTGGGAGTGCATCGTACCAAGGTAAAATGTGACTGGTGCATGGTGTAATCGCACCATACCCAGGTTCACCGTCCATCGTGGAAGTGTATCATTCAAAGCTGCATAGTGCATAGTGCATGGTGGAAGTGCACCACATGATGTTGCACTATGCATTGTCAAAATCTATTATTGTAGTGTGAACTGTGCATGTTGAAAGAACATCGCACAAAGACGCAAAGTGCAAAGTTGATGGAAGAAGCGCACCAAACCACGGTACACTATGCATGGTGGATATGCTCTATATCAATGTTCTGAGTTGATAGTGAATGGTGAAAGTGGAAAATAGCAAGGGGCACTATGTATGTGCGAAGTGCACTTGTATCAAAATGAAAGGTGCATGGTGCATAGTGGAAATGCATCGTACCAAGTTAAAATGTGACTGGTGCATGGTGTAATCACACCATACAAAGGTTCACCATGCATCGTGGAAGTGCATCATTCCAAGCTGCATAGTGCATAGTGCATGGTGGAAGTGCACCATATGATGTTACTCTTTGCATAGTGAAATTCCATTATTGTAGAGTAGATTGGGCATGTTGAAAGAGAATCGCTCCAAGACGCAAAGTGCAAAGTTGATGTAAGAAGCCAACCAAACCACGGTACACTGTGCATGGTGGATATTCTCTATACCAAGGTTCACGGGTTATGATGATTGGTGAAAGTGGAAAATAGGAAGGTGCACTATGCATGTGCGAAGTGCACTATACCACCATGCAAGTTGCGTGATGCGTAGTGGGAGTGCATCGTACCAAGGTAAAATGTGACTGGTGCATGGTGTAATCGCACCATACCAAGGTTCACCGTGCATCGTGGAAGTGCATAATTCAAAGCTGCAAAGTGCATAGTGCATGGTGGAAGTGCACCACATGATGTTGCATTGTGCATAGTCAAAATCCATTATTATAGTGTACATTGTGCATGTTGAAAGAGAATCGCACCAAGACGCAAAGCGCAAAGTTGATGTAAGAAGCCCACCAAACCACGATACACTATGCATGGTGGATATTCTCTATACCAAGGTTCACGGGTTATTATGATTGGTGAAAACGGAAAATAGCAAGGTGCACTATGCATATGCGAAGTGCACTGTACCACCATGCAAGTTGCGTGGTGCGTAATGGGAGTGCATCGTACCAAGGTAAAATGTGACCGGTGCATGGTGTAATCGCACCATACCCGGGTTCACCGTCCATCGTGGAAGTGTATCATTCAAAGCTACATAGTGCATAGTGCATGGTGGAAGTGCACCACATGATGTTGCACTATGCATTGTCAAAATCCATTATTGTAGTGTGCACTGTGCATGTTGAAAGAACATCGCACAAAGACGCAAAGTGCAAAGTTGATGGAAGAAGCACACCAAACCACGGTACACTATGCATGGTGGATATGTTCTATACCAATGTTTCGAGTTGATAGTGAATGGTGAAAGTGGAAAATAGCAAGGGGCACTATGTATGTGCGAAGTGCACCGTATCAAAATGAAAGGTGCATGGTGCGTAGTGGAAATGCATCGTACCAAGTTAAAATGTGACTGGTGCATGGTGTAATCACAACATACCAAGGTTCACCATGCATCGTGGAAGTGCATCATTCCAAGCTGAATAGTGCATAGTGCATGGTGGAAGTGCACCACATGATGTTACTCTGTGCATAGTGAAAATCCATTATTGTAGTGTACATTGTGCATGTTGAAAGAGAATCGCTCCAAGATGCAAAGTGCAAAGTTGATGTAAGAAGCCCACCAAACCACGATACACTATGCATGGTGGATATTCTCTATACCAAGGTTCATGGGTTATGATGATTGGTGAAAGTGGAAAATAGGAAGGTGCACTATGCATGTGCGAAGTGCACTATACCACCATGCAAGTTGCATGGTGCGTAGTGGGAGTACATCGTACCAATGTAAAATGTGACTAGTGCATGGTGTAATCGCACCATACCAAGGTTCACCGTGCATCGTGGAAGTGCATAATTCAAAGCTGCATAGTGCATAGTGCATGGTGGAAGTGCACCACATGATGTTGCACTGTGCATAGTCAAAATCCATTATTGTAGTGTCCATTGTGCATGTTGAAAGGGAATCGCACCAAGACGCAAAGCGCAAAGTTGATGTAAGAAGCCCACCAAACCACGATCCACTATGCATGGTGGATATTCTCTATACCAAGGTTCACGATTTATTATGATTGGTGAAAACGGAAAATAGCAAGGTGCACTATGCATATGCGAAGTGCACTGTACCACCATGCAAGTTGCGTGGTGCGTAGTGGGAGTGCATCGTACCAAGGTAAAATGTGACTGGTGCATGGTGTAATCGCACCATACCTGGGTTCAGCGTCCATCGTGGAAGTGTATCATTCAAAGCCGCATAGTGCATAGTGCATGGTGGAAGTGCACCACATGATGGTGCACTATGCATTGTCAAAATCCATTATTGTAGTGTGCACTGTGCATGTTGAAAGAACATCGCACAAAGACGCAAAGTGCAAAGTTGATGGAAGAAGTGCACCAAACCACGGTACACTATGCATGGTGGATATGCTCTATACCAATGTTCTGAGTTGATAGTGAATGGTTAAAGTGGAAAATAGCAAGGGGCACTATGTATGTGCGAAGTGCACTGTATCAAAATGAAAGGTGCATGGTGCGTAGTGGAAATGCATCGTACCAAGTTAAAATGTGACCGGTGCATGGTGTAATCACACCATACCAAGGTTCACCATGCATCGTGGAAGTGCATCATTCCAAGCCGCATAGTGCATAGTGCATGGTGGAAGTGCACCACATGATGTTACTCTTTGCATAGTGAAAATCCATTATTGTAGAGTAGATTGTGCATGTTGAAAGAGAATCGCTCCAAGACGCAAAGTGCAAAGTTGATGTAAGAAGCCAACCAAACCACGGTACACTGTGCATGGTGTATATTCTCTATACCAAGGTTCACGGGTTATGATGATTGGTGAAAGTGGAAAATAGGAAGGTGCACTATGCATGTGCGAAGTGCACTATACCACCATACATGTTGCGTGGTGCGTAGTGGGAGTGCATCGTACCAAGGTTAAATGTGACTGGTGCATGGTGTAATCGCACCATACCAAGGTTCACCGTGCATCGTGGAAGTGCATCATGCAAAGCTGCATAGTGCATAGTGCATGGTGGAAGTGCACCACATGATGTTGCACTGTGCATACTCAAAATCCATTATTGTAGTGTACATTGTGCATGTTGAAAGAGAATCGCACCAAGACGCAAAGCGCAAAGTTGATGTAAGAAGCCCACGAAACCACGATACACTATGCATGGTGGATATTCTCTATACCAAGGTTCACGGGTTATTATGATTGGTGAAAACGGAAAATAGCAAGGTACACTATGCATATGCGAAGTGCACTGTACCACCATGCAAGTTGCGTGGTGCGTAGTGGGAGTGCATCGTACCAAGGTAAAATGTGACTGGTGCATGGTGTAATCGCACCATACCCGGGTTCACCGTCCATCGTGGAAGTGTATCATTCAAAGCTGCATAGTGCATAGTGCATGGTTGAAGTGCACCACATGATGTTGCACTATGCATTGTCAAAATCCATTATTGTAGTGTGCACTGTGCATGTTGAAAGAACATCGCACAAAGACGCAAAGTGCAAAGTTGATGGAAGAAGCGCACCAAACCACGGTACACTATGCATGGTGGATATGCTCTATATTAATGTTCTGAGTTGATAGTGAATGGTGAAAGTGGAAAATAGCAAGGGGCACTATGTATGTGCGAAGTGCACTCGTATCAAAATGAAAGGTGCATGGTGCATAGTGGAAATGCATCGTACCAAGTTAAAATGTGACTGGTGCATGGTGTAATCACACCATACCAAGGTTCACTATGCATCGTGGAAGTGCATCATTCCAAGCTGCATAGTGCATAGTGCATGGTGGAAGTGCACCACATGATGTTACTCTTTGCATAGTGAAAATCCATTATTGTAGAGTAGATTGTGCATGTTGAAAGAGAATCGCTCCAAGACGCAAAGTGCAAAGTTGATGTAAGAAGCCAACCAAACCACGGTACACTGTGCATGGTGGATATTCTCTATACCAAGGTTCACGGGTTATGATGATTGGTGAAAGTGGAAAATAGGAAGGTGCACTATGCATGTGCGAAGTGCACTGTACCACCATGCAAGTTGCGTGGTGCGTAATGGGAGTGCATCGTACCAAGGTAAAATGTGACCGGTGCATGGTGTAATCGCACCATACCCAGGTTCACCGTCCATCGTGGAAGTGTATCATTCAAAGCTACATAGTGCATAGTGCATGGTGGAAGTGCACCACATGATGTTGCACTATGCATTGTCAAAATCCATTATTGTAGTGTGCACTGTGCATGTTGAAAGAACATCGCACAAAGACGCAAAGTGCAAAGTTGATGGAAGAAGCACACCAAACCACGGTACACTATGCATGGTGGATATGTTCTATACCAATGTTCTGAGTTGATAGTGAATGGTGAAAGTGGAAAATAGCAAGGGGCACTATGTATGTGCGAAGTGCACTGTATCAAAATGAAAGGTGCATGGTGCATAGTGGAAATGCATCGTACCAAGTTAAAATGTGACTGGTGCATGGTGTAATCACACCATACCAAGGTTCACCATGCATCGTGGAAGTGCATCATTCCAAGCTGCATAGTGCATAGTGCATGGTGGAAGTGCACCACATGATGTTACTCTTTGCATAGTGAAAATCCATTATTGTAGAGTAGATTGTGCATGTTGAAAGAGAATCGCTCCAAGACGCAAAGTGCAAAGTTGATGTAAGAAGCCAACCAAACCACGGTACACTGTGCATGGTGGATATTCTCTATACCAAGGTTCACGGGTTATGATGATTGGTGAAAGTGGAAAATAGGAAGGTGCACTATGCATGTGCGAAGTGCACTGTACCACCATGCAAGTTGCGTGGTGCGTAATGGGAGTGCATCGTACCAAGGTAAAATGTGACCGGTGCATGGTGTAATCGCACCATACCCAGGTTCACCGTCCATCGTGGAAGTGTATCATTCAAAGCTACATAGTGCATAGTGCATGGTGGAAGTGCACCACATGATGTTGCACTATGCATTGTCAAAATCCATTATTGTAGTGTACATTGTGCATGTTGAAAGAACATCGCACAAAGACGCAAAGTGCAAAGTTGATGGAAGAAGCACACCAAACCACGGTACACTATGCATGGTGGATATGTTCTATACCAATGTTCTGAGTTGATAGTGAATGGTGAAAGTGGAAAATAGCAAGGGGCACTATGTATGTGCGAAGTGCACTGTATCAAAATGAAAGGTGCATGGTGCGTAGTGGAAATGCATCGTACCAAGTTAAAATGTGACTGGTGCATGGTGTAATCACAACATACCAAGGTTCACCATGCATCGTGGAAGTGCATCATTCCAAGCTGAATAGTGCATAGTGCATGGTGGAAGTGCACCACATGATGTTACTCTGTGCATAGTGAAAATCCATTATTGTAGTGTACATTGTGCATGTTGAAAGAGAATCGCTCCAAGACGCAAAGTGCAAAGTTGATGTAAGAAGCCCACCAAACCACGGTACACTATGCATGGTGGATATTCTCTATACCAAGGTTCATGGGTTATGATGATTGGTGAAAGTGGAAAATTGGAAGGTGCACTATGCATGTGCGAAGTGCACTATACCACCATGCAAGTTGCGTGGTGCGTAGAGGGAGTACATCGTACCAATATAAAATGTGACTAGTGCATGGTGTAATCGCACCATACCAAGGTTCACCGTGCATCGTGGAAGTGCATAATTCAAAGCTGCATAGTGCATAGTGCATGCTGGAAGTGCACCACATGATGTTGCACTGTGCATAGTCAAAATCCATTATTGTAGTGTCCATTGTGCATGTTGAAAGGGAATCGCACCAAGACGCAAAGTGCAAAGTTGATGTAAGAAGCCCACCAAACCACGATCCACTATGCATGATGGATATTCTCTATACCAAGGTTCATGGTTTATTATGATTGGTGAAAACGGAAAATAGCAAGGTGCACTATGCATATGCGAAGTGCACTGTACCACCATGCAAGTTGCGTGGTGCGTAGTGGGAGTGCATCGTACCAAGGTAAAATGTGACTGGTGCATGGTGTAATCGCACCATACCCAGGTTCACCGTCCATCGTGGAAGTGTATCATTCAAAGCTGCATAGTGCATAGTGCATGGTGGAAGTGCACCACATGATGTTGCACTATGCATTGTCAAAATCCATTATTGTAGTGTGCACTGTGCATGTTGAAAGAACATCGCACAAAGACGCAAAGTGCAAAGTTGATGGAAGAAGCGCACCAAACCACGGTACACTATGCATGGTGGATATGCTCTATATCAATGTTCTGAGTTGATAGTGAATGGTGAAAGTGGAAAATAGCAAGGGGCACTATGTATGTGCGAAGTGCACTGTATCAAAATGAAAGGTGCATGGTGCATAGTGGAAATGCATCGTACCAAGTTAAAATGTGACTGGTGCATGGTGTAATCACACCATACCAAGGTTCACTATGCATCGTGGAAGTGCATCATTCCAAGCTGCATAGTGCATAGTGCATGGTGGAAGTGCACCACATGATGTTACTCTTTGCATAGTGAAAATCCATTATTGTAGAGTAGATTGTGCATGTTGAAAGAGAATCGCTCCAAGACGCAAAGTGCAAAGTTGATGTAAGAAGCCAACCAAACCACGGTACACGTGCATGGTGGATATTCTCTATACCAAGGTTCACGGGTTATGATGATTGGTGAAAGTGGAAAATAGGAAGGTGCACTATGCATGTGCGAAGTGCACTGTACCACCATGCAAGTTGCGTGGTGCGTAATGGGAGTGCATCGTACCAAGGTAAAATGTGACTGGTGCATGGTGTAATCGCACCATACCCGGGTTCACCGTCCATCGTGGAAGTGTATCATTCAAAGCTACATAGTGCATAGTGCATGGTGGAAGTGCACCACATGATGTTGCACTATGCATTGTCAAAATCCATTATTGTAGTGTGCACTGTGCATGTTGAAAGAACATCGCACAAAGACGCAAAGTGCAAAGTTGATGGAAGAAGCACACCAAACCACGGTACACTATGCATGGTGGATATGTTCTATACCAATGTTCGAGTTGATAGTGAATGGTGAAAGTGGAAAATAGCAAGGGGCACTATGTATGTGCGAAGTGTATCAAAATGAAAGGTGCATGGTGCATAGTGGAAATGCATCGTACCAAGTTAAAATGTGACCGGTGCATGGTGTAATCACACCATACCAAGGTTCACCATGCATCGTGGAAGTGCATCATTCCAAGCCGCATAGTGCATAGTGCATGGTGGAAGTGCACCACATGATGTTACTCTTTGCATAGTGAAAATCCATTATTGTAGAGTAGATTGTGCATGTTGAAAGAGAATCGCTCCAAGACGCAAAGTGCAAAGTTGATGTAAGAAGCCAACCAAACCACGGTACACTGTGCATGGTGGATATTCTCTATACCAAGGTTCACGGGTTATGATGATTGGTGAAAGTGGAAAATAGGAAGGTGCACTATGCATGTGCGAAGTGCACTGTACCACCATGCAAGTTGCGTGGTGCGTAATGGGAGTGCATCGTACCAAGGTAAAATGTGACCGGTGCATGGTGTAATCGCACCATACCCAGGTTCACCGTCCATCGTGGAAGTGTATCATTCAAAGCTACATAGTGCATAGTGCATGGTGGAAGTGCACCACATGATGTTGCACTATGCATTGTCAAAATCCATTATTGTAGTGTGCACTGTGCATGTTGAAAGAACATCGCACAAAGACGCAAAGTGCAAAGTTGATGGAAGAAGCACACCAAACCACGGTACACTATGCATGGTGGATATGTTCTATACCAATGTTCTGAGTTGATAGTGAATGGTGAAAGTGGAAAATAGCAAGGGGCACTATGTATGTGCGAAGTGCACTGTATCAAAATGAAAGGTGCATGGTGCGTAGTGGAAATGCATCGTACCAAGTTAAAATGTGACTGGTGCATGGTGTAATCACAACATACCAAGGTTCACCATGCATCGTGGAAGTGCATCATTCCAAGCTGAATAGTGCATAGTGCATGGTGGAAGTGCACCACATGATGTTACTCTGTGCATAGTGAAAATCCATTATTGTAGTGTACATTGTGCATGTTGAAAGAGAATCGCTCCAAGACGCAAAGTGCAAAGTTGATGTAAGAAGCCCACCAAACCACGGTACACTATGCATGGTGGATATTCTCTATACCAAGGTTCATGGGTTATGATGATTGGTGAAAGTGGAAAATTGGAAGGTGCACTATGCATGTGCGAAGTGCACTATACCACCATGCAAGTTGCGTGGTGCGTAGTGGGAGTACATCGTACCAATGTAAAATGTGACTAGTGCATGGTGTAATCGCACCATACCAAGGTTCACCGTGCATCGTGGAAGTGCATAATTCAAAGCTGCATAGTGCATAGTGCATGCTGGAAGTGCACCACATGATGTTGCACTGTGCATAGTCAAAATCCATTATTGTAGTGTCCATTGTGCATGTTGAAAGGGAATCGCACCAAGACGCAAAGTGCAAAGTTGATGTAAGAAGCCCACCAAACCACGATCCACTATGCATGATGGATATTCTCTATACCAAGGTTCATGGTTTATTATGATTGGTGAAAACGGAAAATAGCAAGGTGCACTATGCATATGCGAAGTGCACTGTACCACCATGCAAGTTGCGTGGTGCGTAGTGGGAGTGCATCGTACCAAGGTAAAATGTGACCGGTGCATGGTGTAATCGCACCATACCCGGGTTCACCGTGCATCGTGGAAGTGCATAATTCAAAGCTACATAGTGCATAGTGCATGGTGGAAGTGCACCACATGATGTTGCACTATGCATTGTCAAAATCCATTATTGTAGTGTGCACTATGCATGTTGAAAGAACATCGCACAAAGATGCAAAGTGCAAAGTTGATGGAAGAAGTGCACCAAACCACGGTACACTATGCATGGTGGATATGCTCTATACCAATGTTCGAGTTGATAGTGAATGGTTAAAGTGGAAAATAGCAAGGGGCACTATGTATGTGCGAAGTGCACTATATCAAAATGAAAGGTGCATGGTGCGTAGTGGAAATGCATCGTACCAAGTTAAAATGTGACTGGTGCATGGTGTAATCACACCATACCAAGGTTCACCATGCATCGTGGAAGTGCATCATTCCAAGCTGCATAGTGCATAGTGCATGGTGAAAGTGCACCACATGATGTTACTACGTGCATAGTGAAAATCCATTATTGTAGTGTACATTGTGCATGTTGAAAGAGAATCGCTCCAAGACGCAAAGTGCAAAGTTGATGTAAGAAGCCCACCAAACCACGGTACACTATGCATGGTGGATATTCTCTATACCAAGGTTCACGGGTTATGAAGATTGGTGAAAGTGGAAAATAGGAAGGTGCACTATGGATGTGCGAAGTGCACTATACCACCATGCAAGTTGCGTGGTGCGCAGTGGGAGTGCATCGTACCAAGGTAAAATGTGACTGGTGCATGGTGTAATCGCACCATACCAAGGTTCACCGTGCATCGTGGAAGTGCATAATTCAAAGCTACATAGTGCATAGTGCATGGTGGAAGTGCACCACATGATGTTGCACTGTGCATAGTCAAAATCCATTATTGTAGTCTACATTGTGCATGTTGAAAGAGAATCGCACCAAGACGCAAAGCACAAAGTTGATGTAAGAAGCCCACCAAACCACGATACACTATGCATGGTGGATATTCTCTATACCAAGGTTCACGGGTTATTATGATTGGTGAAAACGGAAAATAGCAAGGTGCACTATGCATATGCTAAGTGCACTGTACCACCATGCAAGTTGCGTGGTGCGTAGTGGGAGTGCATCGTACCAAGGTAAAATGTGACTGGTGGATGGTGTAATCGCACCATACCCAGGTTCACCGTCCATCGTGGAAGTGTATCATTCAAAGCTACATAGTGCATAGTGCATGGTGGAAGTGCACCACATGATGTTGCACTATGCATTGTCAAAATCCATTATTGTAGTGTGCACTGTGCATGTTGAAAGAACATCGCACAAAGACGCAAAGTGCAAAGTTGATGGAAGAAGCGCACCAAACCACGGTACACTATGCATGGTGGATATGTTCTATACCAATGTTTTGAGTTGATAGTGAATGGTGAAAGTGGAAAATACCAAGGGGCACTATGTATGTGCGAAGTGCACTGTATCAAAATGAAAGGTGCATGGTGCGTAGTGGAAATGCATCGTACCAAGTTAAAATGTGACTGGTGCATGGTGTAATCACACCATACCAAGGTTCACCATGCATCGTGGAAGTGCAGCATTCCAAGCTGCATAGTGCATAATGCATGGCGGAAGTACACCACATGATGTTACTCTTTGCATAGTGAAAATCCATTATTGTAGTGTACATTGTGCATGTTGAAAGAGAATCGCTCCAAGACGCAAAGTGCAAAGTTGATGTAAGAAGCCCACCAAACCAAGGTACACTATGCATGGTGGATATTCTCTATACCAAGGTTCACGGGTTATTATGATTGGTGAAAGTGGAAAATAGCAAGGTGCACTATGCATGTGCGAAGTGCACTGTACCACCATGCAAGTTGCGTGGTGCGTAGTGGGAGTGCATCGTACCAATGTTAAATTTAACTGGTGCATGGTGTAATCGCACCATACCAAGGTTCACCGTGCATCGTGGAAGTGCATCATTCAAACTGCATAGTGCATAGTGCATGGTGGAAGTGCACCACATGATGTTGGACTTTGCATAGTCAAAATCCATTATTGTAGTGTACATTTTGCATGTTGAAATTGAATCGCACCATGACGCAATGCGCAAAGTTGATGTAAGAAGCCCACCAAACCACGGTACACTATGCATGGTGGATATTCTCTATACCCAGGTTCACGGGTTATTATGATTGGTGAAAGTGGAAAATAGCAAGGTGCACTATGCATGTGCGAAGTGCACTGTACCACCATGCAAGTTGCGTGGTGCGTAGTGGGAGTGCATTGTACCAAGGTTAAATGTGACTGGTGCATGGTGTAATCGCACCATACCAAGGTTCACCGTGCATCGTGGAAGTGCATCATTCAAAGCGCATAGTGCATAGTGCATGGTGGAGCGCACCACATGATGTTGCACTTGTGCATACTCAAATTCCATTATTGTAGTGTACATTGTGCATGTTGAAAGAGAATCGCACCAAGACGCAAAGCGCAAAGTTGATTTAAGAAGCCCACCAAACCATCGCATATTGGATACGCATGGTGGAAGTGCACCGGATGATGTTGCGCCGTGCAAAGTCAAAATACACTATTGTAGTGTGCATTGTGCATGTTGAAAGTGCGGCGCATCAAGACGCAAAGTTGAAACTTGATGGAAGAAGCGCACCAAACCACGGTACACTATCTATGGTGGATATGCTCTATACCAAAGTTCGAGTTGATAGTGAATGGTGAAAGTGGATAATAGCAAGGTGCCTTGTGTATGTGAGAAGTGTCTTGTACCAAGATGCAAGGTGCATGGTGCATAGTGGTTGGGCATCGTAACAAGGTAAAATGTAGCGGGTGCATGGTCTAATCGCGCCATACCAAGGTTTACCGTGCATTGTGGAAGTGCATCATTCCAAGCTGCATAGTTCATAGTGCATGGTGGAAGTGCACCACATGATGTTGCACTATGCATAGTCAAAGTCCATTATTGTAATGTACGTTTTACATGTTGAAAAAGCATCACACCAAGACGCAAAGTTCAAAGTTAATGGAAGAAGTGCACAAAACCATGGTACACTATGCATGGTGGATATGCTCTATACCAAGTTTCACGGTTCATAGTGAATGGTGAAAGTGGAAAATAGCAAGGTGCCTTGTGTGTGTGCGAAGTGCCTTGTACCAAGATGCAAGGTGCATCTTTGCGTAGTGGTTGGGCATCGTACCAAGGTAAAATGTGGCGGGTGCATGGTCTAATCGCGCCATACCAAGGTTCACCGTGCATTGTGGAAGTGCATCATTCCAAGCTGCATAGTGCATAGTGCATGGTGGAAGTGCACCACATGATGTTGCACTATGCATAGTCAAAGTCCATTATTGTAATGTACGTTTTACATGTTGAAAAAGCATCACACCAAGACGCAAAGTGCAAAGTTGATGTAAGAAGCGCACCAAATCACGGTACACTATGCATGGTGGATATTCTCTATACTAAGGTTCACGGGTTATTGTGAATGGTGAAAGTGGAAAATAGCAAGGTGCACAATGCATGTACGAAATGCACTATACCACCATGCAAGGTGCGTGGTGCGTAGTTGGAGTGCATCGTACCAAGGTAAAATGTGACTGGTGCATGGTGTAATCGTACCATACCAAGGTTTACCGTGCATCGTGGAACTGCAACATTCCAAGCTGCATATTGGATACTGCATGGTGGAAGTGCACCGGATGATGTTGCATTGTGCAAAGTAAAAATACACTATTGTAGTGTGCATTGTGCATGTTGAAAGTGCACCGCATCAGGATGCAAAGTTGAAACTTGATGGTAGAAGCGCACCAAACCACGGTACACTATCTATGGTGGATATGCTCTATACCAAGGTTCACGGTTCATAGTGAATGGTGAAAGCTGAAAATAGCAAGGTGCACTGTGTATGTGCGAAGTGCACCATACCAAGATGCAAGGTGCATTGTGCGTAGTGGTTGGGCATCGTACCAAGGTAAAATGTGACTAGTGCATGGTCTAATCGCGCCATACCAAGGTTCACCGTGCATTGTGGAAGTGCATCATTCCAAAGCTGCATAGTGCATAGTGCATGGTGGAAGTGCACCACAGGATGTTACACTATGCATAGTCAAAATCCATTATTGTAGTGTACATTGTGCATGTTGAAAGAGAATCACACCAAGACGCAAAGTGCAAAGTTGATGTAAGAAGCGCACCAAATCACGGTACACTATGCATGGTGGATATTCTCTATACTAAGGTTCACGGGTTATTGTGAATGGTGACGGTGGAAAATAGCAAGGTGCACAATGCATGTGCGAAGTGCACTATACCACCATGCAAGGTGCGTGGTGCGTAGTGGGAGTGCATCGTACCAAGGTAAAATGTGACGGGTGCATGGTGTAATCGTACCATACCAAGGTTTACCGTGCATCGTGGAACTACAACATTCCAAGTGCATATTGGATACTGCATGGTGGAAGTGCACCGGATGATGTTGCGGCGTGCAAAGTCAAAATACACTATTGTAGTGTGCATTGTGCATGTTGAAAGTGCGGCGCATCAAGACGCAAAGTTGAAACTTGATGGAAGAAGCGCACCAAACCACGGTACACTATCTATGGTGGATATGCTCTATACCAAAGTTCGAGTTGATAGTGAATGGTGAAAGTGGATAATAGCAAGGTGCACGTGTATGTGAGAAGTGTCTTGTACCAAGATGCAAGGTGCATGGTGCATAGTGGTTGGGCATCGTAACAAGGTAAAATGTGGCGGGTGCATGGTCTAATCGCGCCATACCAAGGTTTACCGTGCATTGTGGAAGTGCATCATTCCAAGCTGCATAGTTCATAGTGCATGGTGGAAGTGCACCACATGATGTTGCACTATGCATAGTCAAAGTCCATTATTGTAATGTACGTTTTACATGTTGAAAAAGCATCACACCAAGACGCAAAGTTCAAAGTTAATGGAAGAAGTGCACAAAACCATGGTACACTATGCATGGTGGATATGCTCTATACCAAGTTTCACGGTTCATAGGGAATGGTGAAAGTGGAAAATAGCAAGGTGCACTTGTGTGTGTGCGAAGTGCACCGTACCAAGATGCAAGGTGCATCTTTGCGTAGTGGTTGGGCATCGTACCAAGGTAAAATGTGGCGGGTGCATGGTCTAATCGCGCCATACCAAGGTTCACCGTGCATTGTGGAAGTGCATCATTCCAAGCTGCATAGTGCATAGTGCATGGTGGAAGTGCACCACATGATGTTGCACTATGCATAGTCAAAGTCCATTATTGTAATGTACGTTTTACATGTTGAAAAAGCATCACACCAAGACGCAAAGTGCAAAGTTGATGTAAGAAGCGCACCAAATCACGGTACACTATGCATGGTGGATATTCTCTATACTAAGGTTCACGGGTTATTGTGAATGGTGAAAGTGGAAAATAGCAAGGTGCACAATGCATGTACGAAATGCACTATACCACCATGCAAGGTGCGTGGTGCGTAGTTGGAGTGCATCGTACCAAGGTAAAATGTGACTGGTGCATGGTGTAATCGTACCATACCAAGGTTTACCGTGCATCGTGGAACTGCAACATTCCAAGCTGCATATTGGATACTGCATGGTGGAAGTGCACCGGATGATGTTGCATTGTGCAAAGTAAAAATACACTATTGTAGTGTGCATTGTGCATGTTGAAAGTGCACCGCATCAGGATGCAAAGTTGAAACTTGATGGTAGAAGCGCACCAAACCACGGTACACTATCTATGGTGGATATGCTCTATACCAAGGTTCACGGTTCATAGTGAATGGTGAAAGTGGAAAATAGCAAGGTGCTTGTGTATGTGCGAAGTGCACCATACCAAGATGCAAGGTGCATTGTGCGTAGTGGTTGGGCATCGTACCAAGGTAAAATGTGACTAGTGCATGGTCTAATCGCGCCATACCAAGGTTCACCGTGCATTGTGGAAGTGCATCATTCCAAGCTGCATAGTGCATAGTGCATGGTGGAAGTGCACCACATGATGTTGCACTATGCATAGTCAAAGTCCATTATTGTAATGTACGTTTTACATGTTGAAAAAGCATCACACCAAGACGCAAAGTTCAAAGTTGATGGAAGAAGCGCACCAATCCATGGTACACTATGCATGGTGGATATGCTCTATACAAGGTTCATTGTTCATAGTGAATGGTGAAAGTGGAAAATAGCAAGGTGCTCAACGTATTTGCGAACCGCACTATACCAAAATACAAGGTGCATGGTGCGAAGTGGAAGTACATCATACCAAGGTAAAATGTGGATCGGTGCATGGTGTAATCGTACCATACCAAGATTCACCGTGCATCGTGGAAGTGCATCATTCCAAGCTGGATAGTGCATAGTGCATGGTGGAAGTGCACCAAATGATGTTACACTGTGCATAGTCAAAATCCATTATTGTAGTGTACATTGTGCATGTTGAAAGAGAATCACACCAAGACGCAAAGTGCAAAGTTGATGTAAGAAGCGCACCAAATCACGGTACACTATGCATGGTGGATATTCTCTATACTAAGGTTCACGGGTTATTGTGAATGGTGAAAGTGGAAAATAGCAAGGTGCACAATGCATGTACGAAGTGCACTATACCACCATGCAAGGTGCGTGGTGCGTAGTTGGAGTGCATCGTACCAAGGTAAAATGTGGCGGGTGCATGGTGTAATCGTACCATACCAAGGTTTACCGTGCATCGTGGAACTGCAACATTCCAAGCTGCATATTGGATACTGCATGGTGGAAGTGCACCGGATGATGTTGCGTTGTGCAAAGTAAAAATACACTATTGTAGTGTGCATTGTGCATGTTGAAAGTGCACCGCATCGAGACGCAAAGTTGAAACTTGATGGTAGAAGCGCACCAAACCACGGTACACTATCTATGGTGGATATGCTCTATACCAAGGTTCACGGTTCATAGTGAATGGTGAAAGTGGAAAATAGCAAGGTGCCTTGTGTATGTGCGAAGTGCACCATACCAAGATGCAAGGTGCATGGTGCGTAGTGGTTGGGCATCGTACCAAGGTAAAATGTGACTAGTGCATGGTCCAATCGCGCCATACCAAGGTTCACCGTGCATTGTGGAAGTGCATCATTCCAAGTTGCATAGTGCATAGTGCATGGTGGAAGTGCACCACATGATGTTGCACTATGCATTGTCAAAGTCCATTATTGTAATGAACGTTTTACATGTTGAAAAAGCATCACACCAAGACGCAAAGTTCAAAGTTGATGGAAGAAGCGCACCAAACCATGGTACACTATGCATGGTGGATATGCTCTATAACAAGGTTCACGGTTCATAGTGAATGGTGAAAGTGGAAAATAGCAAGGTGCTCAACGTATTTGCGGCACTATACCAAGATGCAAGGTGCATGGTGCGTAGTGGAAGTGCATCATACCAAGGTAAGCGTGGATCGGGTGCATGGTGTAATCGTACCATACAAAGATTCATCGTGCATCGTGGAAGTGCATCATTCCAAGCAAAAGCATAGTGCATAGTGCATGGTGGAAGTGCACCACAGGATGTTACACTATGCATAGTCAAAATCCATTATTGTAGTGTACATTGTGCATGTTGAAAGAGAATCACACCAAGACGCAAAGTGCAAAGTTGATGTAAGAAGCGCACCAAATCACGGTACACTATGCATGGTGGATATTCTCTACACTAAGGTTCACGGGTTATTGTGAATGGTGACAGTGGAAAATAGCAAGGTGCACAATGCATGTGCGAAGTGCACTATACCACCATGCAAGGTGCGTGGTGCGTAGTGGGAGTGCATCGTACCAAGGTAAAATGTGACTCGGTGCATGGTGTAATCGTACCATACCAAGGTTTACCGTGCATCGTGGAACTACAACATTCCAAGCTGCATATTGGATCTTGCATGGTGGAAGTGCACCGGATGATGTTGCGTCGTGCAAAGTCAAAATACACTATTGTAGTGTGCATTGTGCATGTTGAAAGTGCGGCGCATCAAGACGCAAAGTTGAAACTTGATGGAAGAAGCGCACCAAACCACGGTACACTATCTATGGTGGATATGCTCTATACCAAAGTTCGAGTTGATAGTGAATGGTGAAAGTGGATAATAGCAAGGTGCCTTGTGTATGTGAGAAGTGTATCGTACCAAGATGCAAGGTGCATGGTGCATAGTGGTTGGGCATCGTACCAAGGTAAAATGTGGCGGGTGCATGGTCTAATCGCGCCATACCAAGGTTTACCGTGCATTGTGGAAGTGCATCATTCCAAGTTGCATAGTTCATAGTGCATGGTGGAAGTGCACCACATGATGTTGCACTATGCATAGTCAAAGTCCATTATTGTAATGTACGTTTTACATGTTGAAAAAGCATCACACCAAGACGCAAAGTTCAAAGTTAATGGAAGAAGTGCACTAAACCATGGTACACTATGCATGGTGGATATGCTCTATACCAAGTTTCACGGTTCATAGTGAATGGTGAAAGTGGAAAATAGCAAGGTACGTGTGTGTGCGAAGTGCACTGTACCAAGATGCAAGGTGCATGCTGCGTAGTGGTTGGGCATCGTACCAAGGTAAAATGTGACTGGTGCATGGTCTAATCGCGCCGTACCAAGGTTCACCGTGCATTGTGGAAGTGCATCATTCCAAGCTGCATAGTGCATAGTGCATGGTGGAAGTGCACCACATGATGTTGCACTATGCATAGTCAAAGTCCATTATTGTAATGTACGTTTTACATGTTGAAAAAGCATCACACCAAGACGCAAAGTTCAAAGTTGATGGAAAAAGCGCACCAAACCATGGTACACTATGCATGGTGGATATGCTCTATAACAAGGTTCACGGTTCATAGTGAATGGTGAAAGTGGAAAATAGCAAGGTGCTCAACGTATTTGCGAACCGCACTATACCAAGATGCAAGGTGCATGGTGCGTAGTGGAAGTGCATCATACCAAGGTAAAGCGTGGATCGGTGCATGGTGTAATCGTACCATACAAAGATTCATCGTGCATCGTGGAAGTGCATCATTCCAAGCAGGCATAGTGCATAGTGCATGGTGGAAGTGCACCACGGGATGTTACACTATGCATAGTCAAAATCCATTATGGTAGTGTACATTGTGCATGTTGAAAGAGAATCACACCAAGACGCAAAGTGCAAAGTTGATGTAAGAAGCGCACCAAATCACGGTACACTATGCATGGTGGATATTCTCTATACTAAGGTTCACGGGTTATTGTGAATGGTGACGGTGGAAAATAGCAAGGTGCACAATGCATGTGCGAAGTGCACTATACCACCATGCAAGGTGCGTGGTGCGTAGTGGGAGTGCATCGTACCAAGGTAAAATGTGACCGGTGCATGGTGTAATCGTACCATACCAAGGTTTACCGTGCATCGTGGAACTACAACATTCCAAGCTGCATATTGGATACCGCATGGTGGAAGTGCACCGGATGATGTTGCGTGTGCAAAGTCAAAATACACTATTGTAGTGTGCATTGTGCATGTTGAAAGTGCGGCGCATCAAGACGCAAAGTTGAAACTTGATGGAAGAAGCGCACCAAACCACGGTACACTATCTATGGTGGATATGCTCTATACCAAAGTTCGAGTTGATAGTGAATGGTGAAAGTGGATAATAGCAAGGTGCATTGTGTATGTGAGAAGTGTATCGTACCAAGATGCAAGGTGCATGGTGCATAGTGGTTGGGCATCGTACCAAGGTAAAATGTGACTGGTGCATGGTCTAATCGCGCCATACCAAGGTTTACCGTGCATTGTGGAAGTGCATCATTCCAAGCTGCATAGTTCATAGTGCATGGTGGAAGTGCACCACATGATGTTGCACTATGCATAGTCAAAGTCCATTATTGTAATGTACGTTTTACATGTTGAAAAAGCATCACACCAAGACGCAAAGTTCAAAGTTAATGGAAGAAGTGCACTAAACCATGGTACACTATGCATGGTGGATATGCTCTATACCAAGTTTCACGGTTCATAGTGAATGGTGAAAGTGGAAAATAGCAAGGTGCCACCGTGTGTGTGCGAAGTGCACCGTACCAAGATGCAAGGTGCATGCTGCGTAGTGGTTGGGCATCGTACCAAGGTAAAATGTGATCGGTGCATGGTCTAATCGCGCCGTACCAAGGTTCACCGTGCATTGTGGAAGTGCATCATTCCAAGCTGCATAGTGCATAGTGCATGGTGGAAGTGCACCACATGATGTTGCACTATGCATAGTCAAAGTCCATTATTGTAATGTACGTTTTACATGTTGAAAAAAGCATCACACCAAGACGCAAAGTTCAAAGTTGATGGAAAAAGCGCACCAAACCATGGTACACTATGCATGGTGGATATGCTCTATAACAAGGTTCACGGTTCATAGTGAATGGTGAAAGTGGAAAATAGCAAGGTGCTCAACGTATTTGCGAACCGCACTATACCAAGATGCAAGGTGCATGGTGCGTAGTGGAAGTGCATCATACCAAGGTAAACCGTGGATCGGTGCATGGTGTAATCGTACCATACAAAGATTCATCGTGCATCGTGGAAGTGCATCATTCCAAGCAGCATAGTGCATAGTGCATGGTGGAAGTGCACCACAGGATGTTACACTATGCATAGTCAAAATCCATTATGGTAGTGTACATTGTGCATGTTGAAAGAGAATCACACCAAGACGCAAAGTGCAAAGTTGATGTAAGAAGCGCACCAAATCACGGTACACTATGCATGGTGGATATTCTCTATACTAAGGTTCACGGGTTATTGTGAATGGTGACGGTGGAAAATAGCAAGGTGCACAATGCATGTGCGAAGTGCACTATACCACCATGCAAGGTGCGTGGTGCGTAGTGGGAGTGCATCGTACCAAGGTAAAATGTGACTGGTGCATGGTGTAATCGTACCATACCAAGGTTTACCGTGCATCGTGGAACTACAACATTCCAAGCTGCATATTGGATACGCATGGTGGAAGTGCACCGGATGATGTTGCGGCGTGCAAAGTCAAAATACACTATTGTAGTGTGCATTGTGCATGTTGAAAGTGCGGCGCATCAAGACGCAAAGTTGAAACTTGATGGAAGAAGCGCACCAAACCACGGTACACTATCTATGGTGGATATGCTCTATACCAAAGTTCAGAGTTGATAGTGAATGGTGAAAGTGGATAATAGCAAGGTGCACTGTGTATGTGAGAAGTGTACTGTACCAAGATGCAAGGTGCATGGTGCATAGTGGTTGGGCATCGTACCAAGGTAAAATGTGACCGGTGCATGGTCTAATCGCGCCATACCAAGGTTTACCGTGCATTGTGGAAGTGCATCATTCCAAGCCGCATAGTTCATAGTGCATGGTGGAAGTGCACCACATGATGTTGCACTATGCATAGTCAAAGTCCATTATTGTAATGTACGTTTTACATGTTGAAAAAGCATCACACCAAGAAGCAAAGTTCAAAGTTAATGGAAGAAGTGCACAAAACCATGGTACACTATGCATGATGGATATGCTCTATACCAAGTTTCACGGTTCATAGTGAATGGTGAAAGTGGAAAATAGCAAGGTGCACTGTGTGTGTGCGAAGTGCACTGTACCAAGATGCAAGGTGCATGCTGCGTAGTGGTTGGGCATCGTACCAAGGTAAAATGTGACTGGTGCATGGTTTAATCGCGCCATACCAAGGTTCACCGTGCATTGTGGAAGTGCATCATTCCAAGCTGCATAGTGCATAGTGCATGGTGGAAGTGCACCACATGATGTTGCACTATGCATAGTCAAAGTCCATTATTGTAATGTACGTTTTACATGTTGAAAAAGCATCACACCAAGACGCAAAGTTCAAAGTTGATGGAAAAAGCGCACCAAACCATGGTACACTATGCATGGTGGCTATGCTCTATACCAAGGTTCACGGTTCAAAGTGAATGGTGAAAGTGGAAAATAGCAAGGTGCTCAACGTATTTGCGAACTGCACTTTACCAAGATACAAGGTGCACGGTGCCTAGTGGAAGTGCATCATACCAAGGTAAACCGTGGATCGGTGCATGGTGTAATCGTACCATACCAAGATTCACCGTGCATCATGGAAGTGCATCATTCCAAGCCGCATAGTGCATAGTGCATGGTGGAAGTGCACCACAAGATGTTACACCGTGCATAGTCAAAATCCATTATTGTAGTGTACATTGGGCATGTTGAAAGAGAATCACACCAAGACGCAAAGTGCAAAGTTGATGTAAGAAGCGCACCAAATCACGATACACTATGCATGGTGGATATTCTATATACTAAGGTTCACGGGTTATTGTGAATGGTGAAAGTGGAAAATAGCAAGGTGCACAATGCATGTGCGAAGTGCATTATACCACCATGCAAGGTGCGTGGTGCATAGTGGGAGTGCATCGTACCAAGGTAAAATGTGACTGGTGCATGGTGTAATCGTACCATACCAAGGTCTACCGTGCATCGTGGAACTGCAACATTCCAAGCTGCATATTGGATACTGCATGGTGGAAGTGCACCGGATGATGTTGCGCTGTGCAAAGTCAAAATACACTATTGTAGTGTGCATTGTGCATGTTGAAAGTGCACCGCATCAAGATGCAAAGTTTAAACTTGATGGAAGAAGCGCACCAAACCACGGTACACTATCTATGGTGGATATGCTCTATACCAAGGTTCAGAGTTGATAGGGAATGGTGAAAGTGGATAATTGCAAGGTGCACTGTGTATGTGCGAAGTGCACTGTACCAAGATGCAAGGTGCATGGTGCGTAGTGGTTGGGCATCTTACGAAGGTAAAATGTGACTGGTGCATGATCTAATCGCGCCATACCAAGGTTCACCGTGCATTGTGGAAGTGCATCATTCCAAGCTGCATAGTGCATAGTGCATGGTGGAAGTGCACCACATGATGTTGCACTATGCATAGTCAAAGTCCATTATTGTAATGTACGTTTTACATGTTGAAAAAGCATCACACCAAGACGCAAAGTTCAAAGTTGATGGAAGAAGCGCACCAAACCATGGTACACTATGCATGGTGGATATGCTCTATACCAAGGTTCACGGTTCATAGTGAATGGTGAAAGTGGAAAATAGCAAGGTGCTCAACGTATTTGCGAACTCGCACTATACCAAGATGCAAGGTGCATGGTGCGTAGTGGAAGTGCATCATACCAAGATAAGCGTATGGACTGGTGCATGGTGTAATCGTACCATACAAAGATTCATCGTGCATCGTGGAAGTGCATCATTCCAAGCTGCATAGTGCATAGTGCATGGTGGAAGTGCACCACATGATGTTACACTGTGCATAGTCAAAATCCATTATTGTAGTGTACATTGTGCATGTTGAAAGAGAATCACACCAAGACGCAAAGTGCAAAGTTGATGTAAGAAGCGCACCAAATCACGGTACACTATGCATGGTGGATATTCTCTATACTAAGGTTCACGGGTTATTGTGAATGGTGACGGTGGAAAATAGCAAGGTGCACAATGCATGTGCGAAGTGCACTATACCACCATGCAAGGTGCGTGGTGCGTAGTGGGAGTGCATCGTACCAAGGTAAAATGTGACGGGTGCATGGTGTAATCGTACCATACCAAGGTTTACCGTGCATCGTGGAACCGCAACATTCCAAGCTGCATATTGGATACTTGCATGGTGGAAGTGCACCGGATGATGTTGCGGCGTGCAAAGTCAAAATACACTATTGTAGTGTGCATTGTGCATGTTGAAAGTGCACCGCATCAAGACGCAAAGTTGAAACTTGATGGAAGAAGCGCACCAAACCACGGTACACTATGCATAGTGGATATGCTCTATACCAAGGTTCACGGTTCATAGTGAATGGTGAAAGTGGAAAATAGCAAGGTGCATTGTGTATGTGCAAAGTGCACCGTACCAAGATTCAAGGTGCATGGTCACTAGTGCAAGTGCATCGTACCAAAGTAAAATGTGACTGGTACATGCTTTATTCGCACCATACCAAGGTTCACCGTGCATCATGGAAGTGCATCATTCAAGGCTGCATAGTGCATGGTGGAAGTGCACCACATGATGTTGCACTATGCATAGTAAAAATCCATTATTGTAGTGTGCACTATGCATGTTGAAAGAGCATCACACAAAGACGCAAAGTTCAAAGATTGTGGAAGAAGCGCACCAAACAACGGTACACTATCTATGGTGGATATGCTCGATACCAAGGTTCGAGTTGATAGTGAATGGTGAAAGTGGAAAATAGCAAGGTGCACTATGTATGTGCGAAGTGCACTTTACCAAGATGCAAGGTGCATGGTGCGTAGTGGTTGGGCATCGTACCAAGGTAAAATGTGACGGGTGCATGGTCTAATCGCGCCATACCAAGGTTCATCGTGCATTGTGGAAGTGCATCATTCCAAGCTGCATAATGCATAGTGCATGGTGGAAGTGCACCACATGATGTTGCACTATGCATAGTCAAAGTCCATTATTGTAATGTACGGTTTACATGTTGAAAAAGCATCACACCAAGATGCAAAGTTCAAAGTTGATGGAAGAAGCGCACCAAACCATGTTACATTATGCATGGTGGATATGCTCTATACCAAGGTTCACGGTTCATAGTGAATGGTGAAAGTGGAAAATAGCAAGGTGCTCAACGTATTTGCGAATTGCACTATACCAATATGCATGGTGCATGGTGCGTAGTGGAAGTGTATCATACCAAGGTAAACTGTGACTGGTGCATGGTGTAATCGTACCATACCAAGATTCACCGTGCATCGTGGAAGTGCATCATTCCAAGCTGCATAGTGCATAGTGCATGGTGGAAGTGCACCACATGATGTTACACTGTGCATAGGAAAAATCCATTATTGTAGTGTACATTGTGCATGTTGAAAGAGAATCACACCAAGACGCAAAGTGCAAAGTTGATGTAAGAAGCGCACCAAATCACGGTACACTATGCATGGTGGATATTCTCTATACTAAGGTTCACGGGTTATTGTGAATGGTGAAAGTGGAAAATAGCAAGGTGCACAATGCATGTGCGAAGTGCACTTTACCACCATGCAAGGTGCGTGGTGCGTAGTGGGAGTGCATCGTCCCATGGTAAAATTTGACTGGTGCATGGTGTAATCGTACCATACCAAGGTTTACCTTGCATCGTGGAACTGCAACATTCCAAGCTGCATATTGGATACTTCATGGTGGAAGTGCACCGGATGATTTTGCGCTGTGCAAAGTCAAAATACACTATTGTAGTGTGCATTGTGCATGTTGAAAGTGCACCGCATCAAGACGCAAAGTTGAAACTTGATGGAAGAAGCGCACCAAACCACGGTACACTATGCATAGTGCATATGCTCTATACCAAGGTTCACGGTTCATAGTGAATGGTGAAAGTGAAAAATAGCAAGGTGCCTTGTTTATGTACGAAGTGCACTGTACCAAGATGCAAGGTGCATGGTGAGTAGTGCAAGTGCATCGTACCAAGGTAAAATGTGAGTGGTACATGCTGTATTCGCACCATACCAAGGTTCACCGTGCATCATGGAAGTGCATCATTCAAGGCTGCATAGTGCATGGTGGAAGTGCACCACATGATGTTGCACTATGCATAGTAAAAATCCATTATTGTAGTGTGTACTATGCATGTTGAAAGAACATCACACAAAGACGCAAAGTTCAAAGTTTATGGAAGAAGCGCACCAAACCACGGTACACTATCTATTGTGGATATGCTCTATACCAAGGTTCGAGTTGAGTGAATGGTGAAAGTGGAAAATAGCAAGGTGCACTATGTATGTGCGAAGTGCACTTTACCAAGATGCAAGGTGCATGGTGCGTAGTGGTTGGGCATCGTACCAAGGTAAAATGTGGCGGGTGCATGGTCTAATCGCGCCATACCAAGGTTCATCATGCATTGTGGAAGTGCATTATTCCAAGCCGCATAGTGCATAGTGCATGGTGGAAGTGCACCACATGATGTTGCACTATGCATAGTCAATGTCCATTATTGTAATGTACGTTTTACATGTTGAAAAAGCATCACACCAAGACAAAAAGTTCAAAGTTAATGGAAGATGCGCACCAAACCATGGTACACTATGCATGGTGGATATGCTCTATACCAAGGTTCACGGTTCATAGTGAATGGTGAAAGTAGAAAATAGCAAGGTGCTCTATGTATGTGCGACGTGCACTGTACCAAGAGGCAAGGTGCACGGCGCATAGTGGAAGTGCATCATATTAAGGTAAAATCTGACTGGTGCATCGTGTAATCGCACCATAGCAAGGTTCATCGTGCATCGTGGTAGTCCATCATTCCAAGCTGCATAGTGCATATTGCATGGTGGAAGTGCACCATATGATGTTGCACGGTGCCTAATCAAAATCAATTACTTTAGATTACATTGTGCATGTTGAAAGGGCATCGCACCAAGACGCAAAGTTCAAAGTTGATGGAAGAAGCGCACCAAACCACGGCACACTATGCATTGTGGATATGCTCTATACCAAGGTTCGGGGGTTATAGTGAATGGTGAAAGTGGAAAATAGCAAGGTGCAATATGTATGTGCGACGTGCACTGTACAAAGATGCAAGGTGCATGGTGCATAGTGGAAGTGCCTCGTACCAAGGTAAAATGTGATTGGTGTATGGTGTAATCATACCATACCAAGGTTCACCGTGCATCGTGGAAGTGAATTATTCCATCTTGCATAGTGCATAGTGCATAGTTGAAGTACACCACATGATGTTCCATTGTGCATAGTCAAAATCCACTATTCTAGTGTGCACTGGGCATGTTGAAAGCGAATCGCACCAAGAAGTAAAGTAAAAAGTTGATGGAAGAAGTACACCAACCATGTTACACTATGCATGGTGGATGTGCTCTATATCAAGGTTAACGGTTAATAGTGAATGGTGAAAGTGCAAAACAACAAGGTGCGGTATGTATAGGCGAAGTGCACTATAGCAAGATGCAAGGTGCATGGTGTATAGTGGAAGTGCATCGTACCAAGGTGAAATGTCAACCGTCGCATGGTGTAATCGCATCATACCAAGGTTCACCGTGCATCGTGGAAGGGCATGATTCCAAGCTGCATATTGCATAGTTCATGGTGGACATGCACCACATGATGTTGCGTTGTGCGTAGTCATAATCCGGTATTCTAGTGTGCACTATTCATGTTGAAAGTGAATCGCACCAAGACCCAAAGTAAAAAGTTGATGGAAGAAGGGCACCAACCATGGTACACTATGCATGGTGGATGTGCTCTATACCAAGGTTCACGGGTTATAGTGAATGGTAAAGTGGAAAATAGCAAGGTGCGGTATGTATAGACGAAGTGCAACGTAGCAAGATGCAAGTTGCATGGTGCATAGTGGAAATGCATCGTACCAAGGTGAAATGTGCCTAGTGCATGATATAATCACAACATACCAAGGTTTACCGTGCATAATGGAAGTGCATCATTCCAAGCTACATAGTGCATAGTGCATGGTGGAAATGCACCAAACCATGGTACACCATGCATGGTGGATGTGCTCTATACCAAGGTTCATGGTTAATAGTGAATGGTGAAATTGGAAAATAGCAAGGTGCACTTTGTATAGGGGAAGTGCACTTGTACCAAGATGCAAGATGCAAGGTGCATGGTGCGTAGTGGAAGTGCATCATACCAAGGTGAAATGTGCCTGGTGCATGGTGTAATCACAACATACCAAGGTTTACCGTGCGTAATGGAAGTGCATCATTCCAAGCTACATAGTGCATAGTGCATGGTGGAAATGCACCAAACCATGGTACACCATGCATGGTGGATGTGCTCTATACCAAGGTTCATGGTTAATAGTGAATGGTGAAATTGGAAAATAGCAAGGTGCACTTTGTATAGGGGAAGTGCACTTGTACCAAGATGCAAGATGCAAGGTGCATGGTGCGTAGTGGAAGTGCATCATACCAAGGTGAAATGTGCCCGGTGCATGGTGTAATCACAACATACCAAGGTTTACCGTGCGTAATGGAAGTGCATCATTCCAAGCTACATAGTGCATAGTGCATGGTGGAAATGCACCAAACCATGGTACACCATGCATGGTGGACGTGCTCTATACCAAGGTTCACCGTGCATTGTGGAAGTGCATGATTCCAAGCTTCATATTGCGTAGTTTATGGTGGACATGCACCACATGATGTTGCATTGTGCGTAGTCGGAATCCGGTGTTCTAGTGTGCACTATTCATGTTGAAAGTGAATCGCACCAAGACGCAAAGTAAAAAGTTGATGGAAGAAGGGCACCAACCATGGTACACTATGCATGGTGGATGTGCTCTATACCAAGGTTCACGGGTTATAGTGAATGGTGAAAGTGGAAAATAGCAAGGTGCACTATGTATAGGCGAAGTGAACTGTACCAAGATGCAATATGGATGGTGCGTAGTGGAAGTGCATAGTACCAAGGTGAAATGTGCCTAGTGCATGGTGTAATCGCTATATACCAAGGTTCACCGTGCATCGTGGAAGTTCATCGTACCAATATGCAATATGGATGGTGCGTAGTGGAAGTGCATCGTACCAAGGTGAAATATGCCTGGTGAATGGTGTAATCGTACCATACCAAGGTTCATCGTGCATCGTGGAAGTGCGTCACTCCAAGCTGCATAGTGCATAGTGCATGGTTGAAGTACACCACATGATGTTGCATTGTGCATAGTTAAAATCCACTATTCTAGTGTGCTGCGTGCATGTTGAAGGATAATCACACCATGACGCAAAGTAAAACGTTGATGGAAGAAGTGCACCAAACCATGGTACACTATGCATGGTGGATGTGCTCTATACTTTCATTGTATATAGTAAATGCGAGAAAGTGGAAAATAGAAAGGCGCACAACGCATATGGGAAGTACAACTTGTACCAAGATGCAAGGTGCATGGTGCGTACTGGAAGTGCATCGTACCAAGGGAATTGTGCCTGGTGCATGGTGTAATCACAACATACCAAGGTTTACCGTGCGTAATGGAAGTGCATCATTCCAAGCTACATAGTGCATAGTGCATGGTGGAAATGCACCAAACCATGGTACACCATGCATGGTGGACGTGCTCTATACCAAGGTTCAAGGTGAATAGTGAATGGTGAAAGTGGAAAATAGCAAGGTGCACTATGTATAGGCGAACTGCACTGTAGCAAGATGCAAGGTGTATGGTGCATAGTGGAAGTGCATCGTACCAAGGTGAAATGTCCCTGGTGCATGGCTGTAATCGCATCATACCAAGGTTCACCGTGCATTGTGGAAGTGCATGATTCCAAGCTTCATATTGCGTAGTTTATGGTGGACATGCACCACATGATGTTGCATTGTGCGTAGTCAGAATCCAGTGTTCTAGTTTGCACTATTCATGTTGAAAGTGAATCGCACCAAGACGCAAAGTAAAAAGTTGATGGAAGAAGGGCACCAACCATGGTACACTATGCATGGTGGATGTGCTCTATACCAAGGTTCACGGGTTATAGTGAATGGTGAAAGTGGAAAATAGCAAGGTGCACTATGTATAGGCGAAGTGAACTGTACCAAGATGCAATATGGATGGTGCGTAGTGGAAGTGCATAGTACCAAGGTGAAATGTGCCTAGTGCATGGTGTAATCGCTATATACCAAGGTTCACCGTGCATCGTGGAAGTTCATCGTACCAATATGCAATATGGATGGTGCGTAGTGGAAGTGCATCGTACCAAGGTGAAATATGCCTGGTGAATGGTGTAATCGTACCATACCAAGGTTCATCGTGCATCGTGGAAGTGCGTCACTCCAAGCTGCATAGTGCATAGTGCATGGTTGAAGTACACCACATGATGTTGCATTGTGCATAGTTAAAATCCACTATTCTAGTGTGCACTGTGCATGTTGAAGGATAATCACACCATGACGCAAAGTAAAACGTTGATGGAAGAAGTGCACCAAACCATGGTACACTATGCATGGTGGATGTGCTCTATACTTTCATTGTATATAGTAAATGCGAGAAAGTGGAAAATAGAAAGGCGCACAACGCATATGGGAAGTACACTGTACCAAGATGCAAGGTGCATGGTGCGTACTGGAAGTGCATCGTACCAAGGGAATTGTGCATGGTGCATGGTGTAATCGCACCATACCAAGGTTCACTGTGCATCGTGGAAGTGCATCATTCCAAGGTGTATAGTGCATAGTGCATGGTGGAAATGCAACACATGATGTTGCACCTTCCATATTCAAAATCCACTATTCTAGTGTGCACTGTGCATGTTGAAAGTGCACCGCACCGAGATGCAAAGTAAAACGTTTATTGAAGAAGTGCACCAAACCATGGTAGACCATGCATGGTGGACGTGCTCTATACTAAGGTTCAATGTTGATAGTGAATGGTAAAAGTGGAAAATAGCAATGTGCAGTATGTATAGGCGAAGTGCATTATATCCAGATGCAAGGTGCATGGTGCATAGTGGAAGTGCATCATACCAAGGTGATATGTGCATGGTGCATGGTGTAATCGCATCATACCAAGGTTCACCATGCATTGTGGAAGTGCATCATTCCATGCTGCATATTGCATAGTGCATGGTGGAAATGCACTACATGATGTTGCATTGTGCACATTGAAAATCCCCTATTCTAGTGTGCCTTGGGCATGTTGAAAGTGCACCGCACCAAGACGCAAAGTAAAAAGTTGATGGAAGAAGTGCACCAAACCATGGTACACCATGCATGGTGGATGTGCTCTATACCAAGGTTCATGGTTGCTAGTAAATGGTGAAAGTAGAAAATAGAAAGTTGCACTATGTATAGGCAAAGTACATTGTACCAAGATGCAAGGTGCATGGTGCGTAGTGGAAGTGCATCATACGAAGGTGAAATGTGCACGATCCATGGTGGAATCACAACATACGAAGGTTTACCGTGCATAATAGAAGTGCATCATTCCAAGCTACATAGCGCATAGTGCATGGTGGAAATGCACCAAATGATGTTGCACTGTGCATATTCAAAATCTACTATTCTAGTGTGCACTGTGCATGTTGAAAGTGCACAACACCAACACGCAAAGTAAAAAGTTGATTGAAGAAGTGCACCAAACCATGGTACACCATGCATGGTGGACGTGCTCTATACCAAGGTTCAAGGTTGATAATGAATGGTGAAAGTGGAAAATAGCAAGGCGCAGTATGTATAGGCGAAGTGTAATGTAGCCAGATGCAAGGTGCATCGTGCATAGTTGAAGTGCATCGTACCAAGTTGAAATGTACCTGGTGCATGGTGTAATCGCATCATACCAAGGTTCACCGTGGATCGTGAGAGTGCATCATTCAAAGCTGCATAGGGCATAGTGCTTGGTGGAAGTGCTCCACATGATTTTGCATTGTGCATAATCAAAATACTTTATTCTAGTGTGTATTGTGCATACGGAAAGTGAATCGCACCAGGAAGCAAAGTAAAAAGTTGATGGAAGAAGTACACCAACCGTGTTACACTATGCATGGTGGATGTGCTTTATACCAAGGTTCACGGTTGATAGTGAATGGTGAATATGGAACATAGAAAGGTGCACTATATATATACGAAGTTCACTTTACCAAGATGCAAGGTGGATGGGGCGTAGTGGAAGCGCATCGTATCAAGGTGAAATGTGCCTAGGGCATGGTGTAATCGCAATATACCAAGGTTCACCGTGCATCGTGGAAGTGAATCATTCCAAGCTGCATATTGCATAGTGCATGGTGGACATGCACCACATGATGATGCATTGTGCGTAGTCAGAATCCAGTATTCTAGTGTGCACTATGCATGTGGAAAGTGAATCGCACCAAGACGCAAAGTAAGAAGTTGATGGAAGAAGTGCACCAAACTGTGGTACACTATGCATGGTGGATGTGCTCTATACCAAGGTTCACGGTTGATAGTGAATGGTGAATGTGGAAAATAGAAAGGTGCACTATGTATGTGCGAAGTGCACTATACCAAGATGCAAGGTGAATGGTGGGTAGTGGAAGTGCATCGTACTAAGGTGATATGTGCTTGGTACATGGTGTAATCCAACAATACCAAGGATCACCATGCATCATTGAAGTGCTTCATTCTAACCTCCAAATTGCATAGTGGATGGTGGAAGTGCACCACATGATGTTGCAATATGCATAGTCAAAATCCACTATTGTAGTGTGCACTTTACATGTTGAAAGTGCACTACAACAAGACGCAAAGGGCAAAGTTGATGGAAGAGGAGCATCAAACCATGGTAGACTATGCATGGTCGATATGCTCTATACCAAAGTTCATGGTTGATAGTGAATGGTGAAAGTGGAAAATATCAAGGTGCGGTATCTATTTGCGAAGTGCCTTTGTACCAAGATGCACGGTGCATGGTGCGTAGTGGAAGTGCATCGTACCAAGGTGAAATGTGTCTAGTGCATGGTGTAATCGCACCATACCCATGTTCAACGTGCATCATGGAACTGCATCATTCAAAGCTGCATAGTGCATAGTGCATGGTCAAAATGCACCACATGATGTTGCATCGTGTCCAGTCAAAATCCACAATTGCAGTGTCCACTGTGCATGTTGAAAGTGCACCGCACCAAGACGCAAAGTACAAAGTTGGTGGAAGAAGTGAACCAAACCATGTTAAACCATGCATTGTGGACGTGCTCTATACCAAGGTTCAAGGTTGATAGTGAATGGTGAAAGTGGAAAATAGCAAGGTGCACTATGTATAGGCACATAGAACTATAGCAAGGTGAAATGTGCCTGGTGCATGGTGTAATCGCAATATACCAATGTTCACCATGCATCGTGGAAGTGTATCATTCCAAGCTGCATATTGCATAGTGCATGGTGGACAAGCACCACATGATGTTGCATTGTGCGTTGTCAGAATCCAGTATTCTAGTTTGCACTATGCATGTTTAAAGTGAATCACAGCAAGACGCAAAGTAAAAAGTTGATGGAAGAAGTGCACCAACCATGGTACACTATGCATGGTGGATGTGCTCTATACGAAGGTTCACGGTTGATAGTGAATGGTTATAGTGGAAAATAGAAAGGTGCACTATGAATGTGCAGAGTGCACTGTACCAAATGCAATATGGATGGTGCGTAGTGGAAGTGCATCGTAGCAAGGTGAAATATGCCTTGTGAATGGTGTAATCGTACCATACCAAGGTTCATCGTGCATCGTGGAAGTGCATCACTCCAAGATGCATAGTGCACAGTGCATGGTTGAAGTACACTACAAGAGGTTGCAATCTGCATAGTTAAAATCCACTATTCTAGTGTGCACTGTGCATGTTGAAAGATAACCGCACCATGACGCAAAGTAAAAGTTGATGGAAGAAGTGCACCAAACCATGGTACACTGTGCATGGTGGATATGCTCTATACTATTGTTCATTGTAGATAGTAAATGGATAAAGTGGAAAATAGAAAGGTGTACTATGTATATGGGAAGTGCACTGTACCAAGATGCAAGGTGCATGGTGCGTACTGGAAGTGCATCGTACCAAGGGAATTGTGCATGGTGCATGGTGTAATCGCACCATGCCAAGGTTCACCGTGCATCGTGGCGAGTGCATCATTCCAAGGTGTATAGTGCATAGTGCATGGTGGAAATGGAACACATGATGTTGCACCTTGCATATTCAAAATCCACTATTCTAGTGTACACTGCATGTTGAAAGTGCACCGCACCGAGTCGCAAAGTAAAAAGTTTATTGAAGAAGTGCACCAAACCGTGGTACACCATGCATGATGGAAGCACTCTATACCAAGGTTCAAGGTTGATAGTGAATGGTGAAAGTGAAAAATAGCAAGGTGTAGTATGTATAGGCGAAGTGCACTGTGGCAAGATGCATGGTGCATGGTGCATGGTGGAAGTGCATTATACCAAGGTGAAATGTGCCTGGTGCATGGTGTAATCGCATCATACCAAGGTTCACCGTGCATCATGGAAGTGCATAATTCCAAGCTGCATATTGCATAGTGCATGGTGGAAATGCACCACATGATGTTGCATTGTGCACATTCAAAATCCCCTATTCTAGTATGCACTATGCATGTTGAAAGTGCACCGCACCAAGACGCAAAGTAAAAAGTTGATCGAAGAAGCGCACCAAACCATGGTACACCATGCACGGTGGATGTGCTCTATACCAAGGTTCATGGTTGATAGTGAAAGGTGAAAGTGGAAAATAGAAAGTTGCACTATGTATAGGCGAAGTGCCTTTGTACCAAGATGCAAGGTGCATGGTGCGTAGTGGAAGTGCATCATACCAAGGTGAAATGTGCCTGGTGGATGGTGTAATCACAAGATACCAAGGTTTACCGTGCATAATAGAAGTGCATCATTCCAAGCTACATAGCGCATAGTGCATGTTGGAAATGCACCAAATGATGTTGCACTGTGCATATACAAAATCTACTATTCTAGTGTGCACTGTGCATGTTGAAAGTGCACCACACCAACACGCAAAGTAAAAAGTTGATTGAAGAAGTGTACCAAACCATGGTACACCATGCATGGTGGATGTGCTCTATACCAAGGTTCACCGCGCGTCATTCAAAGCTGCATAGTGCATAGTGCATGGTGGAAGTGCACCACATGATGTTGCATCGTGTCTAGTCAAAATCCACTATTGTAGTTTGCACTATGCATGTTGAACGTGCACCACACCAAGACTCAAAGTGCAAACTTGATGGAAGGAGTGCACCAAACCATGAAACACTATGCATGGTGGATGTGCTCTATACCAAGGTTCGCGGTTGATAGTGAATGGTGAGAGTGGAAAATAGCAATGTGGACTACGTATGAGTGAAGTACACTGTACCAAGATGCAAGGTGCATCGTGCATAATGGAAGTGCATCGTACCGAGGTGAAGTATGACTAGTGCAAGGTGTAATAACACCATACCAAGGTTCACCATGCATCGTGGAAGTGCATAATTCCAACTTGCATAGTGCATAGTTTATGGTGGAAGTGCACCATATGATATTTCATTGTGTACAGTCAAAATCCACTATTCTAGTGTGCACTATGCCTATTGAAAGTGCACCGCACTAAGACGCAAAGTAAAAAGTTGATGGAAGAATTGCACCAAACCATGTTATACTATGCATAGTGGATGTGCTCTATACCAAGGTTCATGGTTGATAGTGTATGGTGAAAATGGAAAATAGGAAGGTGCACTATGTATATATGAAGTGCACTATACCAAGATGCAAGGTGCATAGTGCTTAGTGGAAGTGCATTGTACCAAGGTGAAATGTGACTGGTGCACGATGTAACAACACCATACCAAGATTTACCATGCATCGTGGAAGTGCATCATTCCAAGTTGCTTACTGCATAGTGCACGGTGGAAGGTCACCACATGATGTTGCACTGTGCATAGTCAAATTCCACTATTGTAGTGTGCACTATACATGTTGGAAGTGCAACGCACCAAGACGCAAAGTCCAAAGTTGATGGAAGAAGGGCACCAAACCACGGTACACTATACATGGTCGATATGCTCTATACCAAGGATCACGGTTGATATTCAATGGTGAATGTGGAAAATACCAAGCTGGACTATTCATGTGTATAGTGCACTATATAAAAATGCAAGGTGCATGGTGCGTAGTTGAAGTGCGTCGTACCAAGGTAAAATATTACTAGTGCTAGGTGAAATCACACCATACCAAGGTTCACCGTGCATCATGGAAGTGCATCATCCGAAGTTGTATAGTGCATAGTGTATGGTGGAAGTGCACCACATCATATTGTATTGTGTATAGTTAAAATCGACTATTCTAGTTTGCACTGTGCATGTTGAATGTGCACCACACCAAGAATCAAACTGAAAAGTTTGTGAAAGAAGTGCACCAAACCATGGTACACTATGCATGGTGGATATGCTCTATACTAAGGTTCAAGGTTGATAGTGAATGGTGAAAGTGGAAAATAGGAAGGTGCACTAACTATGTGTGAAGTGCACTGTACAAAGATGAAAAGTGACTGGTGTGTAGTGGAAGTTCATCGTATCAAGGTGAAAAGTGACTGGTGGAAAGTGTAATTGCACCATACCAAGTATGACCATGCATCATGGAAGTGCATGATTCCAAGCTGCATATTGCATAGTGCATGGTGGAAGTGCACCACATGATGTTGCATTGTGCATAGTGAAAATCCACTATTCTAGTGTGCACTATGCATGTTGAAAGTCCATCGCACCAAGACGCAAAGTGAAAAGTTGATGTAAGAAGTGCACAAAACCATGGTACACTATGCAAGGCGGATGTGCTCTACCAAGTTTCACGGTTGATTGTGATTGGTGAAAGTAATGAATAGCAAGGTCCACTATGTATATACGAAGTGCCTTTGTACCAAGATGGAAGGTACATGGTGCGTAGTGGAAGTGTATCATACCAGGTTGAAGTGTGACTGGTGCAAGGTGTAATCGCATGTGCACCGTGGAAGTGCATCATTCCAAGCTGCATAGTGCATAGTGTATGGTGGAAGTGCACAACATGATGGTGCAATGTGTATAGTAAAATTCCAGTATTTTACTGTGCAATGTGCATGTTGAAAGTATAACGCACAAAGACGCGAAGTGCGAAATTGATGGAAGAAGTTGACTAAACCATGATATACTATGCATGGTGGATGTGGTCTACACCAAGGTTAACGGTTGATGGGGAATGGTAAAAGTGGAAAATAGCAAGGTGCACTATGTATAACCGAAGTGCAATGTACCAAGATGAAAGGTGCATAGTATATAGATGAAGTGCATCATACCAAGGTGAAATGTGCCTGGTGGACGGTGTAATCGCACCATACCAAGGTTCACCATGCATCATGGAAGTGCATCATTCCAAGCTACATAGTACATAGTGCATGGTGGAAGTGAACAACATGATGTTTCACTATGCATAGTAAAAATCCACTATTATAGTGTGCACTGTGCATGTTGACAGTGCAGCGCACCAAGACGCAATGTGTAAAGTCAATGGAAGAACTGCACTAAACCATGTTACACTATGCATGGTGGATGTGCACTATACCAAGGTTCACGGTTCATAGTGATTGGTGAAAGTTAAAAATAGCAAGGTGCACTATGTATATCCGAAGTGCACTGTGCCACGATGGAAGGTGCATGGTGCGTAGTGGAAGTGCATCGTACCAAGGTGAAAAGTGACTGGTGCACGGTGTAATCGCACCGTACCAAGGGTCACCTTGCACCTTGGAAGTGCATCATTCCAAGCTACATAGTGCATAGTGCACGGTGCAAGTGCACAACATGATGTTGCACTGTGTATAGTCAAAATCCACTATTCTGCTGTGCACTGTGCATGTTGAAAGTTCAGCGCACCAAGACGCAATGTGTAAAGTCAATGGAAGAACTGCACTAAACCCTGTTACACTATGCATGGTGGATGTGCTCTATACCAAGGTTCACGGCTCATAGTCATTGGTGAAAGTGAAAAATAGCAAGGTGCACTATGTATATCCGAAGTGCACTGTGCCAAGATGCAAGGTGCATGGTGCGTAGTGAAAGTGCATCGTACCAAGGTGAAAAGTGACTGGTGCACGGTGTAATCGCACCTAACCAAGGTTCACCGTGCATCATGGAAGTGCATCATTCCAAGCTGCATATTGCATAGTGCGTGGAGGAAGTGCACCATACGATAATACACTATGCATAGTGAAAATCCAATATTCTAGAGTGCATGATGAATATTGAATGTGCACTGCACAAAAACGCAGAGTAAAAAGTTGATGGAAGAAGTGCACCAAACCATAGTAAACTATGCATGGTGGATTTGCTCTATACCAAGGTTCACGGTTGATAGGGAATGGTGAAAGTTGAAAATAGCAAGGTGCACTATATATATCTGAACTGCACTATACCAAGATGCAAGGTCCATGGTGCGTGGTGGAAGTACATCGTACCAAGGTGAAATGTGCCTGGTGCATGGTGTAATCATACCATACCAAGGTTCACCGTGCACCATGGAAGTGCATGATTCCAAGTTGCATAGTGCATAGTATATGGTGGAAGTGCACAACTTGATGGTGCAACGTGTATAGTCAAAACCACTATTCTACTATGCAATAGGCATGTTGAAAGTGTAACACACCAAGACGCAAAGTGCGTAGTTGATGGAAGAAGTGCACCAAACCATGGTATACTATGCATGGTGGATGTGCTCTACACCAAGGTTCGCGGTTGATGGGGAATGGTAAATGTAGAAAATAGGAAGGTGCATTATATATAGCCGAAGTCCACTGTACCAAGATGTAAGGTGCATGGTGCGTAGTTGAAGTGCATCGTACCAAGGTGAAATGTGCCTGTTGCACGGTGTAATCGCACCATAGCTAGGTTCACCATGCACGATGGAAGTGCATCATGCCAAGCTACATAGTGCATGGTGGAAGCTCACAACATGATGTTGCATTGTGTATAGTCAAAATCCACTATTCTACTGTGCACTGTGCATGTTAAATGTGCACCGCACCAAGAGGCAAAGTGCAAAGTTGATGGAAGAACTGCACCAAACCACAGTACACTATGCATGGTGGATGTGCTCTACACCAAGGTTCACGGTTGGCAGGGAATGGTAAAATTGGAAAATACCGAGTTGTACTATGTATATCCGATGTGCACTGTACCTAAATGCATAGTGCATGGTGTGTAGTGGAAGTGCATCGTAGAAAGATGAAATGTGACTGGTGCATGCTGTAATCGCACCGTACCAAGGTTCACTGTGTGTTGTGGAAGTGCATCATTCCAAGCTGCATTTTGCAAAGTGCATGGAGGAAGTGTACCTCATGATGTTACACTATGCATATTCAAAACTCACTATTGTAGTGTGCACTTTTCATGTTGAAGGTGCATCGCACCAAGACGCAGAGTGCAAAGTTGATGGAAGAACTGCACCAAACCATGGTACAATATCCATGGTGGATGTGCTCTATACCAAGATTCACGGTTGATAGTGATTGGTGAATGTGAAAAATAGCAAGGTGCACTATGTATATGCGAAATGCACTGTACCAAGATGCAAGGTGCATGGTACGAAATGTGGAAGTGCATCTTACCAAAGTGAAAGTGCATGGTACGCAAAATCAAAACTTAATGGAGGAAATGCACCAAACCATGGTACACTATGCATGGTGGCTGTGCTCTATACCAAGGTTCACGGATGATAGGGAATGGTGAACGTGGAAAATTGCAAGGTGCACTATATATATCCGAAGTGCATTGTACCAAGATGCAAGGTGTATGGTGCGTAGTGGAAGTGCGTCGTACCAACGTGAAATGATACTAGTGCACGCTGTAATCGCACTGTACCAAGGTTCACCGTGCATCACGGAAGTGCATCATTCCAAGCTGCATATTGCGTAGTGCATGGAGGAAGTGCACCTCATGATGTTGCACTATGCATAGTCAAAATCCACTATTGTAGTGTGCACTATGTATGTTGAAAGTGCACCGCACCAAGACACTATGTGCAAACTTGATGGAAGAACTGCAGCAAACCATGATACAATATCCATGGTAGATGTGCTCTATACTAAGGTTCGCGGTTGATAATGATTGGTGAATGTGAAAAATAGCAAGGTGCACTATGTATATGTGCATGGAGAATGTACTCTACACCAAGGATCACGGTTGATGGGGAATGGTAAAAGTGGAAAATAGTAAGGTGCACTATGTATATCCGAAGTGCATTGTACCAAGATGGAAAGTGCATGGTGCGTAGTTGAAGTGCATCGTACCAAGGTGAAATGTGCAGGGTGCACGGTGTAATAGCATAATACCAAGGTTCACGGTGCATCGTGGCAGTGCATCATTCCAAGCTGCATAGCGCATAGTGCATGGTGGAAGTACACAACATGATGTTGCACTGTGCATAGTCAAAATT
Source organism: Linum usitatissimum (assembly GCA_030674075.2). Lineage (NCBI taxonomy): Eukaryota > Viridiplantae > Streptophyta > Magnoliopsida > Malpighiales > Linaceae > Linum > Linum usitatissimum. The sequence continues at coordinate 114,996 of JAUJYP020000046.1, forward strand.
CACTATACTATTGTGTACTCTGCATGTTGAAAGTGCACCGAACCAACAGGCAAAGTGTGAAATTGATGGAAGAAGTGCACCAAACAATGGTCCACTATGCATGGTGGATGTGTACTACACCAAGGTTCACGGTTGACGAGGAATGGTAAAAGTGGAAAATAGCAAGGTACACTATGTATATCCAAAGTGCACTATACCAAAATGCAAGGTGCATGGTGCGTAGTTGAAGTGCATCGTACCAAAGTGAAATGTGACTAGTGCATGGGGTAATTGCACCATACCAAGGTTCACCGTGCACCGAGGAAGTGCATTATTCTGCATAGGGCATAGTGCATGGTGGAAGTGCACAATATGATGTTGCACTATGTATAGTAGAAATCCACTATTTTACTATGCACTATGCATGTGGAAAGTGCACCGCACCAAGATACAAACTGTGAAGTTGATGGAAGAAGTGCACGAAACCATGGTACACTATGCATGGTGGAAGTGCTATACCCCACGGTTCACGCTTGACGGGGAATGGTAAAAGTGGAAAATAGCAAGGTGCACTATGTAAATCTGAAGTGCAATGTACAAAGATGCAAGGTGCATGGTGCGTAGTGGAAGTGTATCGTACCAAAGTGAAATGTGACTGGTGCATGGTGTAATCGCACCGTACCAAGGTTCACCGTGGATCGTGGAAGTACATCATTCCAAGCTGCATATTGCATAATGCATGGAGGAAGTGCACCTCATGATGTTGCACTATGCATAGTAAAAACCCACTATTCTAGTATGCACTATGCATGTTTAAAGTGCACCGCACCAAGACGCAAAGTGCAAACTTGATGGAAGAACTGCAGCAAACCATGGTACAATATCCTCGGTGGATGTGCTCTATACCAAGGTTCACGGTTGATAGTGATTGGTGAATGTGATAAATAGAAAGGTGCACTATGTATATACGAAATGCACTGTACCAAGATGTAAGGTGAATGGTATGAAATGTGGAAGTGCATCTTACCAAAGTGAAATGTCCCTGGTGCATGGTGTAATCGCACCATAGCAAGGTTCACCGTGGACCATGGAAGTGCATCATTCCAAGCTGCATAGTGCATAGTGCATGGTGGAAGTGCACCACAGAATGATGTACTGTTCATTGTGAAAATCCAATATTCTAGTTTACACGGCTAATTTATAAAGTGCCCCGCATAAAAACACAGAGTCAAAAGTTGATGGAGGTAGTGCACTAAACCATGGTACACTATGCATGGTGGATGTGCTCTATACCAAGGTTCACGGTTGATAGGGAATGGTGAAAGTGGAAAATAGCAAGGTGCACTATTTATATCCGAAGTGCACTATTCCAAGATGTAAGTTGCATAGTGCATAGTGGAAATTCATCGTACCAAAGAAAAATGTGCCTGGTGCATGGTGTAATTACACCATACCAAGCTTCACCCTGCACCGAGGAAGTGCACCATTCCTAGCTACATAGTGCATAGTGCATGGTGGAAGTGCACGACATTATGTTGCACTGTGCATAGTCAAAATCAATTATTCTACTGTGCAATGTGCATGTTGAAAGTGCAATGCAACAAGACGCAAAGTGCGAAGTTGATGGAAGAAGTGCACCAAACCATGGTATACTATGCATGGAGAATGTACTCTACACCAAGGATCATCATTGATGGGGAATGGTAAAAGTAGAAAATAGTAAGGTGCACTATATATATCCGAAGTTCACTGTACCAAGATGGAAGGTGCATGGTGCGTAGTTGAAGTGCATCGTACCAAGGTGAAATGTGCCTGGTGCACGGCGGAATAGCACAATACCAAGGTTCACGGTGCATAGTGGCCGTGCATCATTCCAAGCTGCATAGCACATAGTGCATGGTGGAAGTACACAACATGATGTTGCACTGTGCATAGTAAAAAATCACTATTCTACTGTGTACTCTGCATGTTGAAAGTGCACCACACCAACAGGCAAAGTGCGAAATGATGGAAGAAGTGCACCAAACCATGGTCCACTATGCATGGTGGATGTGCTCTACACCAAGATTCACTGTTGACGAGGAATGGTAAAAGTGGAAAATAGCAAGGTGCACTATGTATATCTGTAGTGCAATGTACCAAGATGCAAGGTGCATGGTGCGTAGTGGAAGTGCATCGTACCAAAGTGAAATGTGACTGGTGCACGGTGTAATCGCACCGTACCAACGTTCACCGTGGATCGTGGAAGTGCATCATTCTAAGCTGCATATTGCATAATGCATGGAGGAGGTGCACCTCACAAACTGCGAAGTTGATGGAAGAAGTTCACTTAACCATTGTACACTATGCATGGTGGGCGTGCTCTACGCCAAGGTTCACGGTTGACGGGGAAGGGGAAAAGTGGAAAATAGCAAGGTGCACTATGTATATCTGAAGTGCACTGTACCAAAATGCAAGGTTCACTGTGTAATCGCATCGTACCACGGTTCACCGTGGATCGTGGAAGTGCATCATTCCAAGCTCCATATTGAATAATGCATGGAGGATGTGAACCTCATGATGTTGCAGTATGCATAGTCAAAATCCACTATTGTACTGTGCACTATGCATGTTGAAAAAGTGCACCGCACCAAGACGCAAAGTGCAAAGTTGATGAAAGAACTGCAGCAAACCATGGTACAATATTCATTGTGGATGTGCTCTATACCAAGGTTCACTGTTGATAGTGGTTGTTGAAAGTGAAAAATAGAAAGGTGCACTATGTATATGTGAAGTGCACTGTACCAAGATGCAAGGTGCATGGTGCGCAGTGGAAGTGCATCTTACCAAAGTGAAATGTACCTGGTGCATAGTGTAATCGCACCATACCAAGGTTCACCGGGTACCATGGAAGTGCTTCATTCCAACTGCATAGTGCATAGTGCATGGTGGAAGTGCACCACACGATGATGCACTATGCATGGTGAAAAAGCAATATTCTAGTGTGCATGGTGAATGTTGAAAGTGCACTGCACAAAAAAGCAAAGTAAAAAGTTGATGGAAGAAGTGCACGAAACCATGGTCCACTATGCATGGTGGATGTGCTCTACACCAAGGTTCACGGTTACTGAGGAATGGTAGAAGTGAAAAATAGCAAGGTGCACTATGTATATCCGAAGTGCACTGTACCAAGATGCAAGGTGCATGGTGCGTAGTTGAAGTGCATCGTACCAAAGTGAAATGTGACTGGTGCACGGTGTAATTGCATCATACCAAGGTTCACCGTGCATCGAGGAAGTGCATTATTCCAAGCTGCATAGTGCATAGTGCATGGTGGAAGTCCACAATATGATGTTGCAATGTGTATAGTAGAAATCCACTATTTTACTATGCACTATGCATGTGGAAAGTGCACCGCACCAAGATACAAACTGTGAAGTTGATGGAAGAAGTGCACGAAACCATGGTACACTATGCATGGTGGATGTGCTCTACCCCAAGGATCACAGTTGACGGGGAATAGTAAAAGTGGAAAATAGCAAGGTGCACTATGTATATCCGAAGTGCACTGTACCAAGATGCAAGGTGCATGGTGCGTAGTTGAAGTGCATCGCACCAAAGTGAAATCGCACCGTACCATAGTTCACCGTGGATCATTGAAGTGCATCATTCCAAGTTGCATATTGCATAATGCATGGAGGACGTGCCACTCATGATGATGCACTATGCATAGTCAAAATCCACTATTGTACTGTGCACTATGCATGTTTAAAGTGCACCGCACCAAGACGCAAAGTGCAAAGTTGATGGAAGAACTGGAACAAACCATAGTACAATATCCATGGTGGATGTGATAGTGGTTGGTGAAAGTGAAAAATAGCAAGGTGCACTACGTATATGTGAAGTGCACTGTACGAAGATGCAAGGTGCATGGTGCGCAGTGGAAGTGCATCGTACTAAAGAGAAATGTGCCTGGTGCACGGTGTAATTACACCATACCAAGGTTCACCCTGCACCAAGGAAGTGCATCATTCCAAGCTGCATAGTGCATAGTGAGGGCACGGCATTATGTTGCACTATGCATAGTCAAAATTCACTATTCTACTGTGCAATGTGCATGTTGAAAGTGCAACGCACCAAGACGCAAAGTGCGAAGTTGATGGAAGAAGTGCGCCAAACCATGGTATACTATGGATGGAGAATGTACTCTACACCAAGGATCACGGTTCATGGGGAATGGTAAAAGTGGAAAATAGCATGGTGCACTATGTATATCCGAAGTGCACTGTACCAAGATGGAAGGTGCATGGTGCGTAGTTGAAGTGCATCGTACCAAGGTGAAATGTGCCTGGTGCACGGTGTAATCACACAATACCAAGGTTCACAGTGCACCGTGGCAGTGCATCATTCCAAGCTGCATAGTGCGTACTGCATGGTGGAAGTACACAACATGATGTTGCACTGTGCATAGTCAAAATTCACTATTCTACTGTGTCATGTGCATGTTGAAAATGCACCGCACCAATAGGCAAAGTGCGAAGTTGATGGAAGAAATGCACCAAACCATAGTCCACTATGCATGGTGGATGTGCTGTACATCAAGGTTCACGGTTGACGAGGAATGGTAAAAGTGGAAAATAGCAAGGTGCACTATGTATATCCGAAGTGCACTGTACCAAGATGCAAGGTGCATGGTGCGTAGATGAATCGCATCGTACCAAAGTGAAATGTGACTGGTGCACAGTGTAATTGCACCATAACAATGTTACAAGCTGTATAGTGTATAGTGCATGGTGGAAGTGCACAATATCATGTTGCACTGTGTATAGTCAAAATCCACTATTTTATTGTGCACTATGCATGTTGAAAGTGCACCGCACCAAGATGCAAACTGTAAAGTTGATGGAAGAAGTGCACTTAACCATGGTACACTATGCATGGTGGATGTGCTCTACCCCAAGGTTCACGGTTAACGGGGAATGGTAAAAGTGGAAAATAGCAAGGTGGATTATGTATATCCGAAGTGCACTGTACCAAGAAGCAAGGTGCACAGTGTAATCGCACCGTACCACGGTTCACCGTGGATCGTGGAAGTGCATCATTCCAAGCTGGATATTGCATAATGCATGGAGGACGTGCACCTCATGCTGTGCACTATGCATGTTGAAAAAGTGCACCGCACCAAGAGGCAAAGTGCAAAGTTGATGGAAAAACTGCAGCAAACCATGGTACAATATCCATGGTGGATGTGCTCTATACCAAGGTTCACGGTTGATAGTGGTTGGTGAAAGTGAAAAATTGCAAGGTGCACTATGTATATTTGAAGTGCACTGTACGAAGATGCAAGGTGCATGGTGCGTAGTGGAAGTGCATCCAATCAAACTGAAATGTATCTAGTGCATTGTATATTCGCACCGTACCAAGGTTCACCGGGTACCATGGAAGTGCTTCATTCCAAGCTGCATAGTGCATAGTGCATGGTGGAAGTGCACCACATGATGATGCACTGTGCATGGTGAAAATGCAATATTCTAGTGTGCATGGTTAATGTTGAAAGTGCAATGCACAAAAAAGCAAAGTAAAAAGTTGATGGAAGAAGTGCAGCAAACCATGGTCCACTATGTATGGTGGATATGCTCTACACCAAGGTTCACGGTTGATGAGGAATGGTAAAAGTGGAAAATAGCAAGGTGCACTATGTATATCCGAAGTGCACTGTACCAAAACGCAAGCTGCATGGTGCGGAGTTGAAGTGCATCGTAACTAAGTGAAATGTGACTAGTGCACTGTGTAATTGCACCATACCAAGGTTCACCGTGCATCGAGGAAGTGCATTATTCCAAGCTGCATAGTGCATAGTGCATGGTGGAAGTGCACAATATGATTTTGCACTGTGTATAGTCAAAATCCACTATTTTACTATGCACTATGCATGTTGAAAGTGCGCCGCACCAAGATGCAAACTACGAAGTTGATGGAAGAAGTGCACGAAACCATGGTACACTATGCATGGTGGATGTGCTCTACCCCAAGATTCATGGTTCACGGGGAATGGTAAAAGTGGAAAATAGCAAGGTGCACTATGTATATCCGAAGTACACTGTACCAAGATGCAAGGTGCATGGTGCGTAGTTGAAGTGCATCGCACCAAAGTGAAATGTGACTGGTGCACGGTGTAATTGCACCATACCAAGGTTCACGGTGCACCGTGGTAGTGTATCATGCCAAGCTGCATAGCGCATAGTGCATGGTGGAACTGCACAACATGATGTTGTATTGTGCATAGTCAAAATCCACTATTCTACTGTGCACTATGCATGTTGAAAGTGCACCGCACCAAGAGCCAAAGTGTGAAGTTGATGGAAGAAGTGCAACAAACCATGGTACACTATGCATGCTGGATATGCTCTACACCAAGGATCACGGTTGACGGGGAATGGTAGAAGTGCAAAATAGCAAGGTGCACTATGTATATCCGAAGTGTACTATACCAAGATGCAAGGTGCATGGTGTGTAGTGGAAGTGCATCATACCAAAGTGAAATGTGCCTGATGCATGGTATAATCGCACCATACCAAGGTTCACCATGCACCATGGTAGTCCAAGCTGCATAGTGCATAGTGCATGGTGGATGTGCACTGCACGATGAGGTACTGTGCATAGTGAAAATGCAATATTCTAGTGTGCACTTTTAATTTTGAAAGTGCAACGCACAAAAACGACAAGTGAAATGTTGATGGAAGAAGTGCACCAAACCATGCCACACTATGCGTGGTGGATGAGCTCTACACCAAGGTTAACGGTTGACGGGGAATGGTAAATGTGGAAAATAGCTAGGTGCACTATATATATCGTAAGTGAAATATACCAAAAGGCAAGTTGCAGGGTTTGTAGTTGAAGTGCATCGTACCAAGGTGAATGTGCATGGTGCACGGTGTAATTGCACCGTACCAAGGTTCACCGTGCACCAAGGAAGTGCATCATTCCAAGCTGCATAGTGCATAGTGCATGGTGGAAGTGCACAACATGATGTTGCACTATGTATAGTTAAAATCCACTATTCTAGTGTGCACTATGCATGTTGAAAGTGCACCGCACCAAGACGCAAAGTGAAAAGTTTATTGAAGAACTGCAGCAAAAAATGGTACAATATCCATGGTGGATGTGCTCTATACCAAGGTTCACGGTTGATAGTGATTGGTGAAAGTGAAAAATAGTAAGGTGCACTATGTATATGTGAAGTGCACTGTACCAAGATGCAATGTGTATGGTTCGCAGTGGAAGTGCATCGTACCAAAGTGAAATGTGACTGGTGCATGGTGTAATCGCACCATACCAAGGTTCACCTTGTACCATGGAAGTGCTTCATTCCAAGCTGCATAGTGCATAGTGCAAGGTGGAAGTGCACCACATGATGATACACTATGCATAGTGAACATACAATATTCTAGTGTGCATGGTGAATGTTAAAAGTGAACTGCACAAAAAAACAAAGTAAAAAGTTGATGGATGAAGTGCACCAGACCATGGTACACTATGTATGGTGGATATGCTCTATACCAAGGTTGACGGATGATAGGGAATGGTGAAATTGGAAAATAGCAAGGTGCACTATGTATATCCGAAGTGCATTATACCAAGATGCAAGGTGCTTGGTGTGTAGTGGAAGTGCATCGTACCATGGTGAAATGTGCCTGGTGCACGGTGTAATCGCATCGTACCAAGGTTCACGGTGCACCGTGGCAGTGCATCATTCCAAGCTGCATAGTGCATAGTGCATGGTGGAAGTGCACAACATGATGTTGCATCGTGCGTAGTCAAAATCAACTATTCTACTGTGCAATGTACACGTTGAAAGTGCACCACAACAAGAGGCAAAGTGCGAAGTTGACGGAAGAAGTGCTCTAAACCATGGTACACTATGCATGGTGGATGTGGTCTACACCAAGGTTCACGGTTGACGGGGAATGGTAAAAGTGGAAAATAGCAAGGTGCACTATGTATATTCGAAGTGTTGTACCAAGATGCAAGGTGTATGGTGCGTAGTTGAAGTGCATCGTACCAAGGTGAAATGTGCTTGGTGCATGGTGTAATCGCACCATACCAAGGTTCACGGTGCATCGTGGCAGTGCATCATTCCAACCTGCATAGCTCATAGTGCATGATGGAAGTGCACAACATGATGTTGCACTATGCATAGTCAAAATCCACTATTCTAGTGTGCACGATGCATGTTGAAAGTGCACTGCACCAAGAGGCAAAGTGAGAAGTTGATGGAAGAAGTGCACCAAACCATGGTACACTATGCATGGTGGATATGCTCTACACCAAGGATCACGGTTGACGGGGAATGGTAAAAGTGGAAAATAGCAAGGTGCACTATGTATGTTCGAAGTGCACTACCAAGATGCAAGGTGTATGGTGCGTAGTTGAAGTGCATCGTACCAAGGTGAAATGTGCCTGGTGTATGGTGTAATCACACCATACCAAGGTTCACGGTGCATCGTGGCAGTGCATCATTCCAAGCTTCATAGCTCATAGTGCATGGTGGAAGCGCACAACATGATGTTGCACTGTGCATAGTCAAATCGACTATTCTACTATGCACTGTGCATGTTGAAAGTGCACCACACCAAGAGGCAAAGTGCGAAGTTGATGGAAGAAGTGCACTTAACCATGGTAAACTATGCATTGTGGATGTGCTCTACACCAAGGTTTACGATTGACGGGGAATGGTAAAAGTGGAAAATAGCAAGGTGCACTATGTATATCCGAAGTGCACTATACCAAGATGCAAGGTGCATGGCGCGTAGTGGAAGTGCATCGTACCAAGGTGAAATGTAAATCGGGTGCACGGTGTAATCGCACCGTACCACGGTTCACCGTGCATCATGGAGGTGCATCATTCCAAGCTGCATATTGCATAGTGCATGGATGACATACACCTCATGATGTTACACTATGCATAGTTAAAATCCACTATTCTAGTGTGCACTATGCATGTTAAAAGTGCACCGCACCAAGACGCAAAGTGAAAAGTTGATTGAAGAACTGCATGCAAAAAATGGTACAATATCCATGGTGGATGTGCTCTATACCAAGGTTCACGGTTGATAGTGATTGGTGAAAGTGAAAAATAGCACGATGCAATGGGCATGGTTCGCAGTGGAAGTGCATGGTGTAATCGCACCATACCAAGGTTCACCGTGTACCATGCGAATGCGTCATTCCAAGCTGCATAGTGCATAGTGCATGGTGGAAGTGCACTATACGATGATGCACTGTGCATAGTGAAAATGCAATATTCTAGCGTGCACGGTGAATGTTGAAAGTGAACTGCACAAAAAAACAAAGTAAAAAGTTGATGGACAAAGTGCACCAGACCATGGTACACTATGCATGGTGGATGTGGTCTACACCAAGGTTCACGGTTGACGGGGAATGGTAAAAGTGGAAAATAGCAAGGTGCACTATGTATATTCGAAGTGTTGTACCAAGATGCAAGGTGTATGGTGCGTAGTTGAAGTGCATCGTACCAAGGTGAAATGTGCTTGGTGCATGGTGTAATCGCACCATACCAAGGTTCACGGTGCATCGTGGCAAGTGCATCATTCCAACTCGCATAGCTCATAGTGCATGATGGAAGTGCACAACATGATGTTGCACTATGCATAGTCAAAATCCACTATTGTAGTGTGCACGATGCATGTTGAAAGTGCACTGCACCAAGAGGCAAAGTGAGAAGTTGATGGAAGAAGTGCACCAAACCATGGTACACTATGCATGGTGGATATGCTCTACACCAAGGATCACGGTTGACGGGGAATGGTAAAAGTGGAAAATAGCAAGGTGCACTATGTATGTTCGAAGTGCACTACCAAGATGCAAGGTGTATGGTGCGTAGTTGAAGTGCATCGTACCAAGGTGAAATGTGCCTGGTGTATGGTGTAATCACACCATACCAAGGTTCACGGTGCATCGTGGCAGTGCATCATTCCAAGCTTCATAGCTCATAGTGCATGGTGGAAGCGCACAACATGATGTTGCACTGTGCATAGTCAAATCGACTATTCTACTATGCACTGTGCATGTTGAAAGTGCACCACACCAAGAGGCAAAGTGCGAAGTTGATGGAAGAAGTGCACTTAACCATGGTAAACTATGCATTGTGGATGTGCTCTACACCAAGGTTCACGATTGACGGGGAATGGTAAAAGTGGAAAATAGCAAGGTGCACTATGTATATCCGAAGTGCACTATACCAAGATGCAAGGTGCATGGCGCGTAGTGGAAGTGCATCGTACCAAGGTGAAATGTAACTGGTGCACAGTGTAATCGCACCGTACCACGGTTCACCGTGCATCATGGAGGTGCATCATTCCAAGCTGCATATTGCATAGTGCATGGATGACATACACCTCATGATGTTACACTATGCATAGTTAAAATCCACTATTCTAGTGTGCACTATGCATGTTAAAAGTGCACCGCACCAAGACGCAAAGTGAAAAGTTGATTGAAGAACTGCAGCAAAAAATGGTACAATATCCATGGTGGATGTGCTCTATACCAAGGTTCACGGTTGATAGTGATTGGTGAAAGTGAAAAATAGCACGATGCAATGGGCATGGTTCGCAGTGGAAGTGCATGGTGTAATCGCACCATACCAAGGTCCACCGTGTACCATGCGAATGCGTCATTCCAAGCTGCATAGTGCATAGTGCATGGTGGAAGTGCACTATACGATGATGCACTGTGCATAGTGAAAATGCAATATTCTAGCGTGCACGGTGAATGTTGAAAGTGAACTGCACAAAAAAACAAAGTAAAAAGTTGATGGACAAAGTGCACCAGACCATGGTACACTATGCATGGTGGATGTGGTCTACACCAAGGTTCACGGTTGATGGGGAATGGTAAAAGTGGAAAATAGCAAGGTGCACTATGTATATTCGAAGTGTTGTACCAAGATGCAAGGTGTATGGTGCGTAGTTGAAGTGCATCGTACCAAGGTGAAATCTGCTTGGTGCATGGTGTAATCGCACCATACCAAGGTTCACGGTGCATCGTGGCAGTGCATCATTCCAACCTGCATAGCTCATAGTGCATGATGGAAGTGCACAACATGATGTTGCACTATGCATAGTCAAAATCCACTATTGTAGTGTGCACGATGCATGTTGAAAGTGCACTGCACCAAGAGGCAAAGTGAGAAGTTGATGGAAGAAGTGCACCAAACCATGGTACACTATGCATGGTGGATATGCTCTACACCAAGGATCACGGTTGACGGGGAATGGTAAAAGTGGAAAATAGTAAGGTGCACTATGTATGTTCGAAGTGCACTACCAAGATGCAAGGTGTATGGTGCGTAGTTGAAGTGCATCGTACCAAGGTGAAATGTGCCTGGTGTATGGTGTAATCACACCATACCAAGGTTTCACGGTGCATCGTGGCAGTGCATCATTCCAAGCTTCATAGCTCATAGTGCATGGTGGAAGCGCACAACATGATGTTGCACTGTGCATAGTCTAAATCGACTATTCTACTATGCACTGTGCATGTTGAAAGTGCACCACACCAAGAGGCAAAGTGCGAAGTTGATGGAAGAAGTGCACTTAACCATGGTAAACTATGCATTGTGGATGTGCTCTACACCAAGGTTCACGATTGACGGGGAATGGTAAAAGTGGAAAATAGCAAGGTGCACTATGTATATCCGAAGTGCACTATACCAAGATACAAGGTGCATGGCGCATAGTGGAAGTGCATCGTACCAAGGTGAAATGTAACTGGTGCACGGTGTAATCGCACCGTACCACGGTTCACCGTGCATCGTGGAGGTGCATCATTCCAAGCTCCATATTGCATAGTGCATGGATGACATACACCTCATGATGTTACACTATGCATAGTTAAAATCCACTATTCTAGTGTGCACTATGCATGTTAAAAGTGCACCACACCAAGACGGAAAGTGAAAAGTTGATTGAAGAACTCGCAAAAAAAATGGTACAATATCCATGGTGGATGTGCTCTATACCAAGGTTCACGATTGATAGTGATTGGTGAAAGTGAAAAATAGCACGATGCAATGGGCATGGTTCGCAGTGGAAGTGCATGGTGTAATCGCACCATACCAAGGTTCACCGTGTACCATGTGAATGTGTCATTCCAAGCAGCATAGTGCATAGTGCATGGTGGAAGTGCACCATACGATGATGCACTGTGCATAGTGAAAATGCAATATTCTAGCGTGCACGGTGAATGTTGAAAGTGAACTGCACAAAAAAACAAAGTAAAAAGTTGATGGACAAAGTGCACCAGACCATGGTACACTATTCATGGTGTATATGCTCTATACCAAGGTTGACGGATGATAGGGAATGGTTAAAGTGGAAAATATTAAGGTGCACTATGTATATGCGAAGTGCACTGTACCAAGTTACAAGGTGTATGGTGCGTATTTGAAGTGCATCGTACGAAGGTGAGATGTGTCTGGTGCATGGTGTAATCGCACCATACCAAGGTTCACGGTGCACCGTGGCAGTGCATCATTCCAAGCTGCATAGTGCATAGTGCATGGTGGAAGTGCACAACATGATGTTGCACTGTGCGTAGTCAAAATCCACTATTCTACTGTGCAATGTGCATGTTGAAAGTGCACCACACCATGAGGCAAAGTGCGAAGTTGATGGAAGAAGTGCACTAAACCATGGTACACTATGCAAGGTGGATGTGCTCTACACCAAAGTTCACGGTTGACGGGGAATGGGAAATGTGGAAAATAGCTAGCTGCACTATGTATATCCGAAGTGCACTATACCAAGATGCAAGGTGCATGGTGCATAGTGGAAGTGCATCGTACCAAGGTGAAATGTGCCTGGTGCATCGTATTATCGCACCATACAAAGGTTCGCCGTGCACCATGGAAGTGCATCATTCCAAGCTGCACAGTGCGTAGTGCATGGTGGAAGTGCACAACATGATGTTACACTGTGTATAGTCATAATCCACCATTCTACTGTGCACCGTGCATGTTGAAAGTGTATCGCACCAAGAGGCAAATTGCAAATTTTATGGAAGAAGTGCACCAAACCATGGAACACTATGTCAATGTTCACGGTTGATAGTCATTGGTAAAATTGAAAAATACCAAGGTGCATTATGTATATCCAAAGTGCATTGTACCAAGGTAAATGTGACTGGTGCACGGTGTAATCATACCGTACCAAGGTTCACCGTGCATCATGGAAGTGCATCATTCCAAGCTGCATAGTGCATAGTACATGGTGGAAGTGCACAACATGATGTTACACTATGTATATTCAAAATCTACTATTCTACTGTGCACTGTGCATGTTGAAAGTACATCGCACCAAGACGCAAAGAGCAAAGTTGATCGAAGATGTGCACCAAACCATGGTACACTATGCATGGTGCGTGTGATCTATACCGAGGTTCACAATTGATGGGGAATGTTCAATGTGCAAAATAGAAAGTTGCACTATATATATGCGAAGTGCACTGTACCAAGATGCCAGGTGCATGGTGCGTAGTGGAAGTGCATCATACAAAGGTGAAATGTGACTAATGCACGGTGTAATCGAACCGTACCACGGTTCACCGTGCATCATGGACGTGCATCATTCGAAGCTGCAAAGTGCATAGTGCATGGTGGAAGTGCACAACATGATGTTACACGGTGTATAGTCAAAATCCACTATTCGATTGTGCACTGTGCATGTTGAAAGTACATCTCACCAAGACGCAAAATGCAAAGTTGATCGAAGAAGTGCACCAAACCATGGTACACTATGCATGGTCGATATGATCTATACCAAGGTTCACGGTTGATGGGGAATGGTCAAAGTGCAAAATAGAAAGTTGCACTATATATATGCGAAGTGCACTATACAAAGATGCCAAGTGCATGGTGCGTAGTGAAAATGCATCGTACCAAGGTGAGATTTGCCTGGTGCATGGTCTAATGGAACCATACCAAGGTTCACCGCGTATTGTGGAAGTGCATCATTCCAAGTTGCATAGTGCATAGTGCATGATGGAAGTGCACCACCCGATGCTGCAATGTGCGTAGTGAAAATGAAATATTCTAGGTGAATGTGGAACGTGCACCGCACCAAGTCGTAAAGTGCAAAGTTGATGGAAGAAATACACCAAACCATGGTACAATATCCATGGTACGTAGTGGAAGTGCATCGTACAAGGGTGAAATGTGACTGGTGCACGGTGTAATCACACCGTACCAAGGTTCACCGTGCATCATTCGAAGCAGCATAGTGCATAGTACATGGTGGAAGTGCACACCATGATGTTACACTATGTATAGTCAAAATCTACTATTCTACTGTGCACTATGCATGTTGAAAGTACATCGCACCAAGACACAAAGTGCAAAGTTGATGGAAGATGTGCACCAAACCATGGTACACTATGTTAGGTGGATGTGATCTATACCGAGGTTGACGGTTCATGGGGAATGTTCAATGTGAAAAATAGAAAGTTGCACTATGTATATGCGAAGTGCACTGTACCAAGATGCCAGGTGCATGGTGCGTAGTGGAAGTGCATCATACCAAGGAGAAATGTGACTAATGCACGGTGTAATCGCACCGTACCAAGGTTCACCGTGCATCATGGACGTGCATCATTCGAAACTGCATAGTGCATGGTGCATGATGGAAGTGCACAACATGATGTTACACTGTGTATAGTCAAAATCCACTATTCTACTGTGGGATGTGCATGTTGAAAGTGCATCGTACCAAGACGCAAAGTGCGAAATTGATGGAAGAAGTACACAAAACCATGGTACACTATGCATGGTCGATGTGATCTATACCAAGGTTCACGGTTGATGGGGAATGGTCAAAGTGCAATATAGAAAGTTGCACTATGTATATGCGAAGTGCACTATACCAAGATGCCAAGTGCATGGTGCGTAGTGAAAATGCACCGTACCAAGGTGAAATTTGCCTGGTGCATGGTCTAATGGAACCATACCAAGGTTCACCATGTATTTTGGAAGTGCATCATTCCAAGTTGCATAGTGCATAGTGCATGATGGAAGTGCACCACCCGATGATGCAATGTGCGTAGTGAAAATGAAATATTCTAGGTGAATGTGGAACGTGCACCGCACCAAGTCGTAAAGTGCAAAGTTGATGGAAGAAATACACCAAACCATGGTACAATATCCATGGTGGATTTGCTCTATACCAAGGTTCACGGTTGATAGGGAATGGTCGAAGTGAAAAATAGAAAGTTGCATTATGTATATGCTAATTGCACTGTACCAAGATGCCAGGTGCATGGTGCGTAGTGGAAGTGCATCGTACCAAGGTGAAATATGACTGGTACACGGTGTAATCGCACCGTACCAAGGTTCACCGTACTTCATGGAAGTGGATCATTCGAAGCTGCATAGTGCATAGTGCATGGTAGAAGTGCACAACATGATGTTAGACTATGTATAGTCAAAATCCACTATTCTACTGTGCACCGTGCATGTTGAAAGCATATCGCACCAAGAGGCAAATTGCAAATTTTATGGAAGAAATGCACCAAACCATGGTACACTATGCATCATGGACGTGCTCTATGTCAAGGTTCACGGTTGATAGTCATTGGTGAAATTGAAAAAAAGGAAGGTGCATTATGTATATCCAAAGTGCATTGTACCAAGATGCAAGGTGCATGGTACGTAGTGGAAGTGCATCGTACAAGGGTGAAATGTGACTGGTGCACTGTGTAATCACACCGTACCAAGGTTCACCGTGCATCATGGAAGTGCATCCATCATTCCAAGCTGCATAGTGCATAGTACATGGTGGAAGTGCACAACATGATGTTGCACTTTGTATAGTCAAAATCCACTATTCAACTGTGCACTGTGCATGTTGGAATTACACCGCACCAAGACGCAAAGTGCAAACTTTATGGAAGAACTGCACCAAACCATGGTACAATATCCATGGTGAATGTGCTCTATACCAAGGTTCACGGCTGATAGTGATTGGTGAATGTGACAAAGAGTAAGGTGAACTATGTATATCTGAAGTGCACTATACCAAGATGCAAGGTGCAAGGGGCCTAGTTGAAATACATCGTACCAAGGTGAAATGGGCCTGGTGCATGGTGTAATCGCACCATACCAAGGTTCACTGTGCACCGTGGAAGTGCATCATTCTAAGCTGCATAGTGTATAGTGCATGCATGGTGGAAGTGCACAACATGATGTTGCACTGTGTATTGTCAAAACCCACTATTCTACACTGCACTATCCATGTTGAAAGTGCACCGCACCAAGAGGCCAAGTGTGAAGTTGATGGAAGAAGTGCACCAAACCATGGTATACTATGCATGGTGGACGTGCTCTACACCAAAGTTGATGGAAGAAGTGCACAAAATGATGTTACATTGTATATAGTCAAAATCCACTATTCAACTATACACTGTGAAAGTTGAAATTACACCGCACCAAGATGCAAAGTGCAAAGTTTATGGAAGAACTGCACCAAACCATGGTACAATATCCTTGGTGGATGTGCTCTATACCAAGGTTCACGGTTGATAGTCATTGGTGAAATTGAAAAATAGTAAGGTGCACTATGTATATGCGAAGTTCACTTTACCAAGATGCAAGGTGCATCATGCGTAGTGGAAGTGCATCGTACCAAGGTGAAATGTGCATGGTGCATGGTGTAATCGCACCATACCATGGTTCACCGTGCACCAGTGAAATGCATCATTCCAAGCTGCATAGTGCATATTGCGTGATGGAAGTGCACAACATGATGTTACACTATGTATAGTCAAAATCCACTATTCTATTGTGGAATGTGCCTGTTGAAAGTGCATCGTACCAAGACGCAAAGTGAAAAGTTGATGGAAGAAGTGCACCAAACCATGGTACACTATGCATGGTGAACATGCTCTACACAAAGGTTCACGGTTGGTGGGGAATGGTAAAAGTGAAAAATAAAAAGGTGCACTATGTATATCCAAAGTGCACTGTACAAAGATGCAAGGTGCATGGTGCATAGTGGAAGTGCATCAAGGTTCACTGTTGATGGGGAATTGTCAAAGTGCAAAATAGAAATTTGCATTATGTATATGCGAAGTGCAATGTACCAAGATGCTAGGTGCATGGTGCGTAGTGGAAGTGCATCGTACCAAGGGGTAATTTGCCTGGGGCATGGTCTAATCGCACCATACCAAGGTTCACCCTGTATCATGGAAGTGGCATCATTCTAAGTTGCATAGTGCATAGTGCATAGTGCATGCACCACACGATGATGCACCGTGCATAGTGAAAATGCAATATTCTAGTGTGCACGGTGAATGTTGAAAGTGCACCACACAAAAATGCAATGTAAATACTTGATGGAAGAAGTGCACCAAACCATGGTACACTATGCATGGTGGATGTGCTCTATACCAAGGTTCACGATTGATAGTAAAAAATAGCAAGGTGCACTATGTATATGCGAAGTGCACTGTACCAAGATGCAAGGTGCATGGTGCATAGTGGAAGTGCATCGTACCAAGGTGAAATGTGCCTGGTGCATGGTGTAATCGCACCATACAAAGGTTCACCGTGCCCCATGGAAGTGCATCATTCCAAGCTGCATAGTGCATACTGCATCGTGGAAATGCACAACATGATGTTACACTGTGTATAGTCATAATCCATGACATCTTTGTTTTTTCGGATTTTTTTGTTGTTGTAGAGTTTTTCGGAATGTGGTTTATGTCAAATCTGCTTTGTAAACAATTTTAAACCTGCTCTCTCTTTTTCAAAAGTTTTTTAAATATATTTTGTTCTCTTTTTTTCTACTCTTTCTTCTTTCTGCCCCTCCTCTAATCTGCCGAAATCAAACCCCTTTTCTAGTCTACAAAAAGGAATCATAGGATCAATATAGGTAAATCACAACTACCTACTAGTCAACTAGTCCAACAAATAGTTCAGTAGCTCTTATGTGGGTCTCACTTAGGCGAGAATAAGATAAATCATGTTTGTAATCAAATCGGTTTGGGACTCTCTTTCAGACTTTTATAAATGGATTGAGAGACCAGGACAATTAAACCTAGATTAAATTCAAACCCGAGAATCAGACGAGATGAGCTGTTTGGTCGGAAAACTTGTCCGAAAATCAGCTAAAATTATTTTCAAATCTTGGAAAGAGGGATTCTTTAAATGATAAAAATACGCTTTAAAACTTTCAAATCCTTTCTGAATCATTTGTTGGTTTAAAATTTGACTTTCCTACCCAACATTCATAGCGCTCGAGCCAAATTTTTGTTGTCTATCTTTAAAATATGCTAGTACACTAGAGATGACCCGAACCCATCTAGAACAAAAAAATAAAATTCTGTTTATACTAAACCCGGAGTAAAATCGATATCTATAGATGCCCCTCATTTCCATTATCTTAGTGTCGACGCAACGGTGAAGCAAATGAAAAAAGTATCGTCTTTTGTAGGGGCCGGTGTGAAATGGAAGTATACTCCATTTATAGTCGGCAGATCAAGGCAGGAATCCATTTAACGTTAGGAGACAAGAAAAAACAATTTCCTTTGAAATAATCTTTGGTCTAGACTCATAGCGAAAGTAATTTTGAAGCTCCATTTATAGGCCGGAGAACAGCCGAATTCGTTTAACAACTGAATACATGATGAATTTTTTTAATAGTCTTTGTCGCAACTCTAGGCGAAAATAATTTTGAAGCTCCATTTGTAGCCCAAAAAAATGTGCATCCTTCCAAGCTCGATCGTTCTGAGTTGACTGGGGTCCTTCTATCCTTTTTAAATACCATTGTTGGCGGCTCATTTAGGGATATCATCTTCAGTAGAAGTTTTCTCATTAAAGGGATTGATCAGTAGACCCAGAGCTACTCATTGCTGAGCAGATCCCCGACCTAGACTTGCAGTTCCAGTTATGTGGTTGCAAAGTTCCATCTCGTCAACGGGTGAAGACTCTTGGCTCAAGAGTTCACTGTATTTTTCTGGAGTGCTAGGATTGGGAGGTATACCCTTGTTTTATTCCTCCTTATTTTCTTGATTTGAGTAATCTCTTATTCATAAACCCGTGTTGCTTGTGTACCTCTATAGTATGGTGAAGGCTGTCACTACTATGAGTGGGTGGAGCTTCGGGTTGGAATGAGTCTTGACGTGGGCTCTCTTAAATCTGGTACGCTTGTCAAAGCACAAATAGTCAGCGTTATGATTCAGAGTGTGAAGCTTGCTATGGTAGTCGATGAGCTCAACAAGAGGATAGAAAATATTGTCAACATCGTGAGGTTTATGACACTTTGCACGGTTACAACATCAGGGCCTCCTCGACCGTCCTTAGATCAGCCTGATGCCCCCAAGAGACTAACATGGGGTTAGCCTAGGAAAATTGTCTCGATAAGTCACCATGTGTCACCATCCTTGTTGGACACATGTGTCCACCCTATGTCAATGTCTTTGTAATTACAGGATCTGATCGTTGGGTGCCCAACACCTATGGAATAAGCCTCCTTTTTGCAATCGATATGGAAATTATCTGAGAATCTAAGCCTTATGGCTTGTCGAGAACGTAATGAAATAACTGTTTGACTCCTCTAATATGACCGGAGGGCCCTTGCCCTTGTTCCTTTAAATAAACACAATTGCTCATCGCTTGTGTCCTCTCAAACGAGGTCACGATCCCCAACCCCATTTTTCCTTTATGCTGTCCGTCTTTATTTCTTACTGTGCCTATGGCTGGCTATGACAAAAAACAATATTGGAGGTTCTAACGGTGTGACCGTGTCAGGTTTGTACATCAGAGGGCAAATTCATTAGGTATGGAAAAGTTATGAGTCCTCTTCCAGTGCCACCAATGGGAGGTTCCTTCCCTTTTTACGCCCACACCCTTCTTGTTCATTTCTCTTTTTACTGTTTTTATCGTGTTCTGGCTACAAGTTTTATCCTCTGCAGTATGGCTTGGCTTCTCATTATTGTGAGTGTCTATTGCTCGACAATGGGCAAAGAGTATGCGGTGACCTTCTTCGATTTGGTTCTTTTTTTAATAAAGTTGTGCCAAGGTTTGCTAGTGAAGCTGTTGAACTCCATAACATTGTTATGGTGCATGCTAAGAAGCTCGAGGATATTGCCACACTTTGGAGGACAATATCGGCTCGCACGAGCCTTTCACCTAGGGTCCCTCACATTGTACGATAGATAAGGTGTTATCGTCCTTAACCCTTGATTGAGCTGTGACTTGATTTCTCTTTTCTTAGGACACTTGTTTCATGGTTAAAGCTTATATGAGAAAAATGGCGGGTGTCTTTTTGGGACTCTTGATAGTGCGGTTTTAATTTCGTTCCTCATGGGGTAGAGGAATCACTTTTCATGTTCATTATTCGCCTATCATTCAAGAAACTTAGCATCCTAGGGTAAGGGTGCCCCTTCTCTTGCATCCCGTATCATGTTCTGTCGCTGGGAAAGCCATGTGGGGGGTGAGCGAGGATCATTTTCTACTTTTGATCCTGGAATGATAGTAGGGGTATGTTGTCTTTGGTAGAGTATTCGACTAATCTACCAATCTGCGACTTGTAAATTCCTTTTTCTTCTCTTGTCAAACACCTTTTCGGCCGACATTATCTCTATCAAACCCCCTCCTTGTGTTGCCAACTTTACTCTGCTAAATGTTTCCTTTTCCTTTCCACTCTTTATACGTCAAACCAAGGAATCCCCCTTAGCCCCCATGTGTTTTCCTACCCGTAATTGTAGGATCTTGTCATTGAGGGGGTTCCCTTAGACTTCCGTTATAAGATTTTGTTGGCTATTGGCGTACCAGTTCTACAAGAAGTTAGACCTTATGGCTTCTCGAGGAAGTTAATGAAATGATTTTATATCCTTTGTGAAATGACCGAAGGGCCCTTACCTTTGTTTTCTTTAAACCCCTTCGTGCTTGTCCTTCCCAAGTCAAACCACTATCTCTTCCCCACTCTCATTCTTTTAAGCTATCGGTCTTTATTTTTTATCATGGTTATGGTTGGCTATGATGATAATCAAGATTGGAGGTTTCAACGGGATGCTTGTGAAAACATGTACACTAAAGGGCAACTTCCTCGGGGACCGCAAGGCAAATAGTCTTCTTCGAGTATCATTAGTGGGAGGTATGCTCTTTCCTTCTTTATTGCTATTGCCCTCCACCAACCATGAGTTTTTTCTTCGCGTGCGGCTTAGGATGTTATAATTGCGAGTGGCTCTTGCTCGTCAGTGGACAAAACATACGAAGCGATTTCCCTCAAACGGGTTCTTTTTCAACTAAAGGTGTGGCCAACTTTCATTTGAAACCGCCTAACTCCATAACATTATTGTGGGGCAGACCAAGAAGCTCGAGGATAAGGCGTAATCATCCTTAACTCTTGATTTAAATGCCTTCCCTTTCTCTTGAAGAAAACTGCTACAAGGTGAGGGGGTGGGTAATTCCTCGAAACTTTGAGGGAGACAAGTTTTCCCTTTTGGATTTTCAAAGGGGAAGAAGGCGGATCTTTCATGCTCTTCGGTTCCTTCTCACTCAAATTTCGATCGTTAGTCCTAGAAGTGTGGTAGGTATTTGTTGTGCTAGTAAAGCGTGAAATTGATCCTCTTGTCCAGGAGCGACATATTTCATTTTCATCTCTTAGTGATACTCCTTCACCCATTATTTTTTTCTACAAAATTCCTAGTGTTTGTTTCTTAGCTTCCTCCCTACTCCCAATTTCTTCCTTTTTCCTTCTCACTCTTTTATAAAACCACCCTAGTCAATGGGCTTTTTTCTTAAATCTTTAACAACACTACTCCATCGATATGATCGAGTGTATCCTTTGGATATGGCTCATGCATATCTTTGTCTCTGGTTTTCTTTTGTCATGTTCTTCTTGGTAAAAATGCAAGCTAGAAATTCCCAAGAGATAAGGACGGAACATAAGCGATGATCTTTATTCTGGCATTAGGGAATGAAGTCTCCGACCCTGCTGCACAAAGAGTATTCATTTTGTATTCTTTTTCATTTATCATTTCTTATTGTGCGTTGTTTTGAGCTTCTTTGTATTGTAGATAAATTAAGATGCTTGAGTAAAATGTCTTGGTCTTCTTCCTGACTCTGTAAACTCGTTGAATTGAAGGTCTGTGCTAGGACCTTATTTCGGTTCTTGTTTTTCATTGCCGACATAGAAGAGAAGCAGGGAATAGATAGTAAAGAGGCCATCCTACCCTTATAAAGCCATCCTTACTCATTTTGGTTCCTCACTCTATTCATCCTCTTCCTTTCCTTCTTTCCCTTTCAGGACTTTGTTCATCACAAAATTGAGGTTTCCAACGTTTTTCGTCCTCTTTGCTTCCGACGATGTCAGATTACTTGGAGTGGGTGTTGATCGTAGGTTTTGGGCTCCTTTAGTTTAAGTTCATGTGCTCTCAATTAGAATCTATTTTTCAGAGCATTGAGGATCCTGAAAAGAAGTTGACACGGTGATCCGTTCCCTCCACTGTAGTGCGCAAATGACCAACACTTTCGACATTTAGATTCCTCTATTTTATCGTACGTTCCTTACATGTTTCTTTCTGATCTGCGATTGTATCCCACTCTCTTGTTCGACTGTCTATTGTATTTCAAGTACTGAGGGGATTGAGTAAAATTTTTCTTTCCCGTCGTTAACGGTGTGGACACTTCTTAGTTTTCGTTGTTGATACTTTGAATGAATAGTGGGAGGATGGGGCGTGATGCCCCTTAATTATATTTTCATTGTCGGCCACTAACTGTGATAGAGGGAAGTCCATTTCCTCCTCGCATGCTTTGTCCATGTTTTTGGTCCCGCCTTCAGGATAATTCTTCGGTAGACTTTACATTTTTCCGACGCCTCTCCTCCGAATGCAAAAATTCCAATACACGGCGGCTAGATCATAAAGCTCTCTCGTCCTGTTGCGTCGTTTCCTAAACGGAAAAAACCACTTTTCAAAAAGAGGGGTCACATCCAACTTTTTCCTTCTTTTACTCTTGTGATGACACTTAGAGGGCTGCGGAGACTCGGCTGCCGATCCTCCATTTACCACACATTATTGCCTATTTGTGTTTACTGTCACTTTTATATGTTTCGTAACTTTCAATGCTGCACTTGGCCGATCATTCTGCTGACGTTGGCATACCTCCCAACACCCACTCAAACTCATTTCTATGCATATAATGAATCTAAATTCATGATATGCAAGGATGCAAAAAGATTTTAAAAGTTAAATGCTTATGTTTTCGAAATTCGGCAAATGTCCTTGGGACTCGGGGGAAAGTTGTTTTAATGAGTTTTCTCCTTGTCTGGCTTGATCATTTTGACGTATTTCAAACCGTTTGTCTATTTCCTTTATCCGTCGATATCCTTTCCTTACTTGCCTCGACGTGACCTTGTACGTAGCCATGACTATTGGAAAGAAAACTAGCTCTAATGATTTAGTGACTATTACTTATCGGGAACCTCTTGCCATTTGGATTTCTAGTGACAAGTTTGGAAGAAATTTTAGAAGTCTTTGCACGATTTTCAAAAAGTATTTCCCTTTGAATTTAAAGATTTCTTCAATCTATTATTTTTTTGTGAAATAGAGAATGTGCAATTGCTTGGCCAAAAGGCGACCAAATTTGCTTTCTATTCCAGCTTGTTGGCGGCTTCCACTGCACCGTTCATTTTTGGTCTGTAAGGGACGTAGTTACGGTGTTTGATCTTGATCTCTTCACACATCTCACTCACCATCTTTTTGTTGAGGTTTTTAGCATTGTCAATGATTATCCTATCAAGAAGCCTGTAATGGAAAATGATCTTCGTTTTAATGAACCTGACCAATACACCCCTAGTTATACTGACGTAGGAGTTTTCTTCTACCCATTTAGTGAAGTAGTCTATGGTGACCAAGATGAAGCGGTGGTCATTTGACAGTTTAGGCTTAATCATTCCTATCTCATCAATGCCTCGGATGGCAAAAGGCCAGAGTGACAACATAACATTCAGAGAAGTTGGCGGTGCGTGAAGCTCTTTGGCATAAATTTGGCATTTTTGGCACTTGCGGACATATGTGATACAATCCGATTCCATCTGATTCCAATAGTATCCCATCCTTAGGGTCTTTCCTACCATAGCATGTCCATCGATATGAGTGCCACAAATCCAACGTGAACCTCTTCGAGTATGTGTCAGACCTCTTTTATGTCCACGCACAAGAGAAGGATAAGATCATGGTTTGTTTTGTAGAGGGTGGACCCGTTGATGTAGAATCCTAGGGCTAGCCTTTGTAATGTCCTTTTCTAATTTTCTAACGCTCCTAACGGATATTCCCGGATCTGAATATAAGTTTTTATGTCATGGTACCAGGGCTTACCTTCTTACTCTTCTTCTATGTTAGAAGAGCCGTCTTGCTTTTTAATTTGAGGAATGGCATCAAGGTTTCACAATGGGTACATCGAGGATAGGGTGCTAGAGCATCGCCGACTTCGTTTTCTACTCTCGGTATGTACTCTAACTCAATGTTGTCAAAACTTTCCATCATTTGTTTGATGTGTTTATAGTAAGAGATAAGCTTCCTTCTCTTGTCTCTCACTCTCCCCTTATTTGATAAATGACAAGGAAAGAATCTCCCTAGACACTAAAGTTCTTAATCCCCATTTCCATGGCTGATTAGATACCAAATGAGGATGCCACATATTTGGCGAAGTTGTTGGTGCAATAGAAGATTAGCTTGGCTGTAATGGGGGTACATCTTCCCTTTTGGAGATAGGAACCCTACACCTATACCATATCTTAGAGTGTTGGATGCCTCGTTGAATTTTATAATAAAAGGTCACTCTTCGTCCTTGATGTCTTCCTGTTCTTCGGCATTCAAAACACTCTCATCTGGGAATTCCAATACTAGTGGGTTAAAGTAGGATATAGGATATTTTGCTAGGTGGTCAGCAATCAGATTTCCCTTGATTACTTTCTTCGTCGTGTACAAGATGTCATACTCTGCTAGTTGGACTTGCCACCTTGCTAAATGACCTTCGATCGTAGGTTTCTCAAATATGTGATTCATGGGATCGATCATTGAGACAAGGTGAATGGTGTAGTAAAATATCTAGTGTCTCAACCTTTTTGTCATCCATGCTAATGTTCCACATGTCCGATAAAGGTCTGAGTACAGGGATTCACAGTCAGTGAACTTCTTGCTGGTATAGTAGATGGCGTGTTCTCTCTTTCTTGAATAATCACTTTGGGGTAGCATAGCTCATACCGAGTTCTCGAACACCATCAAATACAAAAGTAGTGGTCTTCCAGGTGTTGGAAGCACTAACACTGGTGGGATTTGGAGACACTCCTTAATCTTTTTGAATGCTAGCTGGAAATCGCCATTCCATTTCACTTGTTGATTCTTTTGGAGGGGTTCGAATATTGGCTCGCACGTTGGGGTCAGGTATGAGATTATGCAGCCGTTGAAACTGTCCAAGAACGAGAACATTTGATGCATGTCGTATTGTCGACGAGAATGTCAATGTGAGGTAGAGGAAAGTTATCCCTTGGGCTCGCTCAAATTAAGTCCCGGTAATTGACACACATTCATACCTTTCCATTCTTTTTGGGGACATGTACTATGTTGGCCATCCATTCCAAATATTGGGATACTTGGAGAAAACCTGTCGAATATAGTTTATGGACCTCCTCTTTGATCTTGAGAAGCCATTCCGTTTTCAAACTTCAAAGCTTTTGGTTCGTGTGTTTGCATTCATTCACGATTGGTAAGCGATGTGTGATGATACTTTTGATCAATCTCTAGCTGTTTGAGTCTTCCCTGAAGCTCCCCAATCTCCTCAATGGCCCTAATGACTTCATCAATCGCATGATCGTTAATGCATTGGAAAGATCCCTTCACAGCTTGTTCGAGAGCATGTTTTATGTGTAGATTAGCATCCTTGTAAATCCCAACATTATCTTCAAGACTTCATTCTCTTTTGCCATCTTGTTCTTCTCCTCCTTCATTGTGTCCATCTCCTCCGTAATTGTTGCCTTCACCTTCATCGCCGCATTATGCACATCACACCATACAAATAACCCACATCCATCTTCCTACAGTTTGAAAATGAATACAAAGCCTTATGGTGGAGTAATTCTGAAAATTATCGGTGGACGGGACAAGAATAGAACATGTAAACTTTACCACTTTCGGTTTGGATTCGTTTCGTATGCGAAGATAGAAGTTAGGCTCTCAAAACACATGTGCACTGTACCTTGAGGCCATGTTCTTCTCGCTCTTCTCTTTGAATCTTTAGCGCAAGTATTTTCCATAGGTTCTCCATTGATTGAATACTTTAGGTTTTCTACAACGAGCCCTGATTATTGACAACGATCGTATGCAGCTTGCCCTTCTAGGGTACAATCTTATACGGTTTTTTCCTGAAAATATGTTTCATATGGTATGGAGAATTGGTCTTCCCTCTTGTTGTCGTGTTTTGCTTTGTGCATGTATAGGATTTTTTAATTTCCCTTCAAGAACCCAATCCAGTCTTGATGGGCTTTTGCGGACAATGCAAAGCCCAGCTGACGTGTACATCCGAGGAGGGGCCCGGTGATTACCCGATTACCGGGTTATCGTCTGGGATGATACTAGGTGTACGGAAGGGTGATTCGGTAACGTATATGGCGTATCCCCCTCGTAGACACTAGGCAAGCAAGGATTGGTGTGTGAACATGCACAACATGATGTAGAGTGGACAAAGAGAAAATCGCACAATCGATGTACCGAAGGTCGTAGTTGTGAGGTGTAACCACCAATTGCATAGTTTGGATCAGTCAATGTTGAAAACACTTCACATACTCCGGGGCGGTGACACCTAATACCAGATTATCCAAACTAGGTGGAGGTCTCACCACTAGAATTCACTTGAAACTACCTCCGTGGTTATAGTTGGCTTAGTATTGGGGGTTTACATTTAACGGTTGAATGTAGGATCGGCACCGGACACCCGGTCATTTAGTATTATAATCACAAACCCTAACTAATATAAAGCACCAACAAAACGTGTTTGTGGTCCTAAACCAAAATTTTCAATGTACACCTGAGGCATACCAACGTTATAGTTTTATGAGGCAGTTTCGTACTTAACCACTAAGTACTCAACGGTCCTACCATGAACAATATTGCCTAACAATAACTGATCGGTGGGAAACTTCTATTAAGAAAATGAAGTTAACAGTTCAAGTCACTTATAGCTCATCAATCATTCATGTGACTAACCCAATCCATCCACGATACGCCCGACATGCGACTACTAGCTGATTTCCTACACCATTAGTTGGCCGGTTTTATATTGACATGTCATTTTGATTATATGAATTTTATGATTTTCGGTCGTTTTTTCCAAAAGTGAAATAAAGCGATACGCCATTGATCTCCCCTATGGAACACAAATTGGTAAGTACAATCAAATCCTTACCACTATAACTACACTATCCAACTGAGGACTTTCAAAGTTTAATTTTCCCACCCGCCCACTACTTTCCTTTTTCTGGCGGGATCAGCTTCCCTTTTAAATGGCAAGCTTCTGGATCCCACGTCCTTAGATTGTAGAATCGTTTTGGCCCATTGTTTGTGTATGGGTATGGAGAATTGGGTTGGCCCATTGTTGGCATATTATGCTTTATGCATTTGTAACGTACTCCTGAAATTAGTCACCCGCCCACTTGTCTAAGGTGTGGCACAAGGATTAGGAAAGAAACCATTCAAAGGGTCATAAACTACTAGACCTAACTGTAGAACTACAACTCATCAATTTTGAAACACCAGACCAACACATTAAAAATCTATATTATTGATTAAAACTTGGACTTGTAAACCCTATCTACCTATGAAATGTCTAGAATTACTTCATCCAATAAACATCTCTATGACATGTCTGAATTAAGGCTATTCATAATTCATATAACATCTTCATCAATCGTCTCAAACATCAAAATCAATAAAGCACATGAGTAGGTGGTTACTGAAATTGCATAATTTAAGAAAGAAATTCATAAACTTCTAAAATAGCAAATGAACAAACAAAATCATGTCATGCAGCTGCTCCTAGTTATTCTGAACAAAAGGACATTGATTAGTAGTTGTCCCTCCACTTTGCAATTCGAGCACTGCCTCTTTTTTTAATCATTGTTCCACAACCTTTCAAACTGTCTTGAATTGTGATTGTAGGAACCTCTTTGGTTACCTTCTCATGACCAAGTTCCTTGCCTTGTTAGTGTAACATTTCACGGATTAAATGAAATTGTTTCATAATAACTTTGCAATTTGCATTCAATAGTAAAAACCAAGTTCATGTAGCTCCATGGCAATGTACTCTATTGAACCAGTCCTTTATATTAAAGGAGTGAAGAATTCATGGATGTGCAAGATTATGTAGAAGGGGGAAGGAGGCCTATATTAGCAAAAGAGGTGGGGTGGAATATCAATAATGAAAAAAGAGATTGGCATTAAAGGCAGATTTTTAGCAAACTAATAAGACCGTGGAAGTCGAGAACTCTCTTCGGCTGCAAAGCTAAACTAACCCTAAATGTCATCATTATCTAAAGGGGTAAGTTTCAGAGATATAGTCCAAAAAAGAGAACTCTCTTTGGAGTAAACCATGGATGTCGAGAAGAGCTGCTTTAGTTCCCCATGAAGGTTAGGTGATAAACGTTTTTTACACGTCTCAAAATAAACCTAATTGACTAATTAATCAGGGTCGATTCTCCTTAGGTCTCTCAATGTATCTTACTCAAAGTTGCAACAATTATCAATCGATGTAACAAGAACTGTGGTCTAGGTGCCATGAGAACAATCAAACAATCAAATGGAAAATGGAAATTGCTTCTAAAGTAATGATTGTAAGACTGCTTAGACTTCGAATCCTCCTAGGCAATTCAAACTCACGAATGACACACAAATTCCATAATTTAAAACAAAATAGGGTAGATTCAATACACTGTCGCAATTCTTCTCTAATCAAATCACGCCCTTTTGGGATCGCTAATTTACTACCTATCTAGTATCCCAGTCCGCTCTAACCAGACGAAGAGCTAAAACCGGCTAGCTGATTAAAGGAATAAGAATTTCTCAGACGACAGACTATTTCATTCGCTCTCAGATGAAGGTTAACGTCTAACCTAGGTGTTTGATTTTAGCGTTCTAGAATTGCAAGCTCTCTTGAGTCTAAGACAAATCTAACAAAGATTCATTCAAGTTGATTATGCAATTACGCAAACGAAATCAAAATCAAACATGAATTGAAATCCATCCAACTCGCATAAATCGTCAAACATATCAAATCATTCTTTCATAGGAGTTAACCTAGGTTCATCTAATCTAAGCAAGAAAAGGACCCTGAACAGGTCCGAAACACTAAATTGAGATAAAAGATAGGAATGCATAAAAAATCCTAAATTTCTACCCAAAGCTCGACATTTATACAGAAAATGTTGCTTAAATGACGGTGATGAATGCAATGTTAGGTTTGGTTTGGTTCATCCTCCATACATTCATCTAAAACAATTACTTATTATTAATTTTGGGATGTTCAGAGGTTAATTAATAAGGACCAAATATCAAAATGAAAATAAAAAATTAAATCAAGACTCCATGTTTATTAGATTTAAGTTCTGTGCTCATTTGGCAATTATTTTTCTAATTTAAAAAATTCAAAATTATAATAAGCATGAACAATTTAGATCGGCTTTCCATAACCAACAACCCAAATCAACAAAATTAAAAAAAATTATTTATTGGTACACCAAAGAATTCACCTAAATTTTTATTTTTATTACTATTAGTTGGGATAGTGATGAATAATCATTTAAGTCATTCACATATTTGACTATAATTGATTCTAGTTTCCTTCTATTAATTAACCCCGTCACACCATTGTCGTTGATTATCAATCCTTAGATGATATGTTTCTTTAAAAAAATTAATTTCATGCTTTTTCAAGTAAACAAAAGATGCATTTTTGTCGGCTATTCATATTAGTAGAATTGTATCTTTCTGATCTGGATGTACATGATTTAAATCCTGACATCAATATAAATATGTATTGTTTATTTTACTTTTATCTTTGTGCCTTCCTAACTCAAGAAAAAATAGGGGCACAATTTATTTTTCTTAAATCTACTTATATAACCTAATATAACATTTATAAAATGAAAATTCCTTTGGCAAAAACACATGAAAATTCCAATCATTAAACAATTGGGCATGCATGTATGTAGCCTATGTTTTCTCTTATATTTCATCGTTTCCCCATATTCAATAATAGCCTGCCATGAAGAACCAAACAGGTAAGGGTGGGTATGGTGCGATGGAACCCCATTGCTGTAAAAAATCATACCGTGAATGGATTTAAGATCTCATCGCAACTGCACCGCTTAAAGTATTGGTGCGGTACGCACCACATCAATTTGTGATTTTGATGTTGTTTAAACCCCTAAAATCAAATAAATTAACAAACTAACGTTACTTATTTAAAGGCAATTCAAGTTCGTTTAAGATTAAAATTAAATCTTTTCAAGTTGTGCAATATTGAAAGAAAGCAATTCAACTTATAGAATCCAACCGAACATGCTGGAGTTAAGCATCAGAGAGTTGAAAAGGTGGAGGGTTTAAACAAAAGCTATGACCAGTTGAATGACAAGCTGGACACACTAGAAGTCGAATTCGAGTAGTCATTCACTCGATAGAAATGGAACAGTGAATCGTCAATACTCAATAGTGGTGGTGAAAATCGAGCCGTGGAGTTGTTGATTTCTCGATTTCATTTTGGTTGGGCCGCGGTAGACTAAAAAATGAGAAATTAACCAATAATGTCATAGAGGGTATTCACATGTAATTTACGGTGTTAAACCGCAAATCTCAGCTTTAATCCGCGACGCACCGCAAACAGTTAATTGAAGAAAACCATACCGCATATTAAACCGCAATGTGGTGCGGTGCGGTCTAAATAATTTACAGTTTGGTACGGTACGGTGCGGATAAACCAATTTGGTGCCAGCTCCTACAAACAGGTTGAACATGTTCAACATGGTATCCTTCCTAATAAAATCAAGACATGTATGGCTGTAATATGAAAATTAATCATCCAAAATATCATAATATAAACCATATCATAAATTGGTTACGAAAATCAGATGAGATCGTAATATAAAATGAAACCATCAAGCTGTATCGATTTTCGAGTTGGCAAATACAATCCCTTCCAATCATACATGTCAAGAGGGAAAATATGACTTCAAATTTGATCGGACGAGAATTTACGTTCTTGTCAGTTAAACTGAACGACAAGGTCGAATAATGAATCAACAAAGCACACATAGAGTGCAACTCAAACCCGAGTCAGAATCCCTAATGGCCAAGAAAGTTAGGGAGACATTGCCATCATACCTCCCGTGTAACTTTCAAGAAACCCTAGCTGCTGAACCATCCCTATTCGATCGGGAGTTTCACTGGTTCAATATCTAGAAGCGTTCGTACCTCAAGACATTTGTTGTGGTTGACCAGAAGCTCAAGCAGCAGCAAGACAAGATTGATTCCTTCTACAGTGGCACAACCGCATTAACCATAGTCAGGCAAGCAAGTAACAGGAATCAACGGGGGTTCGTATGGTTTAATGACGAACGATATTTATCGTATTTGTTACTTTTGCAGGGAGAGCTTATCTATGTAGCAAATGTTGGTCATTGGTCATCTTGGCTACAACATCCGAGGATCGTGGAAGCTTGGTTGCTATTCAACTCACAGTTGACTCAAAACCAACTCTACCCGATTAGTCTTATCAACCGTGTCGGTTCAATTCAATTATTTGTGACTATGTCACATTTTTTGTTATGATTCTACCATTGGACATTAGAATATTTTCTAATTTGTTATTTGTACTTCAAGTAACTTTTACATATTTGTTACTTGTACTTCAAGCTTTATTCAGCCCATTGTCTTCTCCTTCAATCAACAGAGGAATTAGAGACGATCTTATAATGCAAAGTTAGAGTCCTCATCTTAGAAGACGAGCCAAGAGTCAAAAGGGTCTGGCTACCACACGAGGAATCACCAAGCCTAGCAATGTCTCGAGCGCTTGGCGATTACTGCATCAAGGACTTCGACCTCATCTCCGAACTGGAAGTCCTAAGGCACATCTCTGGTAGAGACTGGTTTGTGATTTTGGTGCCGATGGGGTTTGGGACGTGATCTCGAACGAAAAAGGCATAGAGATCGTGTCATTAGTCAGTGACCGATCGAAAGCTGCCGAATGTCTGGTGAAGGGGAGGCGAACGGTTGGAGGAAGAGGAGGAAAGGGATTGTCATGGATTACATAAATGTTGTTTGCTTATTCTTGCATATTCATTCTCCAAATAGGTATAAAGAAGTTGTTAGGGTTGCAACAAAGATGGTTTGAGAATGGTAGAAAGATAAATATTGTTTTTTCCTATACCGGTTAGATTGAAGAGAATATCAAAGATAACTTCAACGAGTCAGTGTAATTGAAATGACGAGGATCATAATATTTTAACTTTCAAGAGTGTATCAGAGATTGCATCGATGATATAAGAAAAGCAATGAATTGTTTAAATTGTGTTTAGGTGAACCGATGGCGTTGAACCGTGATTATACCAAACTAAATCGAGAGATAGTATATGGTTGAACCGGTCGAACAATTAAAAAGAACATGATGAAAAATAGTTGGATTTGCTTGTTAGAGAGATCGTAATGAAGCTTTAATTATGAAGATTATTAATTAATTACATAATTTATAAATACACATTTGATCGTGGCTATTGATATATATATATAGAAAATAATATATAAAAAATTTCTTTCAATTTATATTATTATTATTCACCTCTCACTTTTTCGAATAATTCAAAAGTTTGTGTTTTTCACCGTGTTTATTTTGTTCGCTTATCTATCGACTGCTTTAAACCAAGCAAAACATTAAAAGCATTGAGGTTACAGATTTTGGTAGTGTTAATTTATTTCGAGTTTTGTTTTTGTTTTGATTTATATAATGACTTACAAGTTGAGATTTTACGTGGGATTGTTGTTGCCAATAGATATTGGAGCTAAACTTATCCAACATCTGATTTTATCGTCACAAAACGAAATGTAAAGCTTCAGAAATGTTGAAAAGACACTGATAGGAAAACTTTGGCACAAGTGGTTGCATTTAAAATGTACAGATCGAAAGACCTCGGGATAAATGATTGCATAAAACTCTGATAAATAGTGGTAGAAGGAAGTAATTTGTGTGCTCATTTGTCTTTGGCGCAAAAGCTATAAGGATGGAGTGTTGAGTTGAGACGTCGAAGAATGTACTGATGGCTCATATGATCCGTTGCATACTACTTTATATCCTAGCTCATAAAAACACTAATTAAATTTATGAATTATGATACAAATATGACTTTTCGTCTAACCATCTTGCTCATTTAGTCGACTAGGTTGCTAAAATCTGTTGAATTGGCTCGTTATCTTCTAATTGGACCCAATATTTGAAGTAAATTTATTCCCTTGTAATGGGGTTGCCAAATTTCTAAGAAATATGGACTATATATAGTGCAAGTTTTTTTAATATTTTATGGGGTTTATTTGCTATTTTGGGGATCAACTAGTGCAAAGAAGAGATTACATCAATGCATAAAAAGGAAGTGGGTAGATTTCTTAAAACAAGTATTAAGATAATTTGATGAACAATCAAGGAGATCCTAATTATTTTATGCATATTAAAGATAAGTTTCGTACTGGTGGCAATAATGCAAACCATTGTTTAACGTTTGGGTTTAGCTTCTTGAAACAAGCTAATAAGTACAATAGTACAACTTATTTTAATAGACATGTTTCGAGTAAGTGAGGATTGAATTAGGTGGCAAATACATTTAATTTCTTTTTATTTTGGGTATGCAGTGGAAATTTTTCAAGAGAAATTCTAAAAATCTTTATATATTTTTAATAAACATTTCTCTTATATTTTAAGAAATGATCTCTTGAGTTTGTTTTAAAAATAAAAAGCCTATATATCTACCTGGCCAAAGACAGATCAATTTTTTTTCTATTCTAACTTTTGAATATTTAATATGGTGCAAATACTGAAACAAAATAATAAGAATTCTCAAGAACCTCAAAGTCTAACTTGATAACTTTATTGGGAATCCGAGAAAACTTTGTCATTTACGGGTAGTATTTCTTCACTCTATCATAAGTGATAGGATTTGGCAACTATTCCCTGTCGACATTCACTCGTATGAGGGTGCCTCCCGAGATGGCTCTTTTGACCACAAACGTAATTGTCCTTCATAATTGGTGTCCAGTTTCAACACTATATTTTTATGTTCTTGTTAGTAGCTTCCTCTACACCGTTCATTTGTTGTCTATAGGGGACTGAGTTATGGTGTATGATCTTGAACGCCTCGCTGAGCTCACTCACCATGTTATTCTTGAGATTATTGGCGTTGTCTGTGATTATCCTCCTAGGAAGCCCGTAGCAGCAGATGATTTACCTTTTCATGAACTTGACCAACACACTCCTGGTTATACTAACGTATGAGGCTGGTTCTACCCATTAAGCAAAGTTATCGATGACGACCAAGATGAAGCGGTGACCATTTTATGCTTTAAATTCAATCATTCATATCACATCGATGCCCCAGACGACAAACGGCCAAGACGACGACATCACATTTAGAGAAAATTGGCGGCACATGATGTTCATTGGCGTAGATTTGGTATTTGTGACATTTGTACACATATGCAATGCAATCTGACTCCATACGGGTCCAATAATACTAAGTTCTTAAGATCTTACGTGTCGTAGCATGTCCTCCAGAATGAGTACCAAAAACTCCCTCCTGAACCTCCTCACGCATGTATAGTGCTTCTTTAGCTTCTATACATCAGAGGAGGGTAAGTTGATGGTGTCGTTGGTAGAGGGTGGATCCATCAATGTAGAATCCTAAAGCGATTCTTAGTATCGTCCTCCTATCATTTTCGGATGCCCCTAGTGGGTATTCTTTATTATGAATGTAAATTTTTATGTCATGGTACCAAATTTTACTGTCCGACTCCTCCACGCTACCTATGTGGGATTGACATTCCACTACACTGGTTGGTTCTTTCGGAGAAGTTTGAATATAGCCTCGCATGTCGGGGTTAGGTGTAAGAGGAAGCGGCTGGTGTAATTTGATCATCCCAACAACCAACGTACTTGCTTTTGCATCTTTGGCGACAGCATTTGGACAATGGCTTTTACCTTATCCAGGTTAGGAATCCAAGGAGTTTCACTTACATGACTCTGAAGGTGCATTTTCTCTGGTACAACCGGAATTTGTATTTCCTTAGTGTTTTGAACAATTTTAGAAGGGCGTCTTTGTGATCTTCATGGCTTTTGGACTTGGCAATCATATCTTCAACCTACACCTCTGTTGGAAATATGCACAATGGACTTGACCTTGGTTTGATACCGAAGTTAAGACGGATACGTGAGTTCACTGGAAATCTCACTTTAGGACGGAGCTAGCTGAAACTAGCTAGCATTAGCTCCTCTATGAGTAAGATGAAGCTAGGGACTGACACTGAAGCTCGTCCAGCTCAACCTTGAGCTGGATGATAGTGTCACTAGTTGCGGTACTGAGCTGAGCTAGAGTGATAGTGGGGAGCTAGGTAGTTGGAGTGATAACTCTCTCTCCTAGGACGAATGGGCATACACCCTTTCGTTTGATTCAAACTCTTTCTGAGTTTTTTCCCTCAAAAACCCGTGGGACTTCTTGGCAGTTGCCTACAAGTCTATCCTTGGGGATAATCGCACCTCTTGGTGCAAGGTATTCACACCTTTTCGTCCCTTGACCCCTCTGCCTATATAAAGGAGGCAGTAGTGTGGCAGAACACACATAGAAACAGACATCTATCTTAGCCTACGATTCTAAAGTGACTCTAGTATCTAAAGCGTAAGAAGTTGAGTGGACACGCTCTTATCCTCAGAAGGGATTTCCTGATACCCAAGGCTTGTAAGGGTGGAAATACTCTTTTCGCAAAGTGATACCCACAATTCCGTCTTGATCCTAGGTCTCATCACCTATCAAAACTCGAAGCATTGCTACTTGGAACCTCCTAAGCTAACAACCTCTATCTCTTTATGTATCATATCCTGAAAAAAGTTCACCCTTCGCCTAGTTGATAAGACTGACACTTGAAAAGGTTTGGGAGATAGTCGGGAAGGTCAGCGCTTTCCTTTTTATGTTCCGTCGCTGGGTAGTTTTCTATTGACCAGGCTATAGTGATTGCGTGCATACCCTAACCCTACCCCCTTGATTTTTATCTTCTTCAGCTGTATCGGTTCTTTGAGCAAAATGGTCCATTTGGAAGGATCCAAATGGCGAGTCATGGATGTTGTTGCTATGAGACTAGCATTAGGATAGATGATATTTGGCTCTTTGATGGCCTTCTCACCACTTTAGACATTTTCCACTTCAATGGTCTGAAAGTAACTCTCGACCTCCTATGTAGATTTGAAGTAGGGGTAATAAGGCATATGTGAGGTTGCGTGTCTACCTCCCCAAACACTTCGACAAACTTCCCATATGGAGGGAGGGATGAAAGAATGACCTTAGCAGCTTGTAGCCACGGCCTCTTGAGCAACATTATATAGGTGGGATGTATGATCATAACTTGGAAGTTTATGTCAAACACCTTGGGACATACTTGTATGACCAGTTCGACTTTATAACGTGTCATTTAGTTCCGTCGAATACTCTAACTACGGTTGCGCTGGGCTGAATGAATGCATCCCCTACTGAGAGTTTGTTTAGGGTGTCTTTTGGTATAACTTTAGTCAGTACTCTCGCAATACATGTGTCAAAATTGACCCTTTGTTACAGCACCTTACATGAGCGCTATTGGGCTGCCAAGAGTTCCAACTTTGGTACTCATATAATATGGAGTAATCTTGTACACAAGATTTGTGAGATTAATTGATGAGGAGCCCATGATAATCTTCTACGAAGAACATTTTAAAGTTAATCCCGTATTCACCTATCATAAATTAGAACCATCTATCTATATTATTCAGTATTGAGCTACAGTGAGCACTAGTCGCTTTGAGGTTCATGACGCCTCGGTACCCATAAGCACAGTCAAGCAGTAGAAAACAACCAGACTCTGATATCCGTTGTGAAATCCGACCCTAGATGACCCAATCGAACCATGCGGTTTGATCCATGCAACTACTCACAGGTTCACTCATCATCATAAATCATACATAACATACACAAATATACTAAAAACATGAAACTCTTCATAACGAAAGGAAAGGACAACATATGCAATAAAGCATTAATGGCTCGAAATCAAGTACCAAACAACAATGGTAAAAACATCCTAAAACAAAGCGGAAAAATCAACATCCAGAGATAAGTAATCGAAAAATCCAACTGAAATCCTCAAAACATGAAAAGGGAATAATGAGGTCCTCCAAGGTACCTCTCTCTATGACTCTCAGAGCCACTTGGTTGAGGTGTTGGAGCTACTCGTGTAGTCCTCTTAGGAAGTATTTTCTCCTGAGGTTCCAAGATCGTACATAAAAGAAGAAAAGAGACGGGGTTAGTGATAAGCACCTAGTGGCTATCTAGACTCCCGTAGGACTGAGACTGACATCTACTAATGTGACCATGTGGTCCTGTAGGCATCAACCTATCATCAGCCACCCCTAGCTGTGTGGATAGCCTCATGGTGGATCAAACCACGAAACCACCCTGAATATCCGTGTGAGCAGCGTCTGAAGGAATACTCAACACATCCTGCCAGATACGTAAATTCATATAAGATTGTGCAAACCATGTGAGCTTGACCAACACATAATATCGTGAGCTAGTCTATCTAGGCCTATCCTATCCTATCATGAACTGTGAATAACATGCCATAATTTAAACACCATCATAACTCAAACACCATCAGCTTATGCTCAAACTATAATAACTGTTTGTACAATAGATGACACGCTATTGTACAACCTGAGAGCCCTTCCTCTACAACACATCACAACATATGTACAGTAGATCACACGCTACTATAGAGTTGTTAGAGCCCTCGCTCATCATGATGAATACAATCAGGACATGAATCCCAACAATGGATTCCCAATCATCCTACTACAGTTCAACGCTTATAAAGCAAAACGAAATCTTAAACCCCCACCTCTGATTTGCTTTCCTGGTTAGAGTCTGAACTGTAGTTGCCTTCCCAAAGCTTAAGCCTCCTTCCCTAAATGACTTGAAGACAGCGATCAGAGGATTGAAATCCCAAAACCCCAAATCCTTAAACGGTTAGGATTTTCCTTTGTGAATTTAGATCAAACGGATTGAGAGAGAAGAAGAAGATTGATTACCTTCCAAATTTTCCTCTGCCAAAAATCTGAGATTGATAAACTCTTCCTTCTCCACCTCCTAAGAGAAAAAGCCGTTTGTCAAAAAAAATTTATGTTTTTTCTGTGAATTCTGAGTTGCAAGTCATGACTCTAGTTTTATAATAAGTCCACCACGCCCGTGATGGACTTACCACCTTGACTGCCTGACAATCACGCATGTTACCTCCCGAGGGTCACGACCGTGATCTTTGGTGGTCACACTCGTGACTGACTGCTAACCACGATCGTGATTGATCTGAGAACTACGCCCGTGACAAACACATAGTCACTCCCATTATTGTCCACCCGTCAACTATTTCCAGAATCCATAAACTCATATAAAAACCCAGAATTGACAATCAACCCGAAATTATTCATAATAATAACAAAGAATTAATTATTATAAGATAATAAAAGGGGTTTTTATTTTTTGAAGGCTTTTGAATACTTTTTCTAATTTTTGAATACATTAAGGATTTTGGAAAAGAGAGAAGATACAAAAAATGTTGTTGTTTTTAATAATAATTTGGAATAGGTAATTGTGGAGAATAATCCATTTTGAGATAATTATCAAAATGATTTTTGGGACTTTTGAGTATTTACTCTACTCAGTAAGATAACTTTAGGATTTTTTATAAATAAAAGAGAAAATACACTAATATTTTGGGTTATCCGACAATAATTCAGAATAGCTAACTCTTGGGAGTTAGCTATTTTGAGAGAATTATCAAGATAGTTTTCTATGATTTTTGAATACTAATTTTGAGAATTAGATAAAATGGGCTGGGTATTAATTTTTCAGAGGTGGGAATCGATACCTAGGCCTATGGGTTATTACTTTGAGTGTTTAACTATTGGGTCGAATGAATGTTTGATGGTTAACTTGTAACATCTTATGCAAATCTCACATCGACAAAGCATGAGAGAGATCCATGGGCTAGAAGAAATAATCCGTCCCTAACTAACAAGATGAGTTTTTAGGGGTCGAATGGAGGAGTTCTTATAAGAATTCTAAAGTTAAACATGCTCAAGTGGGAGTAGTGCAAAACTTGGTGACCTCATGGGAAGTCAATGTTATGCACCCAAAATAAAATCTGTGAGGGATTAACTATGCCCAAAGCGGACAATATCTTGTCGGAAAAGTTCGGGGTGTTACAAGTGGTATCAGAGCCTCTCCTTGTCCCTCTTGAACTATGGTTGGGCAAACCTCAATGAGGACGTTAAGTTCCAAGGGGGTGTAATGTAACACCTTTGGAAAATTCTACATCAACAAAGCACGGGAGAGATCCATGGGCTATAAGTAAGAATCCGACCCTAATTGATAAGATGCATATTTGGAGTGAAATGGAGGAGTTCTTGTAAGAACTCTGAAGTTAAATGTGCTCAGGTTGGAGTAGTGCAAAAATGGTTGACCTCCTAGGAAGTAACTGTTATGCAACCAAAATATTTTTTGTGACAGATTAACTATGCCCAAAGTGGACAATAGCTTGCCAAAAAAGGTCGGAGTGTTACATAACTCCTACGGGCTTGGTTATGTCCCTAAGTTAGACTAACCAATACTGATCAGGGCCTGAATATGAGGCCCGGTACCACGGCCTGCTGTAGGGCTATTATCTTAACAACAAAGTAACAAAAGCCCAACCCCTTGGTAAGCCTCTAACCTGGTCCAACTTTGCAAAATAAGCGATACCTATGTGAACTAGGGTTTGATATCCAGTATCCTCACAAAACGAAACAAAAAGGTGTTATAGGAAGACTTATAGGCTATGAGAGACCGGAAAGGCAAAAGAGAATGATCTAGAAGAATTTGATCTTAATAGCGACACTAATTCCAGAATAGACTCAAACTCACAAAAACTAAAAAAAGGACCAAGGAAATGTGTTCGTACTCTTACAAAATCAATTTGGATTTAAGATCCAAAATAAAGAAAGGAAAAGGTCTTAAAAAGAATCGAAGAAACCTGGTCATTAGTCGCCGCAAGGAGGAAAAGGCGGTAGCTATCGGACCTTCATGGTGGTGAGTGAGGTAGCAGATATAGCCAACAGGTGGTAGTGGTGGTGGCTACTGGTATGGCGGAGCGATCATGACGTCCAAAACTGGTGGCATCTCTTGAGCTATATGTGCATCTCCATGTCCATGTCCACCCTCTCCATAAACTCGACTTCGGCCTTGCCTCTCTGAACAGGAGGAGCTCCATGGCGGTGTTTGCGAGCAGCCATCATGTGTGGATCGAGGTGCAGGAGGTCTAGGTTGATGTCCATCTTCTATATGACGTTGGCCCAGACATACTCCATTGCTGGTGTAGGTGGGTGGATCGCCTTATCCCACCAGTTTGCAGACCCTTGTGGTGGATAAGCCAACCGACATACTGGCCATGAGTCAACACTTCCATCTCCGCTTTGGCAGTTACGAATGAACAATTCCATAACCCATCTGATGTTGAGAGGCCTCTGGCACTTCAGTATGTGGAGGAAAATCAGTTACTCCTTGAGAATGTGGTAGGAATGACACTCCTCTCGATCTCTGTACATTAGACCATGTCGCCATAACAAGTGAAAGAAGTGGGCCATCGTGTTAAGAATGTGTGTTCCAAAGGACTAGAATGTCTCTCCCTCCACAAGGCACAAACCTCTTGTCTCACAGTGTTAGGGTCGTCACCCACCTCGTACAGCAGAGAGAGGACGTCAGGGTCACTAGTAGATCCCAAGGATGTTGCGAATACTTCCAGGGTCTCGTTGCACTACTGCCCCCTAAACAGTACGAGATGCACTTCTTGTCTTTGTACTTCTTATGAATGTAAAAGATGAATGAGCTCAAGAACTCCTAGAGAGGGAGTAGTTGAGGTGGATGGTGGTTGGTGCTGGTGCGGTAGAGACTTCCATCATGGTGCTATTCGTTCACCCTATCTGTCCATGCTGGGTTAAGTGCCTTAATGCTTACGATATGTAATGTGACAGATGAGGTGAAAAGAAAATTTTGATGCATTCAATACTACACTCACGACTATGCATCGAGAGCAGGGATATACTGGTAGACATTCTCCACCTCCTCTAATATTGGGACGTTCACAATAGGGGCTTCTACCTCCCCTTTTCCGTAGAATACACGTTTGAACTCACTAGGTCTGGTGAAGGTGGTCATGCCCTACAAGTGGATGCTCGGTTGAGTTTTCCTCTCTTACTGCAACAAAGAAATTCATAACAAAAGCACAACACATCCACCCCACACTTATCTCATCAATAGGATGGCACAAAATCGATGCCAATAACAACATATCACAATTGAAGTCACAAATGGTGGTTAAACCCTCCACGATGACTATCAACACAATAGCAAGACATATCCATCTCCAAACAGCAGTCTCAAGTTCCAATTCATCATGCAAAGATCAATCTAAATCAACAAAGCAATTCCAAAAAAACACCCTAAACCCACAATCAAAATTCAACTTTCTACCAACCAAAACTTAGTCAGTCAAAGGATAAATAATACTACAATGTTCCTACCATACTCAATTTCAACATAGCACAATCCATTTGGCAAAACCCCAACTTCTTAGGGATCATCCCTTCAAACTCAATTCAAAACAATCTACACAATTGAAGCTATGCAATCATAGGAAAGGATGGAAGAAGTATCATGGACACTTAATTCGCTATTACCATTGGAAAGATATGATGAAAACAAAAACAGTCATCCAAATTTGAAGGTAGGAGTAAACTAGACAAAAAATCGACCAAACTTGATCAAATCCGGTTGAAACTCGAAACAATCAGTTGGGAAATGTCGGGGGAAGGCTAGATGATCGGCGTTGATGCTATTTCGGTACTGATGGGTTAGATTAAGAAGTGGTTCGGGTGCTGCGATCGTTTGGGTGCTATGGTAGTTTTGTTTTGTTTGAACATCAGAGGAGAAGGAAGGGGAATATCGAAATTGTTTTGGGTCTAATGTGTGTCGAAGCATTGTCGTAATGTGCACTGAATATTACAACAAGATAAGGCAACATATTATTATAACAAATCTCTAGAGAATCAATTTTTTGGCATTGTAATTCACCATTTTTCAATTTGGAAACACTATTTTCAAAATTCAGACTTACCTCAACCAAAACTAAATGACAAAGACCTCGATTCTCGACTCGACACTAACAAACATGCATAATAAGTCAAAAATAAAAAAGAAGTTGCCCCAGACATGGGCTACCTCTCATGAAGCGCTCTTTCTCTAAGTCATGGAGAACAGTTGCGTTCCTTTAAGTCTTTGAGTCGTGAAGGCCCTTAGTTTTCTGCTTGTATATCCACACACTCTTGTAAGTGTGGAAACTGTACTCCTCCAACTCAAGGATTTGGAATTGTCTTTTTGAAAATATAAGACTACATCCATATTAAGTAGCTTCATGGCCCACCATGCCTTATGCTC
This sequence comes from Linum usitatissimum, assembly GCA_030674075.2. Classification (NCBI taxonomy): domain Eukaryota; kingdom Viridiplantae; phylum Streptophyta; class Magnoliopsida; order Malpighiales; family Linaceae; genus Linum; species Linum usitatissimum. The sequence goes on from JAUJYP020000046.1 coordinate 157,826, forward strand.
AACCTTGACCGTTAAGTGACAAGCCATGAAAAAAAACCAATCGATACCGCAAGAGTTGCTAGGAGTTTTGATAGGCCCAACAAGCCGTAACAAGCTTGATCATCCCGTCCTTGCGAGACTAATCGACCGTCTTTTCAAGAATCCACTTAAGCTCGTGATTCATCACTTCCGCTTGACAGCTAGCATGAGGATGGTAAGCGATGGTCAAACGATGAGTTACACCAAATTATTGGCAAACTCGTTCGAATTGGCTTTAGATGAACTTCACCACTATCCTAGAATCATTAGTAGCCAGTACTTCCGCTACCGCTTCCACCCACTTAGACTCGTAATCCATAGCAACAAGTATGTAGTTATTACTATGGGATGGTGGAAAATGTCTATAACATTAATACCCCACACATCAAAGTGTTCTAATGGGAATGAAAAGTTGTGAGAGCGTAGTCAATTGACCCTCACGACCATAGTTGTGAGAGCAATCACGTGCTTGGTTGACGGTGTATCTTGGGCGTGGTTAGAGGGTACCATAACCGTGGCTGATAAGTAGCCATGGGTGTAGTTGTAGGCTCACCATGAGAGTGGTTACCTTGTAAACACATGTATGGTGAGGAATGTAAATAAACTTATCACGACTGTAACTTTGTAGAATTACAGAGCCCCTATTCCTTTCTCTCAATTATTTCCTCACAAGTGGCGGTTCTTCTTTGAGTCTAGTTGAGCAAAGGATAAGTCAGAACTAGATCGTTCCCCAGCTGTGAGTAGAGACCTAGAGGGTCAAGAAGGTCACCCCCTGAGTCTATGGAAGGTAATCAGACTCCCTCCTCTCTTAGTCTCTTTAGCTTGGGGTTCATACTTTTCATGACAGCATAAGCGATGGGATCAATCCTGGGATTGTTTCCCTTTGATCTATCAAGAGAAGAGATTAAAGCATGTGGAGGACGTCCTCTATTCAGATGCATCAGGAAAGCTAGTCATAAGTGGGGCTCATGTTTAAGTTGCTGCCTTTATCAAAGTAGAATTTTAGATAGAATGAGGGAGCCCTTTTATTGGATTCTCTTATGATGATTGATGATATGGAGCAAAAGCTGTCAAGGATATACAATAGCAGGTGATCTATTATACAGAAGATGCTAAAGGTGTTGAGCATGAAACTCTAACAACTGAACAGTGCATGTGATTCACTATTCAGAAGAGGATAAGATAGGTTTAGCTAGATTAGATGTCAATGTTATGAATGCGTTGGTCACCCACACCCGGATTGCGCAATCCCTTAGGAATGTAATGGAAATTTTAAGGACATGTTGAGTCTGGGCAGAATCCTCTATTTCATCACCAATTCGGGATTTTTGAAAGGAGAGAGCCATGGAGATGAACTAAAACACAAAATTGAAGAAGGGGTAATTTTTTGGGAGCCTAGGTGCACCATATGTATGGTGATTTGAAGCCAAATAGCCAAGGAATTGAAGCCCAATGGAGGAACTACCTTCTACTTTGATGGATTGGAGGTTTGCAGAAGTCTCTACAGCTTCTATGGAGAGCTAGGTTTGCTTCTTGTTTGGGTTTTGTGGATTCCTTTGGATTTTTAGGATTGTTCTTGTACGTACTGATAGGATTGTGGATTCATGTTGATTGATAATGTGTTTTTCTTTCTTATTGCCTCGATTATCCCATTTCCTAGCAATTCATAGTTTTCTCTATTTTCCTGATTTGGGTTTTCTTGTGGATGGATTCCTGAGTTGTTTGTTGAGCAAACACTTGTCGGTGTTGTGAGTGGTTTTAGGTCGTTCAGTTGAAAGACCCGATCCTAAGACCTGAAACTTATAGTTATCTATGTTCCTATTTATTCTGATACTGAGCAGTTCCCATAGTCCTTAGGATGATCCAGAACCCAAGCAATACCTTTGCTTTATCCATAGCCTTTGAGTGATCTATTTGCATTCCTAGTTTTCCTATTTCTTTTAGTTTGTTGTTCTGTTTCATTCTATAGTTTAGGATAAACCCTTTTACAAATTGTGATCGACTGACCAGCAAACCGAGACTGAGTAGTGAAGGCCAAGTGACCTGAGAGAATTCAACCGTGAGGTATCTCAGGATCATTTGCTTGTTGGGCCTCGAAAACCCTTACCGTCAGGTACTCATACTGTTTGGGGTGGTTTCATGGTTTGCTCTACTATCAGGTTATCCGCATGATGTTAGGGGTGGCTGATGTTAGGTAGTTAATTACAGGACTAGTAAGGTTGAATTGTTAGACTAGAACCTAAGATGATCTATATATGAGTTCCTTCTTTCCCTACCAGTCACTATTATGCTCGATATAAGGCTAGACACTTAGTGTGTATCACTAACCCCGTCTACATATATATGTTTATGCATTTTTGGTCCTACATGAGTCAGTGCCTCCTAAAAAGACAAGGCATTCGACGATGGTATCTCAATTGAGGGACTCTGGAAGTCCATTCGAGTGGTACTTGGAGTATATTCGACCCTAATATGTTCATGGATTTTATTCTTATTTTTCAAACTCCCTTGTGATTTTGGGATAAACCTTATTTTCATGATGGATTCTTTACTATTTAATACTTTGTGTTTAATATTTGCTCATTTGGGAACTCTTGTGATGTTTACTTTATAATTGGGTTTATGTATGGATTAGAACTATAAATATCGGTCCAGTTACGTGTTATGTATGGATGATTTTAATGTTTTTATAAAGTAGAACGCCGCGATTTAGAATGCATGGGTCAAACCAGGTAGTTCAACTAGGTCTTTTAGGATCGGGTTCCACAATGGGTATCAGAGCCTGGTTGTTTTCTACTATATAGGTGTGCTACTAATGTCCCAGAGCCATCATGAACCTCAAGGGGAACCAGTATTCCATAAAGATGAAGTACTAAGATTTTGGGGAAACGATGCACCATTGGTTGCTTGTCGTCTATAAGAGCTAAGTGTCTTGTGACTTTTAAAACAGGGAACATAGCCAGGAGAGTGGAGGGATGCCCATCACATGCATGATGGGCTAACTGCCATGGGCGTGGATGCTGTGTGCACACGGTCGTGAATGTCTGATGACCACGGGTGTTGTCTATCGTCAGTCACGGTCGTAGTGGGGAAAGACCATGGGCATGGTCGTCTATCAGCCACATGTGTGGTCCTCTATCAACTATGGGCATGGAAAGACCAATCACAGGCATGGCTAAGAGACCACCACTAGCATGGTAAGGTCTAAGTTTGAAACTGAAGATTTTGAAGGTTTTCCCAATGTTTGAAGGAATGTAGAAAGAAATTTTTGAACAGGGGCTGAACCATTTTCCTCCTTCATTTATATCACAAACAATAGTGACTCGGTGAGGCCATCTGTGAGAATGGAGAGGGATCCGCTATCACCTAAGTTGGACTTCAAAGAACTAACCAGAATGGGAGCCATCATCTTTGATGGAGACTCCTCTGATCCTCAACTAGTTGTGAACTGGTTGAGGTACTTAGCAAACGTCTTAAGCTATCTGAAGCTAGCACCAGAGCAGAAGTTGATGTATGGAACTTATTTTCTAGGAGGGAGAGCTAAGGAGTTATGGTGAAACCGGCTGGAGGTTAGGGTAGTTCCTTATGAGAAGGAATGGAAGGCGGTCTTAGTTTTTTTCAACAAGGAGTTGGTGCTGGAGTAGTGGCAAAAGAACAAGAAGGCTTAATTCATTAACCTACACCAAGGGGACATGAAGGTAGTTGATTACTACAACTCCTTCATCAAGCTTAGTAGGTGGTACAAGGGATCATCAGAGCAAAAGATGGAGGACCCGAAGCAGCAGTTTTTGGATCGGTTGACAGCTCACATTTGGTCAGGGGTCACTAGTGGTGACATGGACCCCTTGGCGGACATCAAGACTGCAGCTCTGAGAGCTTAACACCTTGAGGAAAGAGGAAGGAAGGGTGTTAGGCGTGGTAGGAGGAGAAGAAGAAGAGGAAAGTTGCGGCTTGAGGAGGGGTGTTGGCGGCACCGACGCCGTATCGGAGGAGGGACACACCTAGTGTCTTCCCCCACTCTATACTCTACACTTGTCACCTCGATAGTGCAATAGAGGCATTCTATTATAGGGATGGATTACCCTTCTTATCTGGATTGTGGGCTTCAATATAAAGGTGTGTGCTTGAGGAAGACTGGGGCTTGCTTCAGAGTGCCCTAAGTTGGGCAGGCCGGCGGTGTCTGAGGGATGGTGCTGTAGAGACATGCTCCATCTAGGAGTCAGGCCCGAGGTGGGGGTTTAAAATTCCCTCTCTCTAGAGATAGTACTTTGCAGCTAGGTCTGAGGTCTCAGTGATGAGAGATCACAGAGGTGTAGAGCGGGGTGTACGATACTAGATCGGAGGCACCGGCTGCCCTGAATACTATCACGGGTATGGTTACCATCTTTGGAAGATCATTGTATGCTTTGTTTGATACGGGTGCTTTGCACTCTTTTGTTTCTTCCACTGTTTTTTCCTTGTTGCCTATCCTACTTGCTGAGATGAGTAGACCTTTTAGAGTGAGTACTCCCGTAGGGAAGACTCTATTTGTGGATTATCGTGTGGAAGGGGCAACAATGTTTTGTGAGGATAGAGAGTTTGCTGCTGACTTCATCATTCTTCTTTTGATGAATTGGATGTGATCTTGGGAACAGACTGGTTGTACCAACATACGGCCCTGGTCGATTCCAAGCAGAAAAAATGATCAGGTTTTTGATGCCTGGGAAGGATGGTGTGGTGATCTCTGGAGTGAAGAGGATAGGAAATCGATGGAACCCGACCCTAAAAGACCCCAGTCGAACTACTAGTTTGACCAATGTAAGATAGTTGGGTTCTTAGAGGACTCAACTTTCACATAAACAAGTAGTAAAGACAAGAACATAAACCTTTATTAAAACATGGATCCTGGATCCTAAAATACAACTCATCAAAGAGAAGAGGAGATACAACTCCAAGTTCTTAAATACACCAAAACGATATCAACTGATATCAAAATTCAACTAGCTCTCCCATCTCCAGCTCTAGTACCTGTGTCTGAACACACAAATATATACAGAAAAAACAATAACCAAATGGGGTCAGTGCTAGTCCATGATTGGCTAAGAGATATACAAAGCGTAACTCGACCCAAACATGGAAAAAGAGAACATCAGAGGCTAGAGCCTAGCTCACAACCTCTCAGCACCACACTACTCAATCCTTTACGAATTTCCTTTTAAATTTGATCACACCATGTCCCGCCCTAGATGATGCATATATACAGGTGATCACCGTATAGAGGGTAGACTTCCATTGACCTACTAAGTACCGGCTCAAAGTGTCTTTAGGGACACGTCGTCCCCTAAATGAACCTCTAGGTCAACAAGCCCCATAGTACCATTTCCAATAGATGGAAGTGAAGAGACCAATCCTTGTCGTATGGTACTTTGGAGATTTAGCTAGTTGAGCAACTGGTTCAATCTCACAATTTTTTCACCTTGTGGCTTACAGTACAGTCCCCCATTTTCAGTTTGCTCTTGGCTCAAATTTCTCACCAACAAGTAATACTAAACGTAGAGTACTACCGGAACCTTAGTCAAAATTCTTGGTATCAATTCCTCCCTTTCCCTACTCCACTAAGCTCATGCGCTTCTAGAACTTCTTCCTCTTAACCTCCTTTGATTATAAGCTCTTTCCTGCTTTCTGTCTGAGGCATGCCATGCTCGTGAAAGTCTCTCATGTCATGCCCGTGACAAGCCTGACCACGCCCGTGACAAGCCTGACCACGCCCATGACTATTGCACCGCCAGGCCCGAAGTCTTTCCTTGCCACGCCTGTGGTCAACTATCCACCACGATCGTTGCCACCTAACATTCATGGTCATTGCCTCCTCTCAATCACGCCCGTGGTTGGCAAACCAACACATTTGTGACTTTTACTTAACCACCCCCATGGTGGTCTGATGCCCACGCATGTGGTGACCTCCTTCCCACGCCTAATATCATTGACCAACCACACACGTGGTCTCTGCACAATTATGCCTATGGCAGAATCACACCACACTAGTGGTCACTATACCACCATGCCTGTAACTACACAACCATGCTCATGGTATTCCCATAACTTTTAAATCTCTTCTTCACAACAAGTTTTTTATTCTGGCCATCTTGAACATCCGAGACTTCCATCATTGCTTTCGATTTTGATCCTCAAGCGAACACCAGAGATTCCTTACCTCCTTGGCAAAACACCCCAAGGACTAAAGAAATTATCCTAGCTCAAAATCCACTCCCCCATTGGGGTCTAGAAATATTTATCCTACTAATGGTTCTATATAGAAGAGTTTTAATTTAGAAGATTCCCAAAATCTCGTCCATTATTTGCCCATTTCTTTCCCCTCAGCTTACTTCAGTTACTAAGGCTCAACAACAAGTCTCATTATCAAGGATCCAAGGAACTATATCCTTGTTTCCTCAACACTTTTCCTTTTGCCTTCCTGAAGCTGGTGGGAGAGTGGTCATTCAAATCCTGTCAAACTCCTTTCTTGAAAACATTTCCCTTTCTTTTCTTTTTAAACTCTCTCCTTGAAAAACTTTCTTTAAAATGATTTGCAAAGACAGTCTCACCACATCAAGGAACTAATACAGACTCTCAAATACCATCTTCCACTGAAAGTCTAGTACCATTAGAGATGTGGAATACCTTCTCCTCTTGGGGTTTGTGATGCTTCAAAGGAGCAGGTATCACATCCATAAGGTAGAAGAGAAACTAGGCTCTAATATCTGTTGTGGACCCGACCTTAAAAGACCCCATTCAAACCACTAATTCAACTCAAACAAGCTACTCGGGTTCTCACTGGTCTCAACTTAAACGACATTTACTCAACTTTCACCTAAACAGGCATTAAAGACAAGAACAAAAACCTTTATTAACCCTTTGAAAGTCATAAAAGACTTAGATCCCAAATCCTAAAATACAACTCATCAAAGAGAAGAGGAGATAGAACTCCTAGTTCTTAAATACACCAAAACAATATCAACTGATATCAGAACTCAACCAGCTCTCTTGACCTTCAGCTCCAGTACCTATGACTGAACACACAAATATATACATAAATAAAATAACAAAATGGGGTCAGTTACTGAGTGGCTAAGAAACATCCAAAGCGGAACTGGACTCAAACATGGAAAAGGGAAACATTAGTGAAGTAATAGGTCATCCAAACTAAATTAGTAGTGTGACCCTACTAATCAAGGAATAGGATACCTAACATTATCCACCCTTGACAGTATCGATAGCCTCATAATGGACTAGACCATTAAACCAACCTAACCATGTGAGCAGCATCTATAGGCATACTCTACACGTCATGAACCTTTCCTTTAACCACCTAGGGGACTGAGCAATCCAGGGGTGGGTGACCAATGCGTACATAACATCAATATCTTATCTAGCTATCCCTATCTTATCTAGTTCTGAATAGTGGATTGCACAACATCATTACACATTCTGTATAGTAGAACACATGTTACTATACAGCCTCGAAACCCTCACTCGACAACCTCAATCAACTCATGAGATATCCAATCATAGGATTCCCAACATCTAATTACAATTCTACATTGGAATAACCATAATTAAACACAAACACCCTCCTCTAAGACAAGCTAACACCTCTGATTCTGACTTGAGATGACTCTCCTCACTGCCACGAATCTAGAGCTTCAGGTCGTGCGCCGTTTGGATCATAGACGGCCGAGTTATGCTCCAATTACTTTTTTGCAATAAGCTGAAACTTGCATGGGCACAATCATCCTTTCAGGGCCCAACTGGACAGATTATAGAACCAGTCCTTGGAAATTAAACAGATTTTAGATCAATCATCCAACTTTCCAAAAACTACAACCCAACCCCTAAACTTTACAGAAGTTGTAAAGAGAGCTCTCATCTTTTCTAGGCTTGCAGCAACTCCCTCTTTCTTCTCCGACGCTGACGACCCATCTCCTATTCTGGTGATTCTCTAGCAAGCATCCAATCTTCCTAGAATCATGATCACACCACACTATTCTTCGGTTCCTGGAAGCCCCAATGATCTCAGTGCAAGAACCATCATTGAACATCAACACGGGAAGAAAACCCCAAAACCTAAGCCCGAACTGAAACTCTCTAAAGCTTATCTAAAATTCATATTTACCTATAATAAATCTAGGGGAACCGACCTCAACATCGTCCTTGTTGATCCTGTTAAATATCATAGCGGTCGGACGTTTTTTACACCTTCAAACGTGGATATCCTCTCTTTGAAGTTGCGTTTGTCGACATAGCAGAGAACTAATTGAAACATCTAATTCTTCTATAGACTAAAACCCTAACAAGCCTTATATACTGAACACATCACGGTCATGACAACAGCACCGCTATGCTCGTGGCCTGCTTACAACCACGCCCGTGAAGATAAAAACAAGCACAATTGTAGAAGTAAAGCCAACCACCGTCGTTGCTTACAAAATACCACGCATGTGGTCACTAAAATCAGCCAATACTTTGCAATTTCTACTCTTCTTTTCCATTACAAAGCCTGAAAAAGCTAACACATTCAGTATACTCCATAGACAAAAGTGATTAATCACATTGCATGCATTCACGTGATTCCATGCAAACCTAACTCATTTTGCAATCAACTCCAGCCATTCAACACTCGAACAACGACCAACCTAGATGGCTCGACTGGTTAGACCTTGAAACCACTTAACAAAACGAGAAGACTCAACTGAACTGGAGTTAAAATGGTAACTGAAAATTGATGTGTCACAACATCTCAGTAACCTTTTAACTTTTCGCTCTGAAGGTAGAAAGGTTGATCAGAAAGAGGTGTGAGGCTTTCTTAGCTCAAATTTTGTTTAATGTTGAAGGGAGAATTGAAGATGTGCTAGTAGTTTGGTAGTTCCCCATGTATTTGGGAACTTGCGTAAGGTGCTTCCAGAGTGAGAGGTGGCTTTCGATATAGAGCTAGGGTCGGCACGACACCTATATCCATTACACCCTACATAATATAGACAATGGAGATGAAGGAGCTCAAAGAGCAGTTAGAGGAATTGTTAGAGAAGGGTTTCACTCGCTCTAGTGTGTCACCTTGGGGTGCGCCTATGATGTTTGTGGCAAGGTGACACGCTATGATGTTTGTGAAGAAGAAGTATGGGTCTATGAGGATGTGCATAGATTACCGGCGATGGAATTAGGTCACGGACAAGAAATAGTATCCCACACTTCGCATCAATGACTTGTTCAACCAGCTCCAAGGTGCAACAGTTTTCTCCAAGATTGATTTGAGGTCTGGTTATCATCAGCTGATGGTGGGGGGGGGGGAAGATGTTCCCAAGACTGCTTTCCAAATGAGGTATGGCCACTATGAGTTTTTAGTGATGTTGTTAGGGTCTATAAATGCCCATGCAACATTCATGGCTATAATGAACAAGTTGTTCCATGGATACTTGGACAAATTTGTCATAATGTTCATTGATGACATTTTGGTCTACTCTAAGACCAAAGAGGTACATACATAACATTTATGGATGGTCTTGACCACTTTGAAGGGAAGAGAAGTTATTTGCTAAGTTATCAAAGTGTGAGCGCTTGATGAAGGAGGTGCTTTTCTTGGTTCACCTTATCAATGGCAGGGGAATCGAGGTGGACCTAAAGAAAGTGGAAGCAATTGTGGACTAGTCGCTGCCGAGAAGTGTAACCAAAGTGAGGAGCTTCATGGGCATGGAGGGGTACTACCATAAGTTTATGGAGGGATTTTCTAAGATAACAGCTTCTCTGCACAAGTTGACGAGGAAATACTCACCTTTGATTTGGACCAAGGCTTGTCATGAGAGCTTTGAGGAATTGAAGAAGAGGCTTAAAATGGTGCCTGTACTTACCTTGTCAGTCAGTAGAGGTGAGTATGTGATGTTTCCTATGGTGTTCTGATGCAGGAAGTGAACTACCCAGTTCATAGTTTGGAGTTGGCAATAGTAGTGTTCGCATTGAAGCTACGACGTCACTATTTTTATGGTGAGGCTTTTAGGATAATGACTAATCACAAGTCTCAAGTATTTTATGGAGGAGAACAAGTTGAATAGCACCCGAGATGAGTCCCACTCCTCCACTTATGCTATGCACCCGAGGGAGACAAAGATGTATCGGATGCTTTGCTTCCGTTATTGGTGGATGGGCATGTGGAAGCCAGAACGCAAAGTTTGATCATCGGGCGTTCGGTGGGTTTCTCCAACCTCTATCGATACCAGTGTGGAAGTTTGAGGACATCACAATGGACTTTGTCAGTGGTTTTGCTTTTGTGAATAGGAAGGATGCAGTGTGGGTCATAGACCAGCTAACGAAAGTGGCGCACTTCATTCCCATCTGATTCAAACCCAATGTTGAAGAGGTAGCAGGACTGCATGGGAGAACATAGTGATGTTACATGGAATTCCCATGAGATTGGACCGGGACCCATGTTTTACATTGCATTTCTGGAAAGGTTTGCATGCCGCCCTGCGGACGAAATATAATTTCTTTATGGCTTATCTCTGACTTTGGAAGAGTTGCTCCGCTCTTGTGTGCTCGAGTTCGAGGGACCATGGCGAAAGGTTCTAACGATGGTGGAGTTCGATCAAAATAACTCTTACCATTATAGTATCGGGGTAACCTCGTTCGAGGGACCATGGCTAAAGGTTCTAACGATAGGAAATATAGAACTCCTCTTTTATGGGATGGAGAGGGGGAGGGGTTGTTGACTAGACCATAAATCGTTCAGGAGACAGCCTCTTAGGTTCATGTAATTTGAGTACATCTAGGTGTGGCGTAAAAGAGGCAGAAGCAGTATGCGAAAAAAAAAGGTAAGGAGAATATATTCAAGGAGGGAGAGAAGGTGTTCCTTCGAGTGTCTTCATGCAAAGGAGTGACACGGTTTGGCTAAAAAGGTAAGTTGGCTCCTCATTTGGTTGGTCCTTATGATATCATCTTGCGTGCAGGGTGATTTCCACTATTATGTCTGCCGGTAGGTCCATAATGGCAATAAGTCAAGATATTCTCTACTTCTTTGATTGGAATGCATCAGCAGATGATGTCTTCTATGAATATTCTCCTCGTTTTCTTATGGGACTCATCCACGATGCCGACAGCTAGGTAGTTGGCGATGGGTGCAAACCAATGGAACTTCCCTTCACGATACTTTGATATTGGATTTTCTTCTTACAACAAAAGTAGTTGTTCATCTGGGAAAAAGTTATTGATCTCAGTTTGAAAAGACTCACCGCATGAGGGCCCTTCTAGGCGAGACATATCATCCGTTGCTACATTTTCTGCTCCTGCCATATCTTTGATGGTGTTGTCAAATTCTTGGAGGAGCATCACCCATCAAATAAGTCTATGGTCCGCATCCTATTTTGCTTAAAGATTTTTAACATCATAGTGATATGTGAACATATTAGTATGAGATAAACATAAGTAGGAGCAAAATTTGTCAACTACAAAAACAATTGCAAGTAGGTCCTTCTCAATTGTTTCGTAATTTCTTTGTGCATCATTCAAGGTCTTTCCTGCGAAATAGATGGGATGGAAACTCTTCTCCTTCTTCTGGTCAAGCACTGCTCGCACTACGGAGTCACTTGCATCACACATCAATTCAAATGGTGCCTCCCAATCCGATGCTACCAAAATAGGTGCACTACTTAGCTTCTTCTTCAGAATGTTGAAAGCCTGCAAAGCAAAAGGAACATATTCCCCTAAAAATTTCATGTCCTAAGAAGCTACGAATAGTTTTCACGTTAGTAGAAGCTTGAGGGAGAAGTTGGGAGATGGTTTCAAGCTTAGCTTGATCCACCTCAATGCCTCGTTTAGAGACCTTGTGGACTAGGAAGATCCCCTTCTCTACCATGAATTGACACTTCTCCCAACTCAAAGCCAAATGTGCCATAAGAGCATGGGAAGGTAGTCTTTTATTGATTAGCTTGGTTGATGGGGATTTGGAAGTATCTGGACATGCCATCCAGAAAGAAATAGAACTCATGTCACGTGAGTTGCTCTAATATTTAAGCGATGAAAGACAATGGGAAGTGGTTCTTCTTGCTAGCATCATTGAGACACCTAAACCCTAAACCCTAATCAATGCAAACTATCCATCCACTCAGTGTCCTTGTGGGTAGGGGTATAAATGAGTTGGATTGGGTAGGGTATTAGAGGATTGGGGTTGGGTTGCGGTGAAATGGATTATATTTTTTGTTAACTCGAACCATCCTTTTCGACTATCAATCTCCCTAAGTGGGTTGGGGTAAGTTGGGTTGGGTTTTGTGATAGGTTGGCCCAAATTAAATATTAACAAAAAATAGAAACCTGGTGCAATAAATTTATGGAATTTGATCATCAATATCAATGTGAAATCTTCCATACATCGATCCACAATTCAAAAACACATCTTCTTCTATTACCTGCCAAGTGTTAACTCTCTCTCTCCCCCCCCCCCCGCTCTCCCTCCTCTACCTTTACTCTTAAAACGCCAAGATTTTCTGGAGTTCCTTTCACCTAAAAGTGGATAAACAATTAATATATGGATGTAACATATTATATACTCAAGTTTATGACACTCTACTGTAAGTTCCTTTGACCATGACTCCACTACTAAGTACTAATCCAATCTGTTATCTAAGTAATGAAGCAATTTACCATCCACAATTAGTAAACATGGCTTCAAAATCACTAACAACCTAAAATCAGCATACCTTGGCGATCAGAAAAAACTTTGGCATCTTAAAGCTTTCTCCAAGCTTCTCATACTCTGGAGCAAGGTCCTTATAGTGTCCACACCAACCACAATAAAAAAATCAAGACATTAACAGTGGATCTCTTATACTTGAGTCAAACAACTTATATGATACACCAAGGAAAGCAATTTCTAACGGGTCAGTGATACGCACTAAGTGACTAAACAAGTAAAGCGATGAACTGAAAACTGAACGGAGATGAGACTATGCCTGTATGGAGTTTAATTATGCCTACCATGGCCCTCACTAGAGATAGATCAAGGAGTCTATCGAGAAGCTAGAACTAATAATGCAACCTAGTGGTCCTGCTCAAGTCACCCTATCGTCAGCTACCCCTAGCTAAGAGCGGATAGTCTCATGGTGGATCAGACCATGAAACCAATCTGAAGAACCATGAGAGCAGCTCAAAGCATGCTCGCCACGTCTGCATGAAATCAGACTGTAACCTGAGGATCATGCGATCCATGGGGTGGGTGACCAACTTACGATAGTCATGTACTAACCTAATAGGCCTATCCTGACTGAACTGTTAAGAACTGTGGATAACATGCCACAGTTCATCTTTGAGAACTAACCTTAAAGAATATTTGTCTGTATAGTAGATCACACGCTACTGTGCAGCCTGAGAGCCTGACTCTTAAAGCACAATACATGTACAGTAGATCATGTACAGTTTTGAAAGTCCATTCAAGGATTCTTGAAAACTAAATTATAGTTCTATGCTTAAAGCATAAAAGTGATCCTAACCCCTACCTCTAAAATAGGTTTCCCTGAAGAGTCTCATCTGAAGCCTCCTGTCCAAAGCTCTGTTCTTCTATCCTGATACATCTGGAGGATCCAATTGAGAATTGGATTTCCAAACCCTGACCGTTAGGTTTTCTTTCGTGAAACCCAAACTATAAGATTGAGAGAGAAAAGGAGGATTTCTTACCTTCGCATGAATCTCCTAACCTCTCTAATCTCCTACCTCTGATCCTAGACAAGACGCCTTTGCTTCTTCCTCATGATCGATCTTCTTCATCTTCTTGGGAGAATGCCGCCGAGTCTCTATTTTCTTCACCCCTATTTCTAAGTTACCGTTCCCAATACTAACTTATAAAATAATTCTACCATGCTTGTGACGGACATACCACAATGCTCGTGGTTACCTAGTATTCACGCCCGTGACATACTGATCGTCACGCTTGTGTCCTACTGACTGCCATGCCTGTGGTTGACTGTTGACCACGATCGTGATCGGTCTAGTCATCGTGCCCATGACTAACTACCGGTCACACCCGTGGTTGTCCAATTAACAACCAAACACTATCCTGGTTCATCTCTAAAACTTGGTTGTCCAATAGAAGAACCGAGCTTCAGTGTTCTTTGATCCGGATATATTTGAAGGGTCCAATCGAGGATTGGATCTCCAAACTCTGACTATTTGGTTTTCTTACGTGACTATCACTTACCACGGTCGTGGTCTAGTTGATGATCACGCCCGTGACATACTATCTGTCACGCCTTTGATGGTCCATCTAATAGTGATTCACAAAGACATTAACCCCTAAAACCGGGATGTCACAGTCAACAAAAAATAGGGAGTGGCCTTAACATAGTACTCATGGAGAAACAAGTTGAAGTTGAATCTTAAGATGTCAATACCTTGGAATTGAATTATCCTGAGGCCAGGCCGACTTCCTTATAGTGGTCCCCTTTGACCCCTTCCCTACAAGTAACTAGGATGAAGAGTGATGAGAGTCAAAACCTAGGTATAGGAATAAATCGACAGAAAACGCTTATAAGAGGATGACAGGATTTTACCTTCAAGTTTGTGGTCTATGAGAGTCGATGTCAAAGTGATAGGGTTTTGAAATAAGGGCGAGGCTGCTACGTATGTTTGATCGAAGAAGGGAATTGGGTTAGGTCGAGTTTCGATTCAGAAACGTTCAATGTCACATATGACCAAACGGCATCCAAATTGGCCACATATTAGAGAACGGGCCGGCCATTTCAAGCTCGTCCAGTCGTTATAATACTCACCGAGCCCATAGGTCTAGGTATCGATTCTCACCTCTGATATTTAGTACCTAACCTATTTTACACTCTTTATTTTAACTAATCCCAAAATAAGTGTTCAAAAACCACAAAAATGATCTTGATAATTATCTCAAAGTAATTAATTCTCGAACATTAGCCATTCCGAATAATTATCAAAAAATCAAAATATTAGTTTATTTTCTCTTTAGTTTTGAGAAACCCTTCAAAAATCCTTCAAAAAGAAAAAACCCATCTATTATCTTATAATAAATAATTCATTGGAATTATTAGTGTGGATAATTATCCTCCCGCAAGAACTCCAAAAGTTAGTAAGTGTTAATTTCATGCAAGTCGCATTGATAAACACCGAAAATTTGGGTCAAACCCGACAAACCAAAATCGATGTTTTCAATTAGAACTACTCGGACTTTTATCCCGAGGTCAGGGTATATAGGCAATCAGAAATGATTCGATTCTACCCAAGACAATTCCTCATGTTATGTATAACGGTCAGCATTACCCCAACTTTCAAACGAATCCAACTCGAGCACCAAGGTATACATGTATTACAAAAACCCAAGTTTCCAAATTCAAACTATACATACTTTGGTCCTGAAGTCCGGGTACGTAGGCAGTCATTTCCACTCAAGTTGACTTAATGTCATATCACCTGAAAATCGAAAACCACTTTGAATCCTAGATTTTAAAATGCGCAGTAACCCAAACTCATAGAAAACTTGTCGTTTAGAGTATCAGCCTTGGTCTGGATGGAACGGTAGCATTAAGTTGCTTGCGTTACGTATTCGACTGCAGGCCCAGACGTCTTTAATTTTGCAGATCGAGTCAAAATACATCAGGCCCGAGCCATGATGGCTTAGATGGATGAGCAGGCTATTCGATCCATCCTAAGTTTTCTACCAATCGATGGCGACTCCGCCTAGTATTTCACCCTTGTGCCGCCAGGGCGAGCCAATTCCCCCTTCCCCACAACAGAAGAGGGTCGAGCACTGGAGGAATGCGTTCCTAGATAGGAGACCTCTGTGACACATCCTATCAATTACCGTTCCTCTTGAACCAACTAATTGATAACAAAGATTAAATCAAGATGATAAAGCAAGATTAAATTTTAAATTAGGTTATAGCAAGAACACAGTATTATCCTGAATAACATCAATTTCATAATCAAAGAATTAGAAAACCATCATCCATACAAAGTATATACTAAAGTGTCATCTAATCTAAACTACAAGAAGAGTTTAGCTACTCATGGTTTGGGAAACAAGAAAGCAAGAAGAAAGGAAAATAACCTAAGAAGAAGACATATTTTGTCGATGAATTTCCAACTTATCACCGATCTTCGATCAGTCTCCAATTTCTTCGATCGATCTCTGGAACTCTATCACTCTCTGAAAGCCCTAAAATATTTCTAAATAATGTGTATCTCTTCCAAAAGGGTCTCCAGAGTATCTATTGGTTTCTAGGCCAAATTGGAGAATGAAAAGTCTGGAAAATCCTGTCTAGAAGAAGGGGACAATGTGTTGCTTAAGGGTACGACCATGTGTTTTGAAAACATCATTTCAGCTGTAATCATCCGAAAGAATAGCATGAACGCGCTTCTTAAGAGGATGTTGTGATGCTAAACAACACGTCGTGCTTCTAAGCAGAACTCCATGATGTTCTCTTTTTCAGCATTTCTATGTTCCAAGCTTGTCCAGCCTCCCATTTCGGTTCTACTTCATCCCAACCATTGTGTATCACCTGAAATGCATAAAAATATTCCAAACAAGGCAAGACAATGTGAAGGGCCAATGGAAAACTAAACATGCTTCCAACGTCATAAATTTGATCACATTTAGGCATTTAGACATTAAAAATGTAATTTAATACGAGAATAAATGTGCTAATAATTAAGTACATTAAAAGAGAAATAGATTAAAGATAAGTTCAAGGAGCATGGTAGGTAGTGTAAGCCTTCCACTATTAATCAAGAGATATGGAATCAGTTGTGTGATCATTGGAACACTAAGAAAGTCCGGAAACAGATTTATTTCAATAATCTATATGTTCATATCATATGAAATTTTTTTCTTCTTATTGCAAGTTTCGAATGGATTATTAAGTGTATAATTTTCATCTATCCATATCGTACGAAATTTCTGAGATAAAAAATCGAATATGAAGTAATGTGACTAAACCTCACAACCAACATCCAGTCCGGTCGATTACTTGTCCAAAATTAAGCTGAAATCATGTTCAAATTCTCATATTAAAATCAATCCTCATATCTAACTTTTAAAACACTTGAGCTTAGCTTTCACGGTGTGTCTTAAAAATGTATCGAATCGAATGACAAGAGTTGGACCCCTAGTAAATAAAATTCAATTTACACAGAACCCGGACGAAAATTGGTGACCACGGGAAGCCTAGGAAAAACATTAGATTCCTCGTTAGCTCGAGAGACGAGCGGTCCATCTAGAATTTTTGAATCGTTTATTGTTGTGGCATTTCATCGAACACCTGTAATGCGTTCTTCTTGGGTGAAAATTAGTTCGAGAGAGGAGTCTTCCGTCAAGTAGCATAAATCCTTAGATTCCTGGGAGCGATCTAAGGTTATCTCAGGAAATTTCTAAACCATTATTACCTTTTAAATTGAGATTACATATCATTCATTCATATATTGCTAGCTATTGTGGATTCGAGTCTAAGCAACCTTCCTTCCCATATTGGAAACTTGATTACTTGGATTTTACTTTCTATGAATATAATTATTAATTCTTACTTAATCACGCCGTAACTTGAGAAACCAAAACCTCTTTGTTACTTGGTCTAGTTATCACATCTAAGTTGAGTAATAGTATTAGAAAGTCCATATGGAAATACGATTCCATTAGTTGATTCTAGTGGATATTTCAAAGACGGTGAAAATTCATTTATCAAAGTGGCGCCACTTCTCCTTCCCTTGACAATTATGAGAAAATGTTGGCAAATCTTCTCCTTCGCAATAGGATCTTTTACATTCTTTATTTCTAACTTGCAATATAACAAATATAAACAAGTCAGGTCAATCATTAAATACATTAATAATAGAGTAATAAAGGGGGTTTTTTCTCGCTAATCAGGCCTATTTTGCACGACCGAAAAGTTCACCATATATTCAAGGGCCTTTTTCTGTTCTTTTACATGTAATTTCATGGCCTACCTATTTTATATAAAGAGGGTGAAGCCATCACAGTTAAACACTACCCCAAGAAAGAATAAAGTAAATTTCGGCTTATGTTGCTTTTCGAATTCGTCTTGTTTGAAGCACGTCGTTTCTAGAATAGAGGATTTTAGTTTATCGTAGTCTCCCTGTTATCCTCTCTTTGTGGAAGCATCCAAGTTTGAGACTTGGACCTCCCTTCAACTGGAGTTGTATGGTCGGCTAAGTAACTTTCCATCTAGTTGTTGGATCCTTGTTTGTTGTTTTTGAAACCGAAATTGATAGATTTTCCCATTCTTCTCGTTAGGTGCTTCGGCTCATATCAGTTTGGAATCATAGCCTCGTTCTTATTGTTTTGTATTGGCTTTCAGATTTTTATGTTTCGATAAAATAAAAAAACCCAAAATTTATCCTTGGTCGAAATATTTTAGTTCTTTGAGAATTTTGTTTCTTTGGATTGCTTGTTTCGAGGCTCTTGTCTAGTTTGGGCTGGCAAATTCGAATATCATTGTACTGACGTGTTTTTTCGTGGTGAAAGAATTAGATTGAACCTCTTAGGTGCAATCTTTAACAAATAGACACGAGCTGACAATCGTATTACGCTTTGAATTGTGAATAAAGTTCCAATGTTTAGGCGTAATCTTCAACTATTTCAGTATTCAGAATAATCAAACATTAGAAAAGAATTTTCTTAGCATAGATGTTCAAGTATCATTGATTGCTTTGATTGCTATATTTCTCGTAAATCCTAGTCCTAGAAGAATCATTGATAGTTTTGAGACCTTAGCTCACCGAATTACTTCTATAAACTTTTCTCTGTTGTAAATTTAGTAAAAATGAGGATAAAATAATGAGTGGTGAGTTTAGAACATTCATAGATTGAGAGATTTGTGAGCTCTGAATTATTGTTACTAACGATGTTTTGTGAGGTATAACAACAATTGACGGAGATTCAACGGAGGCTTGAGTCGCATGGCACGTCATCAAGGCAGCAAACAAAGACCACCTACCAAGTCCACCTCATCTAAATTGACATTACATATGTCAATAAGCTGTGGAGCAAAGGGGATCATGAAAAAAGAGGAGTACCAACAATAGGAGAACCTCTTTCACGCCCATTATATCATCAACAACTTTGAGTGCAACCTAGTGGTGGATAGTGGGAGTTGCACTAACGTGGCAAGTGCCATACTCGTGGAGAAGATGGGGCTTCCCACAACGTGCACCTAAAGCTATACAAGATTCAATGGCTAAATAACGAAGGCGAAATCAAAGTATTGAGGCAAGTACTTTTACCATTCAGTATCGGTAAATATTATGAGAAAGTGCTATGTGGCGTAGTACTGATGGAGGCCATGAAAATAGTGTATTACTTGGACTACCATGACAGTTTGATAAGCATGCCATGTTCTATGGAAGATCTAACAATTACGTCATCAAACATGGAACTAAGACTTACGATTTGGAACAATGGAAAGCATGAGTGGAACAAGAAAAGCAAGACAGAGAGCTCAAGAAACAAGAGATTAGAGAACAAATGAGAACTACCCCGATGAGTTCAAAAATAGAAATTGAATCTAAAGAGCTCGATTAGAGGAGATAAAAAAGTCAGATTCACCTAGTGAGGATAGCCAATCTTTCATAGGAGTCCCTTGTGGTGACACACCACAAGGAGTTTTTTCATTTAACTAAAGAAACATATCCTCTGGATTCCAACGAAAATCTTGCTGAAGCAACCTTAACTCTTGAGAATGAAATCAAATGTGCTCGTCGGGGATCCCAACAAGACAAGGACGAATTGTAAGGAACAAACAAGCTTCGACTACATGTAAAGGAGTCCGCGATGAATGGTTCCAAAATGATGATTCTAGTTGAACTACCATGAGGAATACCACCAAGCGTTTGCGTGAAAATGTCAGCAAGCAAAACCTATAAGCCTTCTTATCTCTACTCCTTGAATTCGAATTTTAGGAATCTGATTTGTGAAGGTTCAAAACTTGTTAGGATTATTAGTAAAGAATTTCATAGCCATTGATGATTTTAAGTAGTTATGATAGGATTGGTTGGATAAAGTCTATTTTTGAAATCATATCATATTTTGCTCGTTTAAGGTATAAAATCAATTCACATAGTGATCGGAATAAATGGTTTGGTTTTAGTGGTAAATTAAAGTGTGCAACAGTATTTACTTATCATAAAGATGCAAATCTGAATGTTAAAATCAACACTCTCGTAGTCATGAGATGTTTAAGTGACTAGTTAGGATCTATGAACTTGCTAATGCATTTATCACTTACGTGAGATTTTACAACTTTGATTTGCATGGGTACATGGAGAATTTTGTGGCTATTCACAAACATGATGCTAGTATTAGTGTTGCACACGATAATGAGGATCCTCGAATGATATTAGGAGAGCATAACTAAATGATTAATTTGTGCTTAATGATGA
Organism: Linum usitatissimum; assembly: GCA_030674075.2. Classification (NCBI taxonomy): domain Eukaryota; kingdom Viridiplantae; phylum Streptophyta; class Magnoliopsida; order Malpighiales; family Linaceae; genus Linum; species Linum usitatissimum. The sequence continues at coordinate 178,274 of JAUJYP020000046.1, forward strand.
TGTTATATCGATTGTTTTGAATAAATCAATTGTTAAATCAATTGTTTTGAATAAAATCAATTGTTAAATCAATTGTTTTGAATAAATCAATCTCCTAAACTTGTGTTAAATCAATTGTTTTGAATAAAATTAGATGAAGCATGGATGACGTTTGATTTATTGTATTCATTACCCTTATTTAAGTGACTTTCCATGCATAATTGAGTAGCTTTTGGGTAGAAGTTTAGGGTGTTTCGTGCATTTCTAGTTGCTGTCTCGATCTAGTGTCATAGACTCGTTGAGGGTCCATTTGATGTCGTTTTGGAGTGTTTTTTATAGATTTCAGGTGCATAATGATATCGTGGTATTATTTAAAGAAATACCGGCATGCATGGACGAGGTAGGACGGACCGAAGGATCACAGAAAACTCAAGTGCTAAATTTGTTAGTATTTGCACCTTAGACAGTCAATATACTGTCTTGTAGATTATTGATAGACTAAGGCCAAATGTTGGCAATGCTCTCGTCTAAAACTTCTCAAGGATTGTGCCATACCTTGTGGATAATTGTGCTTTGGGTAGGCTCAATATTTGACAAGGGTTAGGCACAGTTATTAGCAACTCGAGTTGGAAGAAGGAACTCAAATTCTATTTAAAGACTGGTTCTCCTTTATTCAGAGGGAGACTTTTTCGGATGACATTCATAGCACCGTTTAGAGAATTTCGATTAACAAGAAGGAAATCTCTTGAAGGAGCTCGGATAAGACATAATCAAGATTGGCGAATCCTGTTCTTCGAAGATCTTCGACGAGATTAGTTTATTTTTAGATTTCCCTTCTAAACCTAATTCCAATGTTTTCCTTGGTAGATTTGGTTTTGTTCTTTGAGATTATGAGTAGCTAAACTCCTCATACTTAGCTTAGATGAACCCTAGGTAATTCCTTATGAACGAATGATTGTTTTACTTTGACGATTTATACAAGTTGGATGGATGTTGGTTTGTATTTAATTTCAATTTCGTTTTATTTCTTGCCTGATAAACTTGAATAGGATCTCGTTAGATATATGATTGTTTCAAAAGAGCTTGCATATCTAGAACACCAAAATTAAACAACTAGGTTAGTCATTAACACTAAGAAGGGAGCAAAAAAACTAGTCCATCGTGTGAGCAGTTCTTGTTTGTTTTACCGCCTAGCGGGTTTCAGCTCTATATCAAGAAAGAGCATACTGAGATACTAGATAGGTAGTAGGTTAGAAGACCCGAAAGGGCGTGATCTGATTAGACCCTATTTGGGGATTCAAAGTCTAAGTAGTTTCATCCTATGTGGTCAAATCCTCTATCGTTCAGTCTTGCAACCTTGTTTTATTTTCTTGTTATTTGCAGTTTTAGTTGGTAGATTGATGTTAATCGTGGTACCCAAACCACAAACTTGTAAATCAATTTGACACTTTTTACAACTTTGAGTAAAATATAACTTTGAAATCCTAGGGAAATCGACTCTAGTTACTTCGGTAATTAGGTTTATTTTTTAGCGAGTCCTACAAGCGTGTTAAATTTTGGTGCCGTTGTTGGGAACTATTTTGTGTTTCAAACGAGTGAATTAGTGTTAGTTATTCACTTCTATTTTAAATTTTTTCTTCCACAGTTACTTTTTACTATTTTTATTGGTTTTTCTCTAGGTAGGTGTCCTTATATTGCATGTCACCAGTGGTGACTTGATCTAAATTATTACAAGCATCCAACTCAGAAGAAGACGGAGATTTGCTAAATTGCTTCTATCCCTTTGGGGAAGTGAGGAAGAATCTTCAAACAGAGGACATTTGACAAGCACCTCAAATTCAGATCCGGACGGAGACCATAGTTACACATCCACTCTTTCTACTACAACATCAGTAATGGGCAACCAGACTCTCACTGACTACACCAAGCCAAGTCCTACTAGCTTCACTTCTAGTGTCGCACCACCTCAACACCCTAATCCAGCAGACCTGAAGTTTGAAGGGAAACTGGATGAAAATCCATGTTCTCACCATGTGGATTTCATTTCATATTATTACACCATCAAGCTATGCGGAATCACTAATGACTGCATTCGACTGAAACTCTTGAAATGGTCACACAAGGGAGCAACAAAAAGTGGTTAGCTAACCACCAAGGTGGCACATTCACAACGTGGGATGACCTTGCCCGGGTAGTCGTGGAACAATATTACCCACCTAAAAAGACAACAACAGTTTAAGAATCCATCTCAATAATCTACCAAAAGGATGGCGAGAGCCTTTATGATATACGGAACATATTCCAAGAGATACTTGCAGAATGCCCACATTATGGATACACTGACAGCCAACTTGCAGACATCTTCATTAGGAGCATGGATCGACAGACAGCCATGCTAGTTAATCAAATGGCTGACAGAGATGCTAGTGGTCTTACTCCCACTACAGCTCTGATTAATTTGACACAAAATACAATCCAACCGGCCAATGCTACTACTTTAGAATCCACAGAGAACATGTTATTGAGAGCTCAAATCAAGGCTTTAGAGAGGAAATTTAATGATTATACTTTGAAGACTCCTAACCCCCATGCTGCTTCTATTGTTGTTTGTGCTTGGCATGCTGTTTGTAACAGCTAGGAAGAATGCTCAAGCTTCATCACTGATAACTCCATGATGGTCGAAGAGGTGGATGTATGTGCCAAGGCTTTCCCTTTAATCAACAAGTGTGCTGTGACACCCCAATTTTGGGTTGACAGTCGATTCTCAAGTTGGGTTGAGTTCTGGAAAGTGGTCTGACAGGTGGATGAGCACAGGTGTGACATTGGGTCTGTCACGGGCGTGGTTGGAAGGCTAATCACGATCGTGGTCAGCAAAGCGTCACAAGTGTGACCACCGGCACAACGCAGTTGTGACCATCAGTAGATCATGTGCCTGGTCGTGGCTGAACCAAGCACGTGGTGGTAAGTTCATCACAGACGTGGTGGACTTATTATAAAAGCCATTCTGCGACCTGATAACTCTGAAACACAGAACTCAAAACCTAATAACTTATGACGAGCAGCGCTCTCATCTTAGGAAGAGGAGAAGATTGATCAAGGGGAGAAGGTGGAGCTGGTCGATCTCTCATCACTTCTAGGGGATTAGAGAGGATAGAAGAATCATCAGAATGTAACCAATCTCCGTCTTCCCTCTTAATCTTATAGTTAGAGAACCTATACAGAAATCCTGATAGTTGGCATTTTGAGGATTCAAACCTTTGATTGATCTCTACATGTCTTTCATGATAGTAGGCTGAGCTTCAGGGAGGTAGCTTCGACTTCGACTCTACTAAAAACATATCAGAGGTAGGGGTTTAGTATTACTTTCTACCGTACAAGCATAGAATTGTAATAAGATGACTAGGGAATCCTTATAACAAGATGTAACATCATGTAACACGATGCTGAGCGAGGGCTCTGAGGCTATATAGTAGCATGTGATCTACTATGACAGGCTTGAAGCTCTTAACAGATGAACTATGGCATGTGATTTACGTTTCATGATAGGATAGGATAGGCCTAGCTAGACTAAATCACGATTATACTCCATTGGCCACTCACCCCGGGATTGCGCAATCCCTTAAGAATACACGTAACATGTTTAGGATGTGACGATTCTGCCAAGATATGCTGCTCACATAAAGATTCAAGGTGGTTTCATGGTCTAATCCACCATGAGGCTATCCGCATAATGTCAGGGGTGGCTGATGTGAGGTAGATGCCTACAGGACCACTAGGTCACATTACTAGAGTAGTGACTATATAGACTACTACGTTCTATCCATGCTTTCAGTCTCAATTCTACGCGAGTCTAGAAAACTACTAAATTAGTGCTTATCATTGACCCTAGTCCCTATCTTCTATGCATGCACAACAATGGAACAACAAGAGCCAATGCCACATAAGAGAGCGACATGAGCAGCCCCATCACCTTGACCGTAGAGAGAGGTACCATGGAGGACTGTTCTACCCCTTTGTTTTGAGGATTTAAGCATGTTTTCCATTCTTTACACAATGGATGGTTCCCCTTTATTTTAGGATGTTTTTTTATGTAGATGTTGGATGATTATGGGATGTTGTTGAGCATCTGATGCTCTTTATTACGTTGTCACTTTCATTATGTTTTATTAGGAGTACTTCATGAGTTAGTTTCATATCTTGAATATGATAAATGCTATTTGATGTTATGAGTGGAACCCGTGAGTAGTATGCATGAGTCGAACTGGGTGGTTCGACTGGGTCTTCTATGGGCGGGTTTCACAAGTACGCAGACTACATAGCAATGAATTTCGGAGGCCTTCCAAGAATGGAGTACAACTTCTAAAATGGAGGATGATGCCTAAACTTCTACAAGCCAACGGTGGATACTTACAACACCAACACCACGGCACAAAACACTAATTAGTACCCAAACAAAAATTTGGGAAAACACTAGCGAATCCACTCAAGGGAACAAAAATCAAGGACCACCAGGATTCCCGAACAAGCCAAATCAGAAGCAGCAACATCACTAGAATGATTCGGCCGTTCCTGGAGGAATCAATTATCTCGTGCGAACGATGAAGACAATGGAGGCTTGGTTAGCTTACCCAAGTGTTATGTTGTAGGGACAACAAGCTATGATATAGCTGATGGAATCAATTTACACATCTTTATCTAGAAAGGGTTGATTAGAGGCGTAAAGGACAACTTCCAGGCAACACCGAACAAAATCCCAACAAACAACAACGATCGGGAAAAGTGCACATGGAGATGAAGGCAATCTCACTTCGAAGTGAGAAGACGATCTAAGGAAATCTGAAATTCATTCCAAAACCAAAGATGGTGCCCCATCAAATAGCAACCGACATCCCAAAGGAAAAGGAAGAAACACCAGTCAAGGTAGCGACACCACCTCCTATACCTCAAAAGCCTGCCAACACCAACTTTGTTCTAACACCAGAAGAAATCTGGACGCATACATGGCTCCATATCCTTCAGCCATAAAAAAGAAGGGATCTTCAAAAGATCTGGAGAACTTTTTGGAGCTCATCAAAAAGCAAGAGGCCACATTATCTTTCTTGGAAGCCTTCACCAACATTCCAGCCTATGCAAAGTTCTTGAAGGATATATCAACAAGAAGATCAACCTCAATGATGCCACATGAGTCATTCTTTATAATGAAAGAGCCGCCATTCAACTCGCACCAACCAAACAAAAAGACCCAGTGAGCTTTACTTTAACATTCTAGTTAGTTGGAGTCTTGCGGATCTAGGTGCTAGTATCAATGTTATACCTTATAGCTTATATGAACAACTAGACATAGGTGAACTTAGACCGAATGATATGGTGCTTTAAGTTACTGGTAGATCTCTAGTGAAACCTAGGGGTGTCATAGAGGATGTGCCTATTCGTATAGGGCCTTTTAAATTTCCTGCTGATTTCGTGGTGCTTGATATACATGATGGTGATTGCAATATCCTGCTAGGGCACCCGTTTTTACCTACTATTGAAGTAGTAGTTGTTTTTATAAGGGTTTTGAACCTTGAAAGTGGGATAAGATGAGTTTACTTTTCGGTTAAAAAATGCCATGAAATACTCCAATCCACAAGATGATAGTAATATCTCTGACGACTTCCAAGATGCATCTAAAATGTTTGAACTTTCTCATATGCTTTATGGAGACCTTTGTGCTTATACAGTTATCTATGGAGATTGGTTAGATGATATGGAGCAGAGAGCACAAGCGTAAGCCCTCGAGCAACTCGAATCTTACTTTGGACCACCACCATTGTTGGAGCTTCCCACGATCCCAAATGTCACAACGTCGTATGAAGAACCTCCAGAATTGGAATTGAAGTTACTCCCAAAGCATAGCGGTAATCATCAGTTTAAAAGTAGAGCCACAATAAAAGGAGCAGCTTATAACCCTCTTGAAGAAGCACGAACAAGCAATCGCTTGGAAGCTCACTAACATTAAAGGGATCAGTCCTTTATTTTGCAGTCACAAGAGCAACTTGGAGGCTGATGTCAAACCAGTGGCACAACCCCAAAGACGACTCAACCCAGCCATGGGCAAAGTCATGAAAAAGGAATCGCTCAAGCTCCTTGATGCATGTATAATTTATCCAATTTATGATAGTCATTGGGTTAGTCCTACGCAGGTTCTACCAAAGAAAGGCGGTTTCACAATCATCCCTAATGATAAAGGAGATCTCAGTCCAACTCGGACAGTCAGTGGATGTAGAGTTTGCATTGATAATAACTGTCTCAATGATGATACAAAGAAGGACCATTTTCTACTACCATTTATTGATCAAATGTTGGAGCGTCTCGTGGGACATGAGTTCTACTATTCTATGGATGGGATGTCAATCTATATCCAGGTTCTAATCAAACCAAAAGAACAAGAGAAAACCTATAACACTTGCCCTGCACATTTTCATACGAGCGAGTTCCCCTCGGTCTTTACAATGTACCGACGACTTCTCAGTAGTGTATGACAATGATCTTTGGGGACCTACTAGAAGATGTTGTCGAAGTCTTCATGGATGATGACTTCTCAGTGTACAGAGACTCCTTCTCTAGATGTCTAGTCAACTTGGAGAAAGTCTTTAAGAGGTGTGAAGAAACTCATCTAGCTTTAAGTTGGGAGAAGTGCCAATTCATGGTAGAGACGGGAATCGTCCTAGGCCATCAGGTCTCCATACGAGGTATTGAGTTGGATCGAACTAAGGCAAACAGCTTTCTAGGATATGCAGGCTTTTATCATTGTTTCATTAAGGATTTCTCTAAGATAACATTGCCCATGACTAGGTTATTAGAGAAAGATTTGCGTTGTTTCCGATGATAATTGCTTGTAGGAATTCAACATACTCAAGAAGAAGCTCATGACTGCCCCAATCTTGGTCGCCGCATATTGAGAACGTGATGCCCTTTGAACTAATGTGTGATGCTAGTGATTTTATAGTATGGGAAATACATGGACAATGAAAGGACAAGAGGTTCCATCTCATCTACTTTCCGAGCAAGACATTGAACGATGCGCCCATGAATTACACGAATAATGAAAAGGAGTTTCTTACGATTGTTTTCACATATTGATAAGTTACCCTCTTATTGAGGATTGTCTCATATTATGGTTTTCTTTCTAACTGCTTTGGTTTTTTTTATACTAATTACTCCGGAATTTGACAACATTTCGCCATTTCTCCCTTCTTTTTTTTTGAAAGTGAACACCTCTATGTGTAGTCACAAAATGGGGTACTAGGGTGTTTCCTAAAATGCCCCTATTACTCTATCATACCCCTAGCTGCCTGTTGTGTACAGCTGTCACTAGTGGGCCCAGAGGACCATCAATAAATATGTGGGTCAGTTTTTGTCTTGAAACTGAATCGGTTTGGTTATCGTTTGATATTTCACTTAAATTTAATTTGAAAATATCCTAATTGTCCTCAGATACTTATGAGCGGTCTAAATGATTAGACTAATTATACTTGAAAATTTCATCGATTTGCCTAAACTGGACTAAACTCCTATGAGAGAATCGGATTGGATAAACTACCTTATTGATTGAACTTGCCTAAGGCTCAGTCAAAATTATACTTCAATTTTCGGGTATAATTTCATTATCCTTATCCCTATTTTCGGTTCTCAATTTCAACTCCATCTGTCTATTTTAAATATAGCAAATCGTAAGATGAGACCCGGACCATCAAGAAAATAATGAAGATTAATTTTTATCAGGCCTGGACGAAAACTGATAACCACACATACTATGTTGGTGGATAGCAAGAAGCTCCATAGAAGCATGTAGAGAAGACAAATCAGCGTACTGGTGCTGCGGATCCCTGAGCTGGAGTTGTGGTGTCGATCTCCTTAACTAGCAAGTCCTGAACTCCATTTCTAAGCACCTCATCCGCCCGGAAGTCGTATGGTGGAGTCTTGACTGGAGGAGACTCGAAGATCTCCAACACTTCAGAGTTGCGGACTAACAAGCTGACAAACCCTCCTTCGTAGACTGTGGAATGCATAGAGAGGCTATTCAATTGCTTGAAGAAAGTGAGAATCAAATCTCCCAAATGCATATCCATCCTCTTCTCTAAGGAATAAAAGATATACATGTCTCTATGAGTGAGCGTACTTTGAGAGTTGGTAGAAGAGTGGTTTGAGATACCATGGTGAGCAAATAGGTGGATGAGGCGCAACATCGACTTTTAGATCTGCATGGCCTTAGAGGCCTTAGTTGCAAACAGACCTGCGTCTTTGGCAATACTATGCTAGAAATCCAGCACATTATGGAAATGGATTCTGACAATAGTAGTGAGAGAAGCCAACTTACCATCATCACGCTCCTAATCTAAGTGGAATCCTCGCAAAATCCCAAACTCGTCCATAGAAAAGGCATGCAACTATCCTCCCAAGTAGAAGGTGACCACCTTATAGGAGGTGGAAGTGTAGCGTCCGATGTCGAGTATGCTAAGGAATTCTCACACCGCGTGAGGGTAGGAGTACTCGTTCACCATCATAACTTTCCAAAAGTTCTTCGACCACTTACAGTAGGTATGGAGGGGGGCAAGCCACCCCTTGCCGGTGAAGTCCTCAAGAACGAGATGCCCCTGCTTGGCAACAAGACAGTGTTGGAGAGTCGAGTACTGCTTCCAAGCCGGAGAGCCCTCCGGAAAGTTGAAGACTTCTTCTCGGAGGAACGTAGAAGGAGAGATAGCTTGAAATGGGAGAGATTGGGATCAACGGGCTCAGTAGGAGCTTTAAACATCGGGTGTTGCGGAGGTGGAGCTACTGGAGAGGAGGCATCATGAACTGCTTGCTTTGAAGAAGAACCATCATTCCCCTTGTTCCTCTTGTTAGTCTTAGCAGTCTTAGGCTTAGGAGCCATCCTGAAATACCCAAAGAGTTATCATCCCAAAACAATACAAGGAAAAGGGGCACACCAATCAATTAACCAATCTCAATGCATCAATTTCAAAAAGTATGGTGACTAATATGAGCAAAGGAGAAATCAAGCATATGGTGTGAGTCTCATGCATTCTCAAGCAACTAACCATACTACCTAGGCATACATGATCATGATAGCTCATAAATAGTCATGGAAAAAGATAAAATGCACAAGAATTAGGAAATCTAATGAAAGGCACATTGGTGATTTACATAGATAACTAACTAGCAATCCTATCTAAATGAAAACCTAAGTTTACAAGTAGGCATCAATTACCACAAAAAATCATCACAAATGTACTAAGTCCCATAAGTAAGAAAAGAATAACAACTATGAGCAAAGCATCAAGTAATCAATAATGCAACATTCAAATTATATCACAAGAGAAACCAAAGGACTAATAGTATGCAACATGCCCTTTGAATCAATCATTTACCAAAACAAATGAGCACAACATGTATATTTGAGAGCAATGGTATGATAAAATTTGAGCAAAAAAGGGCAATAAAGCATAGTCACATATCAATTCATCACTTGGAAGCATCTAAAGCACCTAGCATAACCTTAGGCACAAGATTCAAAATCAAACCACAAGGATGCTTTCCAAAGTTTCATCACCAAATTTTGACATTCAACATCAATTAGGTTCACAGACATCACAAAGGAGAAGTTAGATATTCAATTAGAAAATATCATCCTATCCCAGGATTTGCATTGTTTAACATCATCACATTCCATTTACCACATTTGACCCTATACCGAAACAATGTCCAACAAAGGAAATTGCCCCCACACTTAGAAGATTTGCATCCTTAAAAATGCAAGAACGAAAAAAATCCTACCATAAAGTTCAAAATTCATGACCACAAGCTATCCAAACCATCCTCAATCGAATTACAAACCAGAAATTCCAGCCAAACAAGTTTTCACAACCCTAATCATGCACCTATGAACAATTGAAATTCATAAGAAATCACAATTCGGAGCACAACCCAACCAATCTAAGTTCACAATTCTAGCATGCATACAATGAGCAATTCAATCCCACAATCGAGCCAAACAAGCCACAATGTTTGCTCAAAACGAGAAATTTGAAAATTAGATCAAAAATTTTTAACCTAATTGATTGAAATCGAAATTGCAAGGGGGATGATTCAGGTTGGGGTGGGCACTGCTATCGCTGGCCGGAAGTTGGAGGGTTGGAGGAGGAGGGCGGGGTAGGGAGAGGGAGAGGGGAGGAGGAGGGCTGGGGAGGGACGAGGAGGAGGACACACGGCATGTGACCACTGGTCAGAACATGGTTGGACTGGTAAATTGGTCGGTTGACTCAGTTCGATTGGGTCAACACGGTCAAACCTAACGGTCAACTGACAATCACCAGTCGGTCAACCGTTAAACTTAATGAATGAGTAACGGTCTTGGTTGGTTTGGTTCGGTTGTGGTTCAGTTCGATTCGGTTAAAAACCATTTCGGTGTAAGGTCACACTGCGCGTGAGGTCACAAGTCACCCACACGCCCTTAGGCTTAAAATCACAAATTTACTGGGTCCAAAATAGCAAACCAAGTGAAGCCACATGGCTCACAGGCCCACATGGCGTGTGGTTGCCAAATTGCCCTATAAATTCAAAACTTTCAACACGAGAAATTTTCAACACATTTGGCCACCAAATCAACACCGATTTCAATGAGATTTTCCACCAATCATTTTCAAATATCAAAGGGGGATGCAACTCTCGGGATACTCATTCTCTTGACTCATCAAACACACAAACACAAGAAAACAGTAACACATCAAAATACGAGAAACATGGAAAACACGCAATCATGCAAGTTTTATTCATTGGTTCCTACTCATATGCGACACAATTGATAGCATCACATCACCGAGACTCGCACACCACCTTATCGATGGCACCAATGGCGTCACCAACTGGATATTTCTTGAGGGGATGTCAGGTCATGCTAAAAGGACGAGGATGATTTGAGGACTTTACCTCGATGCCCCATATGAAAGTACTTTTGTTACCGTGAAAGGACCGGACCATCTTGAGACAAGTTTGCTTGAGAATAGCTTGAGGCGAGATTTGTAGAGCAAGACTTGGTGGCCTTCCTTGAATTCATTGATGGTGCAAAGGTGAGCATCATGAACTCTCTTGGTCTTTTCTTTGTAGAGCTTCAAGCTTTCATAGGCATGGTATCATAGCTCCTCTAGCTCATGGATTTGAAACTTTCGTTCTTCACCTACAACACTCATATCAAGGTTAAGGTTCTTGAGACCTCAAAACGCTCGGTGGTCGAGTTCCACCAGTAGGTGGCATGCCTTTCCGAAGACCTACCTATATAGTGTAGTACCGATAGGAGTTTTTTAGGCCGTTCAGTAGGCCAAAGGGCATCGTTGAACTTATTCAACCAATCTTCCGAGATTGGTCGATCGTTTTGGACAAAATTTGTTTAAGCTCCTGGTTTGTCGCTTTGGCTTGTCCATTTCCTTGTCGGTAGTAGGCCATTGACATTCAATGGGGGACACCAAAGTGGTGGCACACCCGATCAAATTGTCCTTAGAAGTGTGTGCCCCGATCACTTATGATCAAACGGGGAGAACCAAATCGGGAAAAGAGCTTAACGAGGAACTTGCAAACGACTCGCGCATCATTTGTGGGATGAGACATGACTTCTACCCACTAGGACACGTAACCACCACCACAAGGATGTATTTATGTTAGGGTGGAAACTATCCCATGAAATCGGTTCTCCACACATAAAAAATCTCACAAGTTATCGAGCTATGTTGGGGCATCTCATTAGGATGAGAGATGTTGCCGACTGGTTGGCCTTTATCACAAGACTTAACATACTCAAAGCAATCCTTGAAGGCTAAAAGAAACCGGAGTCGAATACCTTGCAAGTGGTTCAATCCGCTCCATTTGTTCCTCTGACCGATCCGGAAAGACAATGCTTTATGATGTCCTTTGCTTCACTCATTGAGACACATCTACAAATGAACTTTTTGGCTCTAACTCGAAAAAGGTATGGATTGTCCCACAAGTAGTGCTTGAGGTCGTTGATGATGCACCTCCTGTATTGTTGGGGAAGGTCCATTGGAAAGGTCTTGGTGGTTATATAATTGGAAATTTCTGCAAACCAAGGTCCTTCGATCACCTTAACCATGATGGAGTAGAGCTCCTTGTCGGGGAAGCTGTCATTAAATGGCCCATCATCCCCTTTCTTACTTTCCCTCCGATCGACCGGGAAAGGTGGTCAGCCACCACATTCTTCGAGCCTTCTTATCCTCAATTTCAATGTGGAACTCTTGAAGCAAGAGAATCCATCTAAGAAACCGATGCTTTGCATCCACTAGGACATGAGACACTTGATTGCGGCATGATCCTTGAATACCTTAGTACGAGAGAGGACTAGGTAAGATCGGAACTCGGTGAAGGCGAACACTATTGCTAGAAGCTCCTTCTCTATAGTGGTGTAATTTTGTTCAGCCTCATTAAGAGTCCAATCCGGAGCTACTTGAATCGGTGCTCGAGTAAGCTTCTCCTTGAGAAGGCAGAAGGCTTGTAAACGTACTTAAGAGAAGTCATAAGGTAAATCCTTCTCAATCAGTCGGGTCGTGGGGGGTAGTGATATTCGAGAAGTCTTTAATAAACCGTCGGTAGAACCCCCCATGCCCATGAAGCTTTAAATTCCTTTGATAGAGAATGGTGGAGGGAGCTTGGAGATGGTCTCAAGCTTAGCCTTGTCAACTTCAACGCCTTTGCTTGAGATCTTGTGCGCGAGTACCACTCTTTCTTTCACAATGAAGTGACATTTCCCACAATTCAAAACTAAGTTGGTCTTCTCGCACCTTTAGAGCACATTTTCCAAGTTCTTCAAGCATGCATTAAATGAACTTCCAAACACCAAAAAGTCATCCATAAATACCTCCATGATGTCTTGCACAAGGTTTACAAAGATGGTAATCATGCACCTTTGGAAAGTAGCTAGGAGCATTGCATAGAATGGCATCTGCCGATAGGAGAAGGTACCAAATGGACATGTGAATGTTGTCTTCTCTTGGTCTTCTTTGGGAGAAATCATAATTTGGAAGTAGCTGGACATCCCATCAAGGAAACAATAGAAACCATGACCAGCTAGTCTTTCAACAATTTGATCCATGAATGGGAGAGGGAAGTGGTTCTTTCAAGTGGCATCATTAAGTCTTCGGTAGTCAATGCACACTCGCCATCCCAAGATTGTTCTTATAGAAATGAGTTAATTATCTTCATTTTACAGAACCGTGGTCCCTCCTTTTTTAGGCACCACGTGGATCGGGCTTACCCACTCGCAATCAGAGATAGCATATTTGAAACCCCGCCCTAGGAGTCCCGGTTGAACACTAGTTCAACCGAGAAATCCTACTCGGGTTCCAACGTTAGCCAACCTCGACTCATAACTACTAACCAAGCATTAAAACAAGCAGTAAGAGCAGAACTGACATACTTCAATAAAAATGACAGACACGGATCCCGATTCCCAAGTCACAACACATGAAAAGAGGAGATGCAACTCCAGTTCTAAATACATGAAAAACGACATCAAAAGATATCAAAACCATGACCAGCTCTCTCCCCGCCATTACCTCCAGTACATGTAACTAAAATATACAGAGACAAAGGGAAATAAAATATAATGGGGTTAGTGATAAGCACTAAGTGGCTATCTAGACTCGTGTACAACTAAAACTGAAACTAAGGATAGAACATAGGAGTCATCATAGTCACTACTCTAGTAATGTGACCCTATGGTCCTGTAAGTATCTACCAAGCATCAACCATCCCTAACTATGTGTGGATAGCGTCATGGGGGATCGGACCATGAAACCACCCATGAATATAGTGTGAGCAACATCTATAGGCATACTCTACACGTCCTCGCTGAAACATGAATATGACCTTGGGAATTGCAAATTCTGGGGGTGGGTGACCGACGCATCATAGTCATGAACTAACCAAGTAGGCCTATCCTGAACTATACTATCAGGAACTGTGGATCACACACTACAGTTCATCTATTAGGAGCTTATGCTAGAATCATGCTACTTAATATTTATAGTAGATCAAACACTATTGTATAGCCTTAGAGCCATACTCTATATTGTAAATACATAATCTGTACAATAGATCACACGCTACTGTACAACATGAGAGCCCTGCTCTATATCACATCACAACATTTGTACTGTATATCACACGCTACTATACAACTTGAGAATCCAACTTTATATCACATGAGAAATCCAATCATTCGATTCCCCAACATCCTATTATAGTTCTACGCATATAAGCAGAATGTAATCGTAATCTCCCCACATATGATTAGCTATGTGGTAGAGTCTAAACTGTAGCTACCTTCCTCAAGCTCAAGCCTCCTGTCATGAATGACATGAAGAGATTAATCTTTGGATTGAAATGTTAGGATTTTTCTATGTGGGTTTCAACCAATAGAATTGAGAGAGAAGAAGAAGATTGGTTACCTTTTGATGCTTCTCCTAGTCTCTCATACCCTCAATCAATGATTTGGGATCGATCAGCTTTGCCTCGTCGTTCATCAGAAAATTCTAGGTTTTTCTTTCTGTAAATTTTGAGTTGCATGTCATGAATTTGGTGTCCATTAGCTTCATCACCTCTTTGCGAACAACCTCTTGCAAATGCGAATTTTTTCGCCTTTGAGGGTGCACAGCCTGTTTGTTACTACCTTCAAGTAAGATCTTGTATGTGCAAAAGGTTGGACTTATCCCTTTGATGTCATTTATCCCCCAAACTATTGCCGTTTTGTGATGCTTGAGTAGATTGAGCAACCGCCCCTTTTGCTCGGGAGTGAGGTTGGCGTTAATGGTCACCATAAGCTTCTCATCTTCTACCTAGAAAGAATACTCCAAATGTTTTGGTAGTTGCTTAGACCATCTCCAATGTTAAGTCTGACATTGCTATATTTGGCACTTTACATTTGCCAAAAAGTGTTTTGCTCCAATGGTGTAGTCCTATATTTAGGATCAGTACTCTTATAAGTTTAATCTAATGTTGATTTTTTCATTTTAATTTAATAATTTGATCATTATTTTTATATAGATATAATTAATGAATTGAAACAAAAATTTGACGTAAATTTTTTTAATTTATAAATAGTTTTTTTCAATTAATATGACCACATAAATAAAAGAATAAATAATTGAAAGCTATTATAATTATAAATGTTAAACTTTATTTTATAATATATTAACAACCAATTAATAAAAGCCACATGTATTCCAATAAGGCTTTTTATATATTATATCATCTCTCTTTTTAGTGGAATCCACATGGCTGTTTTTTATTGGTTGGTTAAATAAAACCATTTGGCTCTATCTTTAGCTAAATATAGGACTAAAAGTTACATTTTTTAGCCATTTGGAACTGTAGCCTTGTGCATTGGAAGAGTTTTAGTCCTATAATTTGGCTATTTGACCATTTGAGTCTCTCCATTGGAGATGGTCTTAAGATTAAGGTCCGGTGTGTTTTCGTATGAAGTCAGTCTCTTGGATGCATTCGGAGGCTCTAAAGCAATAATATTGACCTCTTCTAATGTAGAATCTTTGACTTGTTTATCTTCAATTTGTTCAACTTTCTGTTGCATGAACTTGCTCAAGTACGAATCCAATGCATATTTATAAACAAATCGTCAATAGAACAAACCGAAGCCATGTGAGCGGAATCATTAAACTCATCACCATCCCGATCATCCGGGTACTTCAAACCATGGATCGATTGGAATGTGGCTTCGTCTTGTCCAACTCTCAAGGTGAGCTTGCCCTCAAACACGTCGATGATAACCTTAGACGTGTTTAGGAACGCTCTCCCTAAGATTAATGAAACATCAACGCTACAGGTATCAATCACAAGAAAATCCACAAGGAACACAAACTTCCCAACACTCACAATCACATCCTCAACAACTCCACATGGCATCTTAATAGATTTTTCCGCTAGTTGGATGCAAACCTTAGTCAGGAAAAGATCTCCTAGGTCTAAAATCATGTACAATGAGTAAGGATGACTGACACTAGAACCTAGATCCACTAGACCTCTTTGAATTACAACTTGACCTATCCTACAAGAGAAAAATGAAACTACCCGGGTATTTGAGTTCGTGAGGAAGGTCCATGGAGAGGATGACCAAGCATTTCTTGTTGAGGGTGATGTTGGAGGCTTTGGTTCGTCTCCTCTTGTTGGTGAAGATGTTCTTGAGAAACTTGGTGTATTGAGGTATCTTGATGATTGCTTCGATGAATGGTATTGTGAATTGCATTCCTTTAAGTCTATCCACAAATTGTTTGAAGTTCTTTTCAAGGAGATCCTTGTCTAAGGAGTTGGGGTAAAGTGCCTTAGGCTTGTATGAATCCAATGGGGGCTTGGAGGAAGAGGGAGCCTCGGTTGAACTCTTTGTATCCTTGTTTTAACCAATTTCAATCGGCATCTTTGACTTCCCATTATCCTTTGGAGCTTTTGAAACCAATGCTAGCGGAACTGGTGCACTTTCTTCGACCATCACTTCATCCTCTTGATCACTAGATGCTTCATCCTTATTAACATCTTCCATAAGCACTTCATCATCATGCAAAAGCTTACTAGGTACATCAATAAGAGGATTGATTACCTCAGGAGTGGAATATGGAAGATGTTTCCCACTTCTATTAGTGATTGCGCCACAAGTCTCCTTATTTCTTGGATTGACTTTGATATTCTCGGGTAAGATACCTAGTGGGAAACTCGAGGAGGATTGCATTTGGTGAACCATTTGACCTTGAATAAGCTCCATTATCCTTTTATCTTGGTTTTGCACGTATTGGAAGATCACCAAAAGTTCATTGGGAGATGCGCCCACTTGAGATTGATTAGGAGGGTGTGAAAATCCAAGAGGAGGTATTTGAAGCTGGAAGTCTGCTTGACTTTCGTGATTTCTCCATTTTTAATTGGCACCTTGATTAGAACTTTCTTGGTTGTAATCTCCTTGATTGCCTCCTTTGTTGTAGTTGTTGTACCTTTGATTGGTCCCTTGGTTGTAGGTTTGGCCTTGGTTATAGTTGTTAGGCCTTTAGAAATTCCTTTGATTGTAGCCTTGTCCTTGATTGTAGTTGTTAGGTCTTTAGGAATTGCCTTGATTGTATTGGCTTTGGCCTTGATTACCTTTCCCTTAAGTGCAGCCTTGACTCCCCTGACCTTGATAATACCCTTGAGTCTTTTGCTCTTGGTTATAACCTTGATTTCCTTGGACTTGATTGTTAGTGCGATATCCATCTTGATTAGAGCCTTGCCCTTATTGGTAGTTGTGATATCCACTTTCGTTCATACCTTTCCCTTGGTTAGAGCCTCGATAACCACCTTTGTTGCCTCCGTAGTAAGTTCCTTGCACATAGTCCACTTCTTCAATATATTCCTCTTTCGGTACAAAGACCGAAGCAAAAGTTTGGAAAGTTGAAGATTCTTCGATTAATGGATGGTGTAGTGGAGACTCTTGAGGTGGTATTACAATTGGTTGAGAGCGAGGTGGAGTTGAGTAGAGTCTCCTTGGGACACACCGTTTGTGTTTACAATGTCTCATACACGTCTAGTAGCACAAAAGAGTTCCTACACACCAAGAAATAACAAGCCAACGTAACAAACAAACTGGCGTAACAGACAACAAGGGGAGTAAGAAGTAAATCAAGGTGAATGCTTAAAGTGGTGGTCATAGTAAATCTTTCAAAGGAGTGAACACATTCCCCGGAAACGGCGCCAAAAACTTGATAGCTGGAAAAAGGGTATGAAACCCAAATCCTAAGTGACAAGGTGTCATTTTGTTCTCAAGGATACGTTCACTAGCTTATACTCAACTTTTAGGTTCATGAATCAAGGCACAAAAAGGTTCAAAGGGTGTTCTAAGTTCACTAATTATGTTCACTTTCATTAATTAGCAAGCAAGCAATCCAATTCAACTAAGTAAGCAAGTAAGATGAACAACAAGAGTAATCAAAGGAGAGAAGTTGCTAGATTTTGGGATTTAGTTGATGCTCAAACCTTAAAACAAGAGAAGTTGGACTCAATTGGATTCATTTGGTTTATAGGCTTCCATGCATTCCTATTCTATCACCTAAGACTAGATGCATGATGACACCTAACTCACTACCAATGACTCATATGACTTGATGCATTCATCAGCAATTCATAGGCCAAAAGTGCATAATTGAAGCTCAAGTGGAATCATATGATGTTGTAGAATGAAATGGGACTCACCTACCACCTAGGAAGGGTGAAACTGTGGGCATACAAACACCCAAACACTCTAACTATACCTAGCTTGATCCAGTAAGTAAGTTTCAAAATGCACGATGAAATGCCCCAATGAAAACTATACTAAAGATGGATGAATTGCGTATGGAATGTCCTCCCAAACTACCAATTACTCAATCTAATATGCTCCCCAAGGTAAATCAAGCATGGCCATGCATCACTCTCCATACATTCAACCTATTAAAAGCCATAACATTCAAAGGACTCAAGCACAAGCATCAAAGAGCAACTTTTATACCAAACATCTTCAAAACTTGTCCAACCCCTTCAAGTGTAGAGATTATCCTTACATTAACATCATCCCTAGTCTAGAAACAACACAAACTAGCCTAACATCATGAATCTAAGATTAGACAAAGGGATTACAATCACCATCCTTGAGCTCTAGGGTATAAGACTTGGTGATGAATACTTCCTTTCTCCTTCTTCTTGCTCCTAGCTTCAATCAATCCATATGATGATCCAAGGACTCTAATTTGTCTTCAATCTTCTCTTCTAGGGTTCCAAGGTGTAAGAGGAGGAGAGGGATTTTCAGACTCGGGATTTGTTATGAATGGAAAATGGAAATTGTGTCTTCTCTCTTCAAAAATGAGCTTTTTAAGCCTTTTCCACCCCACACAACGTGTGGAATCACACAGGCTCCACACCTCGTGTGGCCTCTTTTGTAGACCGACTCTTTTCCTTCTTTTTCTCGTATCTTGCTTCTCTGATTTCTCACAACTTCCAGGTATTCCAATGCTACTTTTTTGTTTTGTTCAGCGAGGAAACTATCCAAACTAAGTGTGGGGAGGGTTTGCATAGGATTCATGTTAGCTAGTCTTGTTGGGTCATTGTCTTTGCATATGATTCCTAAACTCAAGCTTAATGGAACCATGTTTTAATCAACTACTTGGCATGCTTATGAAATTTCCCTATGATTTGTGCATTTGAATTGCTAACTTGCTTTGTGAAGTTAAATTTGATACGAGTAGAGGTTTTCTTATCTTGAAAAAATACAAAGAATAAAAAAAAATATAAAATATGTGGAGGAGAATAATGGAAAATCCAGTCTCAGAGAAAATAAAGAAAATGAAAAAGGAAGAAAAGGTATAGTAGATAAGTCAAATAAATGAGCCGAAAAGCTTAAAATAATAATGGTTAGTTAAGAGATAGACAAGCTAGACTTAAAGCTCTTGTTAGAAAGTGAGTCCTTGCATAGATTTAATTGTTTTAGTAGGTTAGCTCCACAATAGAGTAGCCCGAGTCGTTCGCCACTGTGTACACATACCACCAAACTTATTTCACTTTCTCTTCTCTTTTATGCCCACATTACAAAGCCGAATAAAAGACCTTTGGACTAGTGTATGAAGTGCCTTAATGTGATGAGTAAAATTAGCTTTATGTGTAAGTGTTGGAAGCAGTCTCAAAGTTGATGAATGAGAGCATAAACACTGTCCCTAAACACTTTGAGTGAGTGCTTTCAGCTTCATCTTTGTAACATCTCGACCACATGGTACCAAAAATATCCATTAAATTAATGTAGTACATGGTAATATACAGATTTATGATAAAATGTAATATTAACTAATACATGATGTTGTTCTCATCATCTTGGTATGGAACAACACAAGTCTTATATAATGTTAAAAACATGAGTTAGCAAGAGGTGGAAGTAATTGAGTGTAGCCTAGAAGATAAGGACAACTTATCATATATTCATGGAAAGAAGAACTCACGTGCATGCATGCATATACTACCTCACTTCATGACAACAATTTCATTTGTCTTGTTTCCCACTAGTATTCACTTCGTAGCACCAAAGATCTTTGGAATTTCATCTTGACTCGGAAGCTGATATCGGGGTTGTTGAGGATTATTTCTGGTGAGTGTCTCCTGCATATCCGACCGGGTTAGACGTTCCATTATGAGTTTATTATTATTAAGGCTATATGCATGATAGGGTAATTTCCGTTTAATCTTAGGATTATATATGCTTCTGTACCATATTTATTACTTAATATGATGCATGTTCTGTTACTTTGCTGATATATCTGATGTAATATATGTGTTAATACGAGCAATAGCTATTACTGATTATTGAATAAATTCTATAATTGATTGATCAACTAGTTAGGGCTTGTATGCTCTCGATTGTGCTTATTGCACTTTTGTTATGCGGTGGGCCTTGGTAAGCACCACAACTAACTATTGTCGTGGGCTTTAATAAGCGCCACACTAACTCTATGTGGGCCATTTTAGTGCCACTAACTCTACTTGGATCGTTAGCATATGTGAGCCGAGATCCCAAAATAAAATATGATATGAATGAGATTATAGAATTAGCCTTATGTGTAATATGCTATATAGTTTTTATATGATTATTTGTACCATAGAGTGACCAAGACAGAGATCCTCAATCAGTGATTAGCACTGACCCTTACTTTCAATTTCAGAACGAAAATAGGCTTTGCTGGTTCACACACTGCAAATCTGCAAAATGGTATCATCGAGCTCCGGGATTGGCCGTCTTGGTGACGACGCTAGGTATATATGGAAGATTGTGTAGTGATCCTCGTTTTGCATTGTAAAACTCGTTTGAGACTCTTCCTCTCATCATGTGCATATGTTATGAGTGGTTGTGTACTAATATAATGTGAGATATGGTTCTGTAAACTATAGTGGCCATAAGGGCAAGCATATGTACTCTGGTCCGAGCCTGTGAAGCTCGAGACTCCTGTTCTATATGTATATGTGTCATTTTGGACTTTTGGTATGGTGTATTATACGGTGTAAAATTAATAATAATTCATATATGACATTGTGAGCAGTTTCAATGTGGACTAATTAATTATATGAGTACGTATAAACAGAATCGTAGATTATGATGGATGAATTAATTGCATGAATTTAAAACATTAAATTATATATATGGTATAAGTAGCGTAGCACCGCTATTACTGCCCCACTGTTGTATTTTTAAAATGAACCTATTAGTGGTAGGGTGTTACAATCTTTAAGCCATTTATCCTTTGAGAGTAAGACTACATGGGTGGTATGACATGCATGATGTTGTGTGGCTAGTTGGAGAACTTTTTGTGAAGCCTTTACCTCCTATTCAGTTTGTTTAGAGGTTCACTTGTGTGTTACGCAATTCAGGGTTCCATTGAGGAATATGAGTTTGCTTTATCGTGTTAGTATCTTGATTCATTTGTAGGTGTTTTCCATAGCTTTTATTTGCTTTTTGCTTGAGGACAAGAAAAGCTTAAGTGTGCGGTTATTTGATGAGGCTCAATTTACCGCGTTCATCACCTTCATTTAATTGACATTTCATGCATAATTACGTAGCTTTGGATAGAAATTCATGATGTTTCGTGCATTTCTAGCGATTATCTTGATTTAGTGTATCAAGCCCATTTGATGTCATTTTGACGTGTTTTTTATAGATTTCAGGTACATAACGATATCGAGACAATATTCGGAGAATATGGGAATGCATAGACAAGCTACGACGGACCGAAGGATAGAAAAAACACAAGTGTTGAACTTTGTCAGTAGTTGCGCCTAAGATAGTCAATAAACTGTCTTGCAGATTATTGACAGACTAAGGCGCAAATTTTGACAAAGCTCTCATCCAGAACTTGTCAAGGAGTGCACCTTACCTTGTCAATAACTAATGCTTTGCTTAGGCGCAATATTTGGCAAGGATTAGATGTAATTTTTGACAAATCCGGCTGGAAGAAGGAACTCAAATTTTGTAGAGGGAGACTTTTTTGAACAAAATTCAAAGCATGGTTCAAAGACTTTCGAGCAAAAAGAAGGTAAGGACTTCAACGAGCTCATATCGGAAGACATCATCAAAATTGTTCCCGTTCTTCAAAAATCTTTGGCAAAATTAGGTTTTTGAGATTTCTCTTGTAAACCTAATTCCAATGTTTTCCTTTTTAGATTTGGTTATGTTTTCATGATTGTGAGTAGCTAAACTCCCTGTGCTTAGATTAGATAAACCTAAGTAATTCCTTATGAACAGATGATTTTTTTACTTTGACGATTTATGCGAGTTGGATGGATGTTAGTTTATATTTAATTTTGATTTCTTTTTTGTTCTTGCCTAATCAACTTCAATAGGATCTTGTTAGATTTTTTATCGTCTCGAAAGAGTTTGCATATCAAATTAAACAACAAGGTTAGTCGTTGACCCTCAAAAGGGAGCGAATAGACTAGTCCATCGTGTGAGCAGTTCTCATTTGTTATACTGCCTAGCGGGTTTCATCTCTTTGTCTCGAAAGATCAGACTAAGATACTAGATAGGTAGCAGGTTAGCAGACCCAAAAGGGCGTGATTTGATTAGAGAAGAATTGCGACAGTGAATTGAATTCATTTTGTTTTGCATAAATTGCAGAAGTTCAATGTCATTTGTGAATTTGGATACCCTAGGGAGATTCGAATTCTAAGCAGTTTCATCCTATTTGGTCAAACCCTCTATCGTGCAGTCTGGCAACCTTATTTTACTTTCTTGTTATTTGTAGTTTTAATTGGTAGATTGATAGTCATGGAACCCAAACCACAAACTTATTAAATTTACACTTTTTCACAATTTAAAGTAGAGTACCACTTTCAAACCCCAGGGAAATCAACCCTAGTTACTTCGGTAATTTGGTTTATTTTGGAGCGCTTACTATAAGTGTGTCAAGCATCTCGATCCGTTAATTACTTGGCATTACGCTCTACTATTTGATACATGTATTTTTGGCTAGCCATCTTTGTTGTTATAGGTAAAGGAAAAGTTCAAAAAATAGAGATCCAAAAGAACCCCCCAAGCAGCCATGGAATGGAGAATTGCTTGGAGTGATGAACTAGAAGAGGATGCAAGCATGGATTTTGTGATTGGAAGATCCCAAGGCCTAACAAAGTAACCACCACCACGGGGATAGCTACGAGTGACAGATGAGATGCATATTGAACAGCCACGCATGGAGCACACCTCGACCATTCAGGGAAGTTCCTTAGTTGACGATTATAATGTTCAATCTTTGCTTGATAATTATGAAATAACTCGCGTGCTTGATGAATGGACAAATTCGTGGACGAATCATTTTCAAGAGGGAGGGCACGATAAGGTCATCCCAGTGGTCCCAAGTCACGATGCAAAGCTTTGAGAAATTGAGATCATTCAGAGGAAATCAATGGGAAGCTCACTGGACTCGGACAACCTTAGAGCAAAAGTAAGCATTTCGGAAGAGGACTCTCGAATATGGTAGCCAGGAAGTCCGTCTCATGGATTATTGAAGATAAATTCATACACGAAGAAATGACGATCTAACGAGTTGCACTGATGTCGGCGAGCAGCATCGATGCGGACATCGACATCGAGTCTGCATCAAAACTCAAGATTCTTCAAGAATGCAAGATGGATGAATTTTCTTGCATCCGTTCAAACCCGAGCCTACTTCGCTCGATCCAGAAGTTCACCATATACTCAAGGGGCTGCTTTAGATGTATTCATGGCACTAGCCATGGCCTACTACCTACCATCAAGCCTACGACCCACTAAGTCCACTTTTGGAGCTTAAGTGGTCGTCTATCATTTATTCGTGTTTTAGTAGTTCAATTTGGGCTTTGTATTCAGACTTAATAGCCTTAATTAAGGCCCAAGAAGTCCTTCTAAAGAACTTTTTGGCCAAATTTAATCATTGGATAGTATGGGTTGACTTAGTGAAAACTTATTTCTAAAGGAAGGAGGATTCCTTTTCTTGCAAGTTAAGGAATTCCTTCTTATATTTTGCTCTGATGAACATCTTCTTCTTTTCTTTTCTTTTACATGTAATTTTGTGGCTTCCCTCTCCTATATTAAAGAGGGTGCAACATTCATAGTTAGACATTGCTCCCAGAAATAATAAAATAAATTTCAATTTGTACAGTTTATTCGAATTCATTTTGTTCAAAGCACGTCGTTGTTAGGATAGAGGATTTCAGTATATTTTAGTCGGGCTATCATCTCCTTTTTCGTAACACCATTCACGTTGAGACTTGTACCTCTCTTCAACTCAAATTAATTAGTCGGCAAAATAACTTTTCATCCAATTGTTAAATATTTGTTCATTTCTGTTGAAATTGAAATTGATAAATTATCTAGTTCGTATCGATTGCGCTTCAGCTCAGGTGTAACAAAAAATTATTGCAAATCCGGCCTTGCTGTCTTTCCAGTCTCCCAAGACAAATATCCTGACAATGTGTAGAATAGATTAATAGAACACAATTATTTTATTTGGTCGAAAGGAACAGTAAAAACATCCAACGTAGAGGAGGAACTTCCATGTGATAATGGATCAACATCTCGTTTCTGACATCCCCTCCTTCTTCTTCCTCTTCTTTTTTCAAAGGACAAATAAATGGTAGTAAACATTTTTTACTAGTAAAGCAAAGGCAATCTGTTAAAACTATATATAATGCATTTTCATCCATGGTTTTTCATCAGTTAGAAGATAGTATTGCACCTTATTTGTAATTGCAAATGTAATTGCATGGATAGGAAATTCTCTGGTAAAATTTGCAAATTTGTATATAATACAATACCATTTTCAATTGTAAATGTGGGCATGTAAAGTAAGTTTACATTTTTAATTAATTTAAATGTTGTAAACGTCTAAATGATGAAGATGATAATGAAAAAAAAAAAAGATGACCCACCATATGAAAATGAAAGTGAGTTGTATAAATGATGGTAAAATAAAAAATGGGATGTAAGAAACTTGTAAAGTGGATGATGTCGTATTATGAGCCACAATTGCAATTACAATCCTCAATAATGAATGAGGATGGCCTAAAGGATAAAGCTATTGTACTATTTATTAATAAGTTTCTATGGTTTAAGTCAGTTTTTAATATTAACAATTTATTTTTCTATCAATTTAATTTATTTTTAATTTCATTAATTGTTTTAGCTAATATTAGTTTATTTTTTTAGATAAACTGAATTATGTCGTCTATGATGGAATCGGCTTAGTGGGATAGGGTTAGATTCCAAACGGATTTAACATGACCTAATCAATTGGATTTAAAGAATTTTAAAAACTCGAATTAAATAGGGTCAAGTCCAACTTTGATCTACATGATATAAAGATTTCGGTTTTTCAAACTTTTCGAGTAAGTCTAGCCCAGTCCAAACCAATACAAGAAAAAACATATCAGAACCATTGGACTACGTTATAATGTTACTGCCCTGTATGAAGATCATAATTTTAATGATTTTTTTATAATTTGGTAAGAAGATTATGGTGATATACATAACAATAATTAATGAGGTATTGTAGTATTTTATATAATATCGGTTTCAAAAAAAAGAAGAAATTTGTAATATATACAAAAACCATACACAATATACTTTAATGAGGCATTTTAATAATTAGTAGTGAAAAAATCGACCAGATTAGCCTAATTTTGACTGGTCAAATTTGGCTTTGAGTAATCCAAAATGTAGTGTTTTAAGTGTTTATATCACTTTTTTATATCGTTCACACCTGAAAAAACATGAAAAAAAAAATTAAGTTGATTAATGCAGATCGGATCATTAGATATCTGCTTTATCATGCAAAATCCATTAAAATCTTTATAAACTATTCAATGTAGGATATTTAAAAACTAATAAATATAGGCTGATAGATTGTATATTTTGTTTGAATGGTTGATTTACGGCTAATTAACCTAACCCGTTACCTTTAGGTTGAATGACAAAAAAGACCTCTATGTATCGTTTATAACCACTCGGTCGTTTTTGTATAAGAATTTAACATCCAGTAAAAAATTAAATTATGTCTATATATTCCGTTAAATGTACCTTTTCAGCAAGTTGATTCACTAGCAATGTCTATGTGGAGCTGACACATCATCCAACCAAAACCCAATCAGGAATAGAACCGGTCAGCACTTGGTAGCAGCCCAAACCCAAATCGTCTCTCCCACTCTTAGTCTCCTATTTGTGCAGACTATGAATCTCTCCGGCTATCCAGCCTTCTTCGCCAACCTCTCCGACGACTGTACCTAACCTCCGACGACAGTTTCTAACCTCCCTCAATCTCCCCGAGAAAGCCTCAGCCAGCGACGTCCAGATTTATCCAAATTTATATTTCCCAGATCCATATTCTTGGAGAAAGTAGTGACGTCCCAATGTAAAAAATGAATGAGAGAACAAAAGCCATTGATTCATAAATTCAAATTTCAGAGGAATAAAGCTTTAAAACAAATCTAAATCTGAAACAGGGGGTTTAATTTGTTTGGGTTCTAGATTGTGGATTTGTGTGTTTATGATTGATTTTGAAGAGGTAGAGTCAGACCCGAAAGAGTCTATGACCAGCCGATTCAATGGTGGTGGTGCAAGAGTTTGTAATAATCTGATCGAAGAATCGATCGATTTGCAGAGAAGAAAAAATGCAGAGAGGAAGAAAAGTTTGAGACTCTGAAAGTGTTATTCGATTCATTCAGCGGGTTGGGTTTTATACCAACCAACGGTAACAACAACAGTAAAAACAAAAATATAAACGCGGGTAAAACACGTGTCATTGTTCCATACATCAACAGAGAAAACAGACGGAAAATGAAACTCGTCGTTTCAATTAAACTCTTCTCCTTCTGCACTTGACGTTGACCAACAGTCTTCTCTTCAACTCTGTTTGTTCTTCGCTGAGTTTAACACCCTCCCACAAGTTGGAGAGTAGATATCATATACTCGCAACTTGCCCAGAACTGAAGGCGAGTTCGATGAAGCGCTTTAGTAAAAACATCTGCAGGCTGATCATTGGTTCCAATATGCTTCAACGTGATCTTCCCTGGCTTGATCCTTTCTCTCGTAACATGACAATCAATTTCAATGTGCTTAGTCCTCTCATGAAACACTAGATTTTCTGCTATGTAAATGGCTGACTTATTGTCACAGTAAACCTCAATAGGCATAGGAACTTGAATCCCCAACTCCTTGATCAATTCTGACATCCACTGCAGTTCACACACCAAATGTGCTATAGATCTGTACTCAGCTTCAGAAGATGATCTAGAGACAGTTCCCTGTTTCTTAGATCTCCATGTTATTAAGGAATTACCAAGATAGGTGCAGTAACCAGAAATGGACTTCCTGGTATCTGGACAAGCAGCCCAATCTGAATCACAATAACCAGTCAGGCATAGATCATTTACTAACTTGTACATAAGCCCTTGTGCTGGCGATGATTTCAGATACCTTAACACACGATGAGCTACTTCCAAATGTGCACTATAGGAATCATTCTGAAACTGGCTCAACTGTTGAACAACAGAGGTTATATCTGGCCTTGTTATTGTCAAATAATGTAGCCTTCCCACCAGAGTTCTCTACACAGATGGATCTTCCAAAGGTTCCCCTTGTTTCACACTCAGTCTTAAATTTACTTCCATAGGGCTCTTGCTTCCTTTAGCTTCCAAAAATCCTGTATAAGTAAGCAACTCTACACAATACTTCCTTTGATTCATTATAATACCATCTTTTGAACGAGCTATCTCAAGACCTAGAAAGTATCTGAGTTCCCCCAAATCCTTTATTTTGAATTGTCTATGTAAATAATCCTTCACCTCTTTGATTCGTGAGAAATCTTTTCCAACTAGTATTATATCATCCACATAAACCAACAGCATAACCTGTGATTGTCCAGTATCTTTAACAAACAATGAGTAGTCTGAACTTGTTTGCTTAAAACCATATCGTAACAAGGCACCTGTGAGCTTAGCAAACCACTGTCTGCTAGCTTGCTTCAATCCATATAGAGATTTTCTAAGCTTTAGACATGTACCTGATGGTGCCTCCAGTCCTGCTGGTATCCTCAGATAGACCTCCTCATTAAGATCACCATGTAAGAATGCATTTGACACATCCATTTGTTCCAAGTGTAAGCCTTGAGCTGCTGCAATAGCCAACAAAGCCTTCACTGTATTGATCTTAGCCATTGGTGAAAAAGTGTCTATGAAATCAACACCTTGTATCTGATCAAAACCCTGAGCAACCAATCTTGCTTTGTGTTGTTCTACACTCCCATCTGATATGATGTATTTTCGACACACCTTTTCTCGTTGTAAAACTATATTTTTGTGTGTCGAAATGTATTCAAATTTGGGTTTTGAGTACATGTTTGGTTCTCTTGCCCCTCGGGGCCGTATTATGGTTTTTGGTATGTTTTTGGTATATTTCAGGTGTCATATGACATTGAGAGATAAACCAAGACATGACGGGGAGGCCGGCACAACTCAAAGCGTTCGACTTGGGAAGAAAGCATCACTGTTTAGTATCTTGAGCATCACTCGTCGCTCCGAAGTCCAATTGATGCAAGGTCAGCGACGTTGGAAAGATAATTCGATTATCTACAACTTTGATGTTGACAATATCGTCAAATTCCGTATAATGAAGGAACACGGCGTGTTCCTCCGCTGAAATTGCCCGAGAAAGTTACAGGGGCCGAACACGGCCGTGTTCCATATGGAGCACGTCGTAACCCACCCCCAGACGGGTTTTCAAGTCCTTTTCCTTCTCCAACTTGGTCCAGAAGCCTATAAATACCCCCGAGACCCCCGTGGACGAGATATACTTCATTATACACATATTTTTCGAGCTCTTGGAGAGAGCGAGGGTTCCAGATAATTATTTCTACACATATTTTCGAGCTTTTAGAGAGAGGGAGAGTGCCAGAGACCGATTGGAGCAAAAGATTATCATCAATTGGAAACGGAGTGAAGATCGGCGACAGGATTGGGAATTCTCGACGGATCATGTTATCTTTCCGGGTTGTTCTCATTTCTTTTTCCCTTCTTACATCCCGAACCATGAGTAGCTAAACTTTCTGTGTTGTTCGGATGAGATGAAGCTTTAGCTAAGCTTTTGTATGGATGATTTGATTTGTTATTGAGGTTTATTCAGAAGTATGATGCGTTCTTCCTAAAACCTAATTTCTGATTCGATTTCGTCTGGCCGTCTTGATTGAGTCATCGACATTGATTTGTGGGTCTGAGAGGAACATAGGTTGATAGGTCACTTAGGAAGATCCCTAGATTATTCGTTAGCTCAAAAGAGGAGCGAATCGTTTAGGCTCTTTGCACTATCGTTGTGGCATTTCGTTGAACATAATTAATGCATTTTGTTTGGGTGTAGATTAGCTCGAGAGAGGAATCTACAGTTAGACGAAATAGATCCTTAGAGGCGCGAGAGTGATCTAAGACTATATTAGGAAATTGCCGAGCCGTTATAACCTGAATAACTGAGATAATTAATCATTCATTCATACATTGCTAGCTTAGGTGGATTCAAATCCGAGCAACCTTCATTCCTTTTTGAAACTAAATCTCTCGAATTCGTTTAACTTTTAAATGCATGCTTAGTTGTTAATCGGTTACTTTAAAACAATCTAAAAAAAAATTTAATCTGTTACTTGGTTTAGTTTGATTGTCAACTTGAGTAATAAGAATAGAAAGACCCTAGGGAGAATTACGATCCCACTAGAGCAATCTAGTGGGTATTTGAAAGCGGGGTAAAATTCGTTCATCAAATTGGCGCCATTGCCGGGGATACATTTCTATTTTTAGGAAAATTTTGATTGTTAGCTATTCCTCCATTCATCTTATCATATCTATTTCCTCCCACGTGGTTTATCAGGGTTGTTTCGTTTGAGTTCCATTATGCAGGATTATAGTTGGGGAGGACAGTGGCAAGGTTCCTATGCGAAAGATAACTACAACGAAGATTGGGGTTCTTCACCCAACCAATATTATGAGAACCAAGGTTCACCAATCTACTACCAGCCAAACTATGGAGGAGGACAACAACAATGGAACAACTTTGAAGAGGAATCATATTCTATTGGAATCAAGACCAATCACCACTGTCTTTTTTCCAAGACTCATCACCAACTTTCTACCACCAAAACTACCATGAAGACGGTACAGACTTTGAAAATTAATATTCAGGGCTTGAATCATATCAACCTCCGCATCTTGTGTCTTCATACACATATGAGCTTTTGGAGAAAGTCATAGCCAGTCAGCACAAGAATATGATACAACTAAACAAACTCTCAAAAATGATAGATCAGTTTAAAGAAAAATATTCTCAGCCTCAACCACAAGAAGAGGTTGAGAATGAAGATGAATATGATATGGAAATATCAGCTGAAGTAGTGGTGGAAGAGTTATCTTTCTTTAAAGATAATCTAAC
The DNA here is from genome assembly GCA_030674075.2 of Linum usitatissimum. Lineage (NCBI taxonomy): Eukaryota > Viridiplantae > Streptophyta > Magnoliopsida > Malpighiales > Linaceae > Linum > Linum usitatissimum. The sequence continues at coordinate 208,782 of JAUJYP020000046.1, forward strand.
TGTCCAGGATGGCAAGTTAGAAGTGTTTAAAAGGGAGGAAGTACCCTTCCTAGAAGACAACCTAATTTTCCATGACGAGGAGTTAGAAAAACTTGAAAAAGAAGATGATGAAGAGTTTGTGGAAGAGGTGTGGGAAGATGAAGAGCGTCTCCATTATCACATTCAAGCTACCATTGACAATTCCATCATTTGGCATCCCCCTCCTATTGTGGCCCCACCAAGAGAAACCGAGACTCTTCTTGATTCTTGTTTGATTATGAAGTACTTATGTCAGGAAACTCATAATGAGTGCTTCACACATAAGATTCGAGAGGACACTATCTTAGGATCAAACCTGCCTTCCCTAGAGGACTTCTCAAGGTACACTATCAAATCAGGGATAGTTGAGGATACCAGTGTTGACACACCATACTACCTCTCCCCTCCTCAAGCAATGGAGACAAAGAAGAGATTTCCACTTAAAGGCACAAACTGGAGCTCACAACCCCTTCACCGACTTCTCCATCAATTTCTGAGGGTGCTACTTGGCATTCAGCTCCAATCCTTGAAGAAACTAATGGACTTCAAGGAGGTTCTAAGTTGGGCGGCCTAACCCAGGTATCGTCTAGCTCAAAGACGCAACAGAAAGAGCACTTCTCGGGAGGCAACCCGAGCGTTGAGTGTTTCTCTTTTATTTGTTTTTGCTTATGTCATGTGGTTGAAATATTGTGAGTCTGTTTTGTTTTCATTTATTTCTTATGGTTTGATGTAACAGATTGGCACTAGCCTATCCTCTCTTGTTTCATTTATTTCTCTGTGGCTATAGAACTCAGATCCTATTCAGATGATGTCTCAATCTCATGTGCTGACTGACAGGGGTTTCGATCCTTGTCCAGACTCTACATATGCTCAATATCACAATCTCCAAGTTAGTACCATATCTTCTAGCCCTATCTCACTTGATTGTATGGTCCATTGATGACAATGTCCTATTTAACTGTGGGATGATTTAGGGTGCTTCTTAATTGATGGGTACATAATGTATGAGTTATCTTGGTGAATTGCTTTCCTGACTTTTCGAAACTCTCTCTTGAGCTTAGTTTGTGGATGTTAGTAAACGCATGTTTAGTGTTCTCATTCTATTTGTGGATGTCTTGGATGTGAGGATATCAGTTTTGAACCACCTGCCATGTTACCAACATTAGTATACTAGAGACTCATATATATGTTAAGAAAATGAATTGTTACCTTCCACTATTTTGTTCTAAGTTGCAATAGAGTGTATGTGTATCTGCCAACGAATTTGTCTAAGTTGTTATGAAGGTTAAAACAGGCGGGAGGAGTCCGAATGGGGTTGCTAAATACAAAAATGTCATGGGGGTTTGGTTGCAATAGAAACACATAGGGCGACCCTAGTGGGTTTCCATCTTCCCTACCTTTATGAGGCTTGGGGCGTGGGCCGGAGACTGGTTACTTCTGAGTCCGGCTGAAGTTGTGATTAATTCCCCCATTTGGAAAAAACCGCTATCTAAAAGAGCAATAAAGAAAGAAAAGCAAAGAAAGAAGCGAAAAGCAACATTGAAATATTCAAGCTTTGTTTTCAGTAAACTGTAGAGTTAGATAGTCAAGTAAAAAACTCAAAATAAGAGGGAGGTGCTAGCATAACTTGAGTGCTATTAAAAATTGAAGCACCTCCCCCCTCAGGACGGAAGAGAAATCCCGGCCAGGATGAGCCGTCGGTCTGTTACTTCGACTAGCAACTAGAAGGTATAAGTGTTTGGAGGATATGGATACATTCCAGTGGATAGGTGTCAAAACATTTATATCATATGCATGAGTCTATCTTATACTAATTCAAGGGATTCGGTGTCTCATGCCTAATTGTGTGGTTTGTTGATTGACTTACATTCCTGAACACTATGATAGAATTAAGGACCTGAGCTTTGTCTTCTGATCACCATATGTTGAGTTATTTATAAAGAGCGATTAGTATATTTGCTTGAGGACAAGCAAGCGATTAAGTGTGGGGTGATTTGATGTGATGTATTTTCGACACACCTTTTCTCGCTGTAAAACTATATTTTTGTGTGTCGAAATGTATTCACATTTGGGGTTTGAGTACATGTTTAGTTCTCTTGCCCCTCGGGGCTGTATTATGGTGTTTAGTATTTTTTTGGTTTTCCAGGTGTCATATGATAAACCAAGACATGACGGGGAGGCCGGAACAACTCAAAGCGTTCGACTTGGGAAGAAAGCGTCACTGTTTATTATCTTGACCATAACTCATCGCTCAGAAGTCCAATTGATACAAGGTCAGCGGTGTTAGAAAGATAATTCGATTATCTACAACTTTGTTGTTGACAATATGGTCAAATTTCATATAATGAAGGAACACGGCGTGTTCCTCCGCTGAAATTGCCCGAGAAAGTTACAGGGGCCGAACACGGCCAGGAACACGGCGTGTTCCATATGGAGCACGCCGTGTCCCACCCCCAGACGGGTTTTAAAGTCCTTTTCCTTCTCCAACTTGGTCCAGAAGCCTATAAATACCCCCGAGACCCCGTGGACGAGATATACTTCATTATACACATATTTTTCAAGCTCTTGGAGAGAGCGAGGGTTCCATATAATTATTTCTACACATATTTTCGAGCTTTTAGAGAGAGGGAGAGTGCCAGAGACCGATTGGAGCGAAAGATTATCATCAATTGGAAACGGAGGGAAGATCGGCGACAGGATTGGGAATTCTCGACGGATCATGTTATCTTTCCGGGTTGTTCTCATTTCTTTTCCCCTTCTTACTTCCCAAACCATGAGTACCTAAACTTTCTGTGTTGTTCGGATGAGATGAAGCTTTAGCTAAGGTTTTGTATGGATGATTTGATTTGTTATTGAGGTTTATTCAGACTTATGATGCGTTCTTCCTAAAACCTAATTTCTGATTCAATTTCGTCTGGCCGTCTTGATTGAGTCATCGACATTGATTTGTGGGTCCGAGAGGAACATAGGTTGATAGGTCTCTTAGGAAGAACCCTAGATTATTCGTTAGCTCAAGAGAGGAGCGAATCGTTTAGGCTCTTTACACGTTTATCGTTGTGGCATTTCTTTGAACATAAATAATGCATTTTGTTTGGGTGTAGATTAGCTCGAGAGAGGAATCTACAGTTAGACAAAATAGATCCTTAGAGGCGCGAGAGTGATCTAAGACTACATTAAGAAATTGTCGAGCCGTTTTAACCTGAATAACCGAGATAATTAATCAATCATTCATACATTGCTAGCTTAGGTGGATTCGAATACGAGCAACCTTTATTCCTTTTAGAAACTAAATCTCTCAAATTCGTTTAACTTTTAATTGCATGCTTAGTTGTTAATCGGTTACTTTAAAACAATCTAAAAACAATTTCAATCTGTTAGTTCGTTTAGTTTGATTGTCAACTTGAGTAATAAGAATAGAAAGACCCTATGGAGAATTACGATCCCACTAGAGCAATCTAATGGGTATTTGAAAGCGGGATAAATCCGTTCATCACTATCCGACTTTAGCTTCAATTTGAACACCCATTTTGTTCCCAGTTTATGCAAGTCTTCTGAATCTTGAACAATATCCCAAGTGTGGTTTACATTAAGAGCACCAAGTTCACTCTGAACAGCCACATTCCAGTGTGGATCTTTTGGCTTCTTTGAAACTCCTCGGTTCCTGTTGGACCACAACACTCAAGGAAAAACTTTTAAAGTTATCAGAGAGATTATTATATGAGATCACATATGCAAGAGAATGTTTAGCAACACTGGCATTCAAATGATAGTCCCGTAAATGTATAGGTGGTCATCGTGCTCTAGTGGAAGTCTTGACATCCAGCAGAACGGACTGCGTTCCCTCCCCTGCTGGATGAATTTCAGGATCTTGAGACTCCTCCTCATTCTCACTATCAGAAAGAGAACCCTGCAGCTGGGATGAATGATTAGTGACAGGTAAATCTGCATCTGGAGCTACTGACACTGAAGAATTGGAGAAGCTAGGGACATTTGTGGAAGTGGATTGAGGCGATTTCTGGGACAAGGGAACTTGAACATCAATGTTTACAGTGGGAGAAACTAAAATTTCTGATTCATTTGGTATAGCAGAAGAAAAGTCATCAGATTTAAAGGGAAATATATTTTCATAGAAAACTACATCTCTAGAGATATAGATCTTAGATGTAGAAAGATCCAGAAATTTGTACCCCTTAATGTGAGAGGGAATACCTAGCAGCACACTTTGTCTAGCCCGAGGGTGGAACTTACCTCGATTATGAGATAGAGTAGCAGCATATGCCAAACAGCCAAACACCTTAATAGGACTAAGATTTGGGAGTTGATTGTAAAGCATTTCATAAGGAGTTTTGTTCTGGATGGCAGAAGAAGGAGTTCTGTTTATCAAATATATAGAATGAAGCACAAAGTCACTCCAATATATAAAAGGAAGACCAGATTGGAACTGTAAAGCCCTAGCCACATTTAGAATGTGTTGATGTTTTCTCTCTACTTTCGCATTTTGCTGTGGTGTTTGGACACATGACATTTGATGGATTATTCCATGTTCAAAATAGAAATCAGACATGTGAAACTCTTTGCCTTGATCACTCCTTATCACTTTGACTTTGGTTTTAAATTGAGTACACACCATGTTGCAGAAAGATTGCAACAAAGATCGTGCTTCAGATTTGTATTGGATTAAGTAAATCCACACTCCCCGTGAATAATCATCAACGATAGTAAGAAAATATAGGAATCCATCGTGTGATTCGGTTGATAAGGGGCCCCAAATGTCAACATGAACTAGATAAAAAATAGCAGTGACAGTAGTCTGACTGCTATGAAAAGGAAGTCGTTTGTGTTTAGAAAAATGGCAGATAGAACAATGATATATAATTTCAGGAACAATGTTATGATCATGACTCCTTAAAAGCTTCAATTTCTCAGCACTAGGATGTCCCATTTGCCAATGCCAGAGACTGATCTCTTCTGGTTGATAATTGTGGCTAACAGCTACTTGAGATCTGTAAGGAGAGGGCTGATAGGACTGAGGAGGAGGAGATGAAATGTGTTTATTAGTAGGTTGGAGGTGGTATAATCCTCTAGTCTAAGTGGCTAAACCAATCATCTTGCCGTTTGTGAGATCCTGAAGCTGGCATTTGTTTGAGTGGAAGATCAGAGAAACAGGTAGATGAGAAGTTAGATTACTGACAGAGACTAGATTGAAGTGAAATGTTGGCACACACATAACATTATAAATGATTTGACCATGAGGAAGCCTAACACTACCAACATGGCCGACAGAAATGGGAAAGGAGTCAGGAAGATAGACATTGACTCATATGACAGGTTTGTAATTAATGAAGTGTTTAAGGAACAAGTTATGTGGTCAGAAGCTCCAGTATCCAAAATCCATAAGTAAACTAAATCAAGACATGAACCAGCTGACAGAGTAAACTTACCTGAATCATTTTGAAGAGTTGGAATCCCTGATCCTGAAATGGTGGCTTTGGATTGCTGCACTGCTTGCAACAATTGCTTGAGCTGAGTCAATTCAACATTTGTTAAGGAAAGTGCAGCTACTACTGTAGGAGTCTGTTGTTGATCCACCGCTCCAGCGAAATGGCTTGATGGAGTTGAGTTGTTTGTACTTTGTGCATTCTACTCTTGCTGTTTCTTCCATTTTAACTTTCTGCACTCATCCAGTATGTGCACCTCTTTCTTACAATATCTACAGAACTTCTTGCCAGCCTGAGTATAATCTCTTGAATTTCCAAAACTTGCTTCCATAACCAATCTTCCATCTACGTTGGATGGTACTGCAAATGCTACATTCTGTGTAGCATTGTCTCTTCCAATCATTATATCACCTTTCAGCTTCTCTTCATGTTGGAGAGCATGATCATAAGCAGAGCTGACTATTGGCAATGGAGTCATCATGAGCAATTGTGTTCTAAAAATATCGAAATCTTCATTCAATCCTTTAAGAAAACGAATCAAATAATCCGTGTCCTGCTTCTCCTAAAAAGCAACTACTACAGCACAAGGTAGAATAGCTGGTGCACAACTACAAGGAACAATGGGTGAAAACTAACTGTATTCTTCTCAAAGTCCTTTGATCACTGTGTAATATTGTGTGACTGACATTTGACCTTGTTTACATCCATGTATTTCATCCTGCAGATTAGCCATTTTAAAGCATTTGCTTTTCCAAACCCCCATTTAAGTTCTTGCCAAAGTATTTGAGCATTTTCATGATTTAACACACTTCTACGAATCTCTGGATGCAGCGAATTCGCAATCCAGCAAAGTACCATAGTGTTGCAAGCATCCCAAAGAGAATATCGATCACTAGTAGGAGCACGTGGAGCTATAGATCCATCGATAAAACCCACTTTATGCTTCGTTTTCAACGCAAATCTTACAGATCTACTCCACATTTGATAGTTTGATCCATCTAACATTGTGTTGACTATAGATTGAGATAGGTTTTCATTAGGATTCAGATAATAAGGATTACCAAAGGTCAGATTAGCAGAGGTCATTGATGAAGGATCTCTGTTGCGATGAGTATTCCCAACAGATCCAAAAATGAATCCTGGAGTGTGCTGATGATTTGCTTGTTCATCATCATCCTCGTGACTTCCAGTCATCGTCGAGTTTAGATCGACGGAAGAGGCTCTGATACCATAATAATTTGATCAAAGAATCGATCGATTTGCAAAGAAGAAAAAATGCAGAGAGGAAGAAAAGTTTGAGACTCTGAAAGTGTTATTCGATTCATTTAGCTGGTTGGGTTTTATACCAACCCAACGGTAACAACAACAGTAAAAACGAAAATATAATCATTGTTCCATACATCAACAGAGAAAACAGATGGAAAATGAAACTCGTCGTTTCAATTAAACTCTTCTCCTTCTACACTTGACGTTGACCAACGGTCTTCTCTTCAACTCTGTTTGTTCTTCACTGAGTTTAACAGTTTGGGATGGGAAGACGGAGGTGGCGACAGATTCAATGTTGGTAGTGGTGTTGGTGGAAGAGATTGAGTATTGTCCGAATCAGTTTGATTCTCGATTTGGTTTTATAAGTTTAGATTTTGGTTGGATGATGTGTCAGTCCCACAGAGACATTATTACTTGCTTAGGTACATTTAACAGAATATTTGGACGGAAATTGATTTTTAGATGGATGTGTTAAACTCGCATAAAAAATGAACTACGAGATTATAAATTATACATAAAATCCTTATTTATGATTTGATCTAAACATAAGAAATCATTCGGTCAAGTAGCCATTGATTTAAAGAAATTTTAATTTAAGTGATTAGAATAAAAATTAATTTTATTAAAAGATAAAAATAAAATATGACATAAATGTTTATAACTAAGATGTATAAAATGATGATATTTATTGTAATTTTCAAATATAAACTAAAATATATCAGATAAAAAAATTAAATTACTCAAATCTCTCATAATTGAAAAACAAAAGTTCATTTTAATGTGAAAATCACATAACTCCAAATTCCTTTAAAATCTCTTCCATCTATTACCATCCTTCAAAATCACTTAAACCCACATTCCTTCAAAATCTTTTCCATCTATTACCATCCAAACATTCTAACAAATAACATACTAGCCTACCCTGTTAAGGTAAGGCTAAAGAGGATACAATAAAGGAGCTGCTAAATATCGTCCTAAGTTTCAAAAAATATCACCCTAACATTTAAATGTTATACATTAAATTACATGAAAGTCCTTGACATTACTTATTAAATAATCGAGTTTGAACCAATAAACAAGTCGGACCGCTGCCGGAGTGTCGCCGGACAGCCGTCGCCGTCGCCACCGTGTGGTTGAAGGTGAGTTTGAAAAAAAATTTGACCTAGTCGTCCAAACCGGACGGCCAGTTAAAGAATTGGCAGTCCAATTGGGTCGACCGATTCTCAAACCTGTAGTCAGATTTGGACGGCCGGTTCTCAAACCAACAATCCGATTTGGGCTATATTTTTTTTAATATCATAATAATTATGTAATTAGTTTAATTAATTGATTATAATTTTATTTAATTAATATAAATACAAATTATGGATAATTACAATATCATTAGTATTTTTGTACAGTAGTTGTATATGCAATAGTTATGTGATTAATTTAATTAATTGATTATAATTTTATTTAATTATTATAAATCTCAATATGGGTAATTACATTATCAACACTTCCAATGGGAAGGGTGGGTTCAAGCGGGCGGTGATCCAATTCATTCCGGAGTCGGCTCGGACCCGGGTCATGTTCTACAGCTCTTTCTACCACATGCGGAATGATGACTTTGCGTCGCTATGTGGGCCGGTCATCGATGACGTCAAGCTGTTGAGCGTTTGCAACCCCAAGCGTGAGTGATCATCACCACAAGTCCACAACCTCATGGGACGTAACGGTGCATCGAGTCTATCTATATATTTAGGGTGTATTGGGTAAAGAAGACGATGTTGCGTTAGGAGGTTAACTTGGTGGTGTTAGGCGGCCGACGAGGTTAAGTTATTAAAGAAGTCCGTTATTAAATGTCGAAATGCAGTCTGTCGTTAAATATCGAAATGCAGATAGAGACGACGAAGGGCATAGATTTGGTGCTTTTGGTTTGGCATTAATTTTAATTAATGTACCAAGAATCATATACTATATCGTATTGTTTTCTATGAAAAGGTAAAATGGACGCGATGTATGGTTTAATGTTTCATAGAATGGATCGCAAGTAGCTAGGCAAGCAAGTTTCCTCTTTCCCTTCAATTACAAATAATCTCTATTACGTTATAACAAATAGTTCCGAGAGTATCTATTTTTGCTTTGTGATGGTTATCTTCTCCCTACGACGGTTAATAGCGACGGTTGTTCTTTTTTTATTGCGGTATGTGCTATGATCTCTCCTCTTCGGCGTTATGGACTATGATTTCTCCTCCTTCACCGCTTGTCAGCTTTGTCATGGTTCCTCTAAATGCTTGGCATCAAACTTATTTACCCGCACCATGTCAAACTGTAAGAAAACTAATCAGAATCGCATCAAGTTGCAATGTGGTTAATATGTGATGCGGTTTTTTACAATGAATGATATGTGGTTTGGTGCAGTGCGTGGGTGTGGTTGACGCAATTTAACCGCAAACCACAAATGGACGAGAACACCACTTTTATCTCAACATATAATTATATGAATATTAATTTAGGCTGAATTCTGCCCGGATGCGCCGGTGCACATGTGGCGCTTACTAGGCGATTACGAGGCAATGAATAAGTCGTCTACGAGGATTTGGAGAATTAATTTTTAATTCATCTCATATTATTTATGTATGGAGTTAAATGCTTAAGTTTTTTATTATTCCAATATCAACCATCTGTTATAAAACTAAAAACCAAAAAGAAGAAGACAAGAATATAGAAAAAGAAATTGTATCTTATTGAGGTGTGTTTCTTATAATGCTTAGAGCACTATTTATAGGTTCAAGATATATTTTTTACATAACTATATATTTACACTTAAATGGAAAAATAAAGACAATGAAGAGCATTTATCTAGGAGTTACATAATAGGCATTTATAACCCATAATATTAATATCTATAACAATCTCTCTTAAATGATCATTGGTTAAAAATATACATCATTCATCGAATACGTTTTTGAGGCCGCCTCATTAAAAACCTTGTCGGGAAAGGCTAGTGGGAAAACCATTGTTAAGATAAAAAGAGTGCAGCGCGTATCGACTCCCCCTTATGATGATATCGGTTAAGATCATTCATATGGACTTTCCCAAAAGTTGATGTAGATAGAGCCTTGTTTGACGATGATTTTAACTCTTCAAGTTTGTGCGTATAATGTATGCATCCATATGATCAATGGTCATCCATAACCAATATTTACATAACACTTGGATGACCATTAGATGGGAATATGCCTCATTATAATCTTACTATTTTCAATTTAAATTTAGTGAGGAAAAAGAGTGCATAACCATCATTTTTCAACATTTTCTTGAAATTCATGTTGATCAAATAATTTGGTAAGAATTTTGGAATCACAAAATATGACGAAGATGATTTTTCATCATTCAAAATTCAACTTGAAATAGAAAAGTAATCAAACTATACGCATAAATAAATATATGATAATGTACCATTTATTTCCCAATCATTCAATCCATATGTCGTCGATTGGATATTACTGAATATTGTTCACGTGAACTTGAATTATTTGCTTATAGCAAAATAAATCCTCAAGTGAATTTCATATACGCATGTGTATTCGTATTATGCAAACCATATATATAGGTTGCAATGACATATATTAGAGGAAAACTCATCAACCCCTACACAATTGCCATACTAATGAAATAATGAAAAGTAGTTGCACCACCGATTGAGAATATATTTTCTCGTAATCAATATATTATAGGTTTGTTGTACAAAACCTTTCAATGAGATGTCTTATAACTTGCAAGACTCATAATGAGATAAAAATTTATCTCATTTGCTTTACATCTTCATGTATAAAGACTTTATGTCTTAAAATTTTTCATTTTTTTGGGAATTTGGTTTTATCTCAATTGAAAATTTTCGACCAATCATTTCTTTCTTTGCATGTATTTTGACTCATGATCCTCATCTTAAACTATCATATTTAGCGTTGCACCATACGCAAAATTTTTGTCAACCTTGACTTCATTATGGTTCCATTAATTTTCATCCAAGATATATATAATTGAGATATCTATGTTCATATATTTCAAGTACTTGAGGCTATTCTTGGTGACATTTTCAAATTAATCTTAACCTTAATAACCATCTTAATATATAGCTCAATTCCACTGTTAGGTTATTTTTACTTTGGAATCGAGTCTTTATGCGGGTTTAGACTAATTTATGATGCTTATGTTAGCTTCTGAATTTCATATTAATCACAGCCTGTTGGGAATTATTAGGTCTGGTTGACTGATTAGTTCCTTAATTAGTTTAGTGAGATAAACTAGTTGTGGCGTCAGTATTTTTAAGTGCTCGAATGAAATTTAATAATGAAATTCGTTGTAGCCCAGTGATTAAGCTTCTAGCCTCGTTCTCTAGTTGGTGCGAGTTTCAAGTCCTTATAGGAGCATCTTATTATTTTGTTCTTAATTTCTCTTCAAGCCTCATTAGACAAAACAACGTAGTGTGATTGTTGAGTAGCTGACATTGTCTCCCTTTCCATTTCTCTTCAATGATGAATCACCACCGTGTTCGTCCAACGATTATTGTATCCTTCCAAATCAGTTTAATGTCAATCCCCTTTCCCGTTGGTCTTGTTATCTACCTGATAACATTTTTACACATCTAAAAAAACTAATTATTAAAATAATTAGGATCGAATTTCACTGGATTCTCTTCATCGCGTTTACTCGGAATTATGGAAAAGTATCAAATTAGTTTAATCAAAGTTGTGTGTGAGTTTCATGATTTATCAAACTAAGAATAAAAAACTTTAAATAATAAGAAATTAAAATAAGTTTACACGAGTACAGGATTAAGGGGTTTGACTAATTTTGCAAAACAAGATAAATTGAGTTCGAATCTCCCTAAACTATCCAAATTCACAAATGACAGTCAACTACAACAATTTATGCAAAACAAGATAAATTCAGTTCACCGTCGCAATTCTTCTCTAATCAAATCACGTCTTTTGGGTATGCTAATCTGTAACTTATCTACTATCCCAGTCCGCTCTTTCGAAAGAAAGAGCTGAAATTTGCTAGGTGATAAAACAAACGAGAACTGCTAACACGACGGATTAGTTTATTCGCTCTCGGATGAGGGTTAATGTTTAACCTAGTTGTTTACTTTCGGTGTTCTATATATGCAACCTCTTTCGAGACAATAAAAAATCCAACAAGATCCTATTCAAGTTGATCAGGCAATAAATAAACGAAATCGAAATTAAACATTAACAAACATCCATCCAACTCGTATAAATCGTCAAAGGTTAACAAATCATTCGTTCATAAGGAATTGCCTAGGGTTCATCTAATCATAACTTCGAATGAAAATCATATTCAAAGAAGGAAAATATAGAAACTAGGGTTACAAGATAAATCTCGAAAAAACCTAATTTCGCCGAAGACCTTCGAAGAACGGGATCCGCCAATCTTGTTTACTTCGTCCGATCTGAGCTCCTTCAAGTGTTGCTTTCTTGTCGCTCTAAAATCTCTGAAATATGATTTGAAATTCTTCCAAATAAGTCTTTCTAATTATGAATATGGATCATGCTAAAGGGGGGCGAAATCCTTGTCTCCGGTTGCCGGCAAAAAGTGCGCTATAACCGGTGTAATGTGTGCCGCACTTTCCAATGGCTTATGGCACACGCACATTACACCCAAAATCTATGTTTCTTTGGTTGTAGGAAATTAAACTTATACCCAAATCTATATAATGATGCATGAAATTTTGCTTAAATGAGGAGATAAATGGGGTAAATCTAGTGTTAGCAAATCATTCCACACTTAAGTTTTGTTTGTCCTCAAGCAAAAACCTGATAAACAAGCCATGGACAACACCTACAAATGAATCAAGATACTAGGATGCCAAATCTCAGAGAATTTTTGGATATAACTGAATACTGTTCACATCATCGTGAATTGTTTGATTAGAGCAAAAAAAATCTTCGAGGAAATTTCATATACACATGTGTATTCTAATTATGCAAATCATACATATAGGTTTCAAGGACATCCATTAGAGGCAAACTCCGTTCCCTAAAAAATTACCAGGCTAGTCAAATAATGAAAAATAGTTGCATCCACCACATGAGAGTATATTTTCTCATAATCAATATATTATATAGATTTGTTGTACACAACCTTTCGAAATAAAATAAACATGAGATGGCTCATGACTTTCAAGACTTGAAATGAGATAAACATGTGTCTCTTTTGCTTGACATCTTCATGTATCAACACTTTATGTCTTGAAACTTTTCATTTATCTTGGGAATTGGGTTTTGCCTCACTTGAAATTTTTAGCCAATCATTTCTTTATCTCTTTGCGTGCATTTTGGCTCATGATTCTCATTTTCAACTATCTTATTTGCACTATACGCAAAACTTTCGTCAACGTTGACTTAATTTTGTTTCCAATATTTTCCATCCAAGATATAGATAATTGAGATATCTATCTTCATATCATTCAGGTACCTAAGGCCATCCGTGAGCACATTATTTATTTCTCTTGGTGGTTTTTCTGAAATAATCTTAACCTCAATTTGACCATCATGACATATAGCTCCATTCCACTTTGAGGATTTGTTTTTCTTTGGAACCGAGTGGTCTACCGCGTTTTATGTGGGTTTTAGACTCATTTGTAATGTCAGATTGCCAAATATCGGCATCATTTTATTGGAGCATTTCGAGTTGGCACATGAGAGCTTTACTCTAGGTGGGTTAGTAAAGTGTGTGGCAGATGATGAATTATAAAGTTTTTAACTTCAAGTTATATTGCTTAGTGCAAAGATCGAAATAATATGATGATTATTCATCTAATCTTTTAGCCAACTTTTATTTTCTTCTCCTAATGTTGGGAAGTTTGAATATAAACCTCCAAACGAGTCATAAAAATCTCCTAACAACAATATGGATATGTTACCAACGATGAAATCGTAATCAACAAAATTCTCAATCTTCGTTGAGAACCCATCAACATACATTAGAGACATATAAGTCGAAATATGTGTCTCTCAGAGCACGCTTTATGCAAAATCGCTAAATATGGTGATCATATTTTCACCATTCAGTAAGATCGTAGAGAGTAAAGATCAAAGCTCTTACTTTGTCATCAATATTTGAGCATTAATTCCATTGTATCTCCATGCTCAATACCATATAAAATTTAAGCATCCAATAAAAAAAGATGATCCTTTTGGCAATATAAAGAGTCATAAACTCAATTTGTAATATATTATAAAAGTAACCAAATTGAGTTAGATTAGATAATAAACAAAAGAATCGTTATATAGAAGAATGAACAAATCAATAGCTAGGTAGTAAAATATGATTCAATCTAAAAAAACCGAATCATGTTGTGATATATATAATAGGCAGAATTTTTGAGGTTACGACACCCTTTTTTTGTCCTAACTGTTAGGACACTTTAGCGCCGTCAGAGTTTTTTTATGAATATTTATAGGTTCAAATTCATCCTTAATTATGATTTTGGATAGTACAAGTAATAAAATGAATCTTGTTATGAAGATAATTGTAGTGAATGCCCAATTGTGTAACTCCTCATTCTATGGTTAATGTATTTTATTCCCCTCCTTTATGTGTATGATTTAATGTATTTCATTCTCCTCTTTTATCTGTAATAATATTAGAGAGTGTAGGTTATGATTTCATGAGCCTATAAATAGAGCTCTCATTTGTAGCATTCCAGACACCTCAATAAGAAAGTACTTCTCCTTCCATAATCTTGTTCTCTTCTTTGTTCTTAGTTTTATAACACGTTATCAGCACGAGTGCTCTGCCTATTTTCTCGAAGTTTCACGAAGGTTGTTATTTGCTATATCTTGTTTTCCAAAGTTATTATTATTATTATTTATCTTGTTCTTTTATTTGCTTATAAAATCTTTTTTTTCAAAATTAGAGTTAGAGAAAGGAATCCATTTCTATTTTTCTATATATATATAACAAATGGTGGTCTTTCTCATTTTACCAATTTCAAAAATGACTTTGTCATTTTTCTATTGATGACTATTATCAAACGTTTATATTGGTCAAATATCATGCCTTTATAGGCTGGCCTAAACGTTTAGTTATCATCATGTATATTTTATAGTATATATTATTATGACCTATCATATTTTATAACTTCCGTTTCTTTCCGTAGTGTTTTTTTTTACTTGTATGTTGCCTTTTAAATTCATGATCAATTCTAAAATAGATATGGTTGCTATTTTATTATGGCATATGCATGAGTATCTCTTCTAGGCAATAATACTTATAAAATATTTTATACATTTTTCTAAGTGAACTCACATTTTCATTGTTAGCATCTTTTCCATCTTATTTTAAATGATCATATTGATGTTTTTGTCACGTATATATATGATATTTTAGCCGTTATACAAATATATTAAAATTTATCATCTCATTGTAGTTAACTCTTTTGATTTGGTACATTTTGTTTATAATTCATGAATACCTCTGTCATTTTTTTTGTTCCTACCCAAAAGAGAAAACCTTTATCACTATTTAAATGTCTATATAGTTATGTTTCAAGATGGGTATGCCACTATTATTATTATTATTATTATTATTTCTTTAAAGCATTCTTTATTTCTATGTTAATGAACGTTCCATTACCGTTATTATTTTAATTATTATATCATTTTTCATATGTTTTATTATTTGGCTTATAATATATTTGTAATTCAATTTGCTTCTTTATAGCATGTCGAATATTTCCAAACTTGAGTTTGTGGCCCTTGACGTTTCGGGCAAAAATTACCTCTCGTGGGTCTTGGATGCTGACATCCATTTGCAAGCCGAAGGGTTGGGCGATAGGATTAACGATGATACTGAAACATCTGCCCAAGACAAAGCCAAGGCTTTGATCTTTATTCGCCACCATCTTGATGAGGGCTTGAAAAACGAGTATCTCACCATCAAAGATCCTCTCGAATTGTGGAATAATCTCAAAGACCGATATGGGTCTAGCAACATAAACTTTCAAAATATGTGTACTAGATGTGGCGGCGATCATTGGACTCGCACTTGTCGTACACCTAAACATCTTATCAATCTTTACCAAGAGTCAAGGAAAGACAAGAAGGTTGAAACCAATATGGTCATTGAGGAAGGTGTTTTGAACCATGGCCAATTTGACACCACTCATCTGGACGTTGCTGACTTCTTTCCTCCTCATGATGGAAATGTTGAGAAATAAGATGGTTGTTGAGATATCTTTTATTACAAAATGGTGCCTTGATGTATGCACCTTATTATCGTTCTCATTTAATTTGTTTGAGTTTGTTTTTCTTGAAAGTGTTTTCTCATATTTTTTTATTTCTTTTTATTAATGAATTTCCCATCATAATTGTCCCTTCTAATATGGATGATCATTTTCGTTTTATAGCATGGATACTACTGCCATCCACGACAACATAAAAAATGAGGATGTGTGTCTCATCGATAGTGCTTCCACTCCTACTATTTTAAAGGATAAGAAGTATTTTTCTCATCTAGTGATGCGAGAAGCTAATGTTAGCACTATATCCGGCAGTAGTAATTTAATTGAAGGCTCCGGAAGAGCAACCGTGCTACTACACGGAGGAACTAGAATGCATATTGATGATGCATTATATTCTACAAAGTCTCACCGCAACTTATTAAGTTATAAAGATATCCATCACAAAGGATATCACATCGAGACAATTGAGGAAGAAAATAAAGAATATATTGCCATCACAAGTATGGTAGATGGTAACAAATGTTATCTTGAAAAATTACCATCTATTTCTTCCGGTTTGTACTACACGTTTATTAGTACAATTGAATCACATTCCATTATAAACTCCAAGTTTATGGATCGTGATAGATTTGTAGTTTGGCATAACCGGTTAGGCCATCCCGGAACAATTATGATGCGTAAAATACTTGAGAATTCCCTTGGACACTCATTGATGAGTAAGCGAATTCCCCAATCGAATGATTTGGCTTGTATTGCATGTTCTCAAGGAAAATGTTGAACATCCTGTAGCACATGTTCATACACAAAATGGTTTAGCAGAATCTCTAATCAAACGCTTACAGTTAATAGCAAGACCATTGTTAATGAAGGCAAAGCTTCCCACTTCATGTTGGGGGCATGCTGTCTTACATGCAACATCAGGCCAACAAGTTATCATGAGTATTCCCCCTTACAAATGGTTTTTGGTCAGGAACCGAATATATCTCATCTAAGAATGTTTGGATGTGCCGTTTACATCCCTATTACACCACCACAACGCACTACGATGGGACCTCAAAGGAGGTTGGGAATTTATGTTGGGTATAAGTCTCCCTCGATTATAAAATATTTAGAACCAATGACAGGAGATCTATTCATAGATCGTTTTGCTGATTGTCACTTTGATGAATCAGTTTTCCCAACATTAGGGGTAGAAAATAATAAGCTGGACAAAGAGATCAGTTGGAATGAATTAGCATTATCTCATTATGATCCTCGTACTAGACAATGTGAACAAGAAATTCAAAAGATAATTCATTTACAAAGTTTAGCGAATCAACTGCCAGACGCTTTTACTGACCCACATCGAGTAACCTAATCTCATGTTCCAGTAATGAATGCTCCATCAAGAGTAGATGTCCCTATTGGACATCATGAAAATACAAATGAGTCTAAAGAACGTCTGAAGCATGGTAGACCTATCGGTTCCAAAGATAAAAATCCTCGTAAAAGAAAAGGAGCTGTAAATCAAGATGGTCCAATCGAGGATAAGCTACCAAACATCGCTGATATATCAGCTCAAGAACAACATCAGGTACCTGAACATATTGAAAATAATGAGATCTCAATCAACTATGTCTTGGATGGTAAACAATGGAACCGCAATATAGTTAACGTCGATGAAGTTTTTGCTTATAATTCAACGCTGAATGTTATTGATGAAAATGAGGATCATGAGCAAAAATCCATGAATGCATGCAAAAAAGGAAAGGATTGGCCAAAATGGAATGACGCAGTTAAGGCAGAATTACATTCTCTCGAAAAACGAAAAGTTTTTGGACCCATGGTCCTTACACCTGATGGTGTCAACCCCGTCGGGTACAAATGGGTTTTTGTAAGAAAACGTAATGAAAATGGTGAAATTACGACAAGGCACGCCTTGTTACCCAAAGATTTTCACAAACACCCGGAATTGATTATGAGAAGACATATTCTCCTGTGGTCGATGCAACTACTTTCCGCTATTTGATCAGTCTAGCAATTCGAGAAGGATTAGATTTGCATCTCATGGATGTCGTAACTGCCTATTTATATGGATCACTTGATAACGACATCTATATGAAACTTCCTGAAGGATTTCATCTGCCTGAAGCTTACAAATCAAGTTCTCGAGAACGTTATTCGATCAAATTGAATAAATCCTTATATGGATTAAAACAATCTGGCAGAATGTGGTATAACCGCCTTAGTGAATATTTGATCAAAGATGGATATGCAAATGATCCGATATGTCCATGTGTTTTCCTAAAAAGATTAGGAACTGAGTTCGTCATCATTTCGGTTTATGTTGATGATATAAATATCATTGGGACTCCCAATGAGCTTACAAAAGCAATCACCTGCTTGAAAAAGGAATTTGAGATGAAAGATTTGGGGCGGATAAAATATTGTCTTGGTTTGCAGGTTGAGCACATACCAAACGGTATTCTTGTGCATCAAGAAGGATACACTACTAAAGTGTTGAAACGATTTTACATGGATAAATCACATCCATTGAGTACCCCGATGGTTGTCAGATCACTAGATGTGAAAAAAGATCCCTTCAGACCTTGGGAAAGTGATGAAGAACTACTTGGTCTTGAAGTACCTTATCTTAGTGCAATCGGTGCACTAATGTACCTTGCTGGTCATACAAGACCCGACATATCATTTGCCGTTAATTTATTAGCAAGATATAGTTCTTCTCCCACACGAAGACATTAGAATGGTGTCAAACATATACTTCGCTATCTGCAAGGAACACAAGATATGGGATTATTCTTCTCGAATGAATCAAAAGCAGATTTGGTAGGATATGCAGATGCTGGATACCTATCTGACCCTCATACTGGCCGATCACAAACTGGTTATTTATTCACATATGGTGATACAGCAATTTCTTGGCGCTCTGTGAAACAAACACTTATCGCCACATCATCTAACCATGCTGAGATTTTAGCAATACACGAGGCTAGTCGTGAATGTGTTTGGTTGAGGTCTATAAATCAACATATTCGAAGTTCGTGTGGATTAACTTCTGGAAAGATGGCCCCGACACCCTTGCATGAAGATAATGCTGCATGCATCATACAATTGAAAGAGGGATACCTCAGAGGAGATAGAACAAAACATATCTCTCCTAAATTCTTCTTCACTCATGACCTTCAAAAGAATGGTTACATCACTGTCAAACAAGTACGTTCAAGTGATAACTGGGCTGATTTATTCACTAAGGCTCTTCCGACATCAACATTTGAGAGACTAGTTCGGAAAATTGGAGTTCGGCGACTGAGGGACTTCAATTGATATCATCATTAGGGGGAGTTGATACGCACTGCACTCTTTTTCCCTTAACCATGGTTTTTCCCACTAGGTTTTCCTGGTAAGGTTTTTAACGAGGCAGTATCAAACGCGTATTCAAAGAATGATGTATACTGTTAACCAATGGACATTCAAGGGGGAGTGTTATGAAGATAATTGTAGTGAATGCCCAATTGTGTAACTCCTCATTCTATGGTTAATGTATTTTATTCCCCTCCTTTATGTATATGATTTAATGTATTTCATTCCCCTCTTTTATGTGTAATAATATTAGAGAGTGTAGGTTATGATTTCATGAGCCTATAAATATAGCTCTCATTTGTAGCATTCCAGACACATCAATAAGAAAGTACTTCTCCTTCCATGTTCTTGTTCTCTTCTTTGTTCTTAGTTTTATAACAAATCTCAATTAATTTATATACTCAAATCACATCCCATTCCCCAAAACCGTCAGTAGTGGCATGATTTATTAATTTAATTTAATCCTTATTTCCTTTTTAATACAAGTTTTCATCACTTTAAATTAATTAATTAAATTTTCATTTTATTGAATTAATTATTTGAAAATTAGGAATAATTAGTCCTAAAATCACGTTTCTTTCCTATAAATTACTTTCAAGCAGATTTTTTGAATAATTTTTAATTTGTTTTGATCTTTTTTCCGCTTATCTTGTTTTGATTTATTTTAATTTAAGTTTTTATCAACTTATTTTCATCTCATTCCAAATACATCATTTTCTCCTTATCACATTCTCGCAGTACCATACATTCGTCTCACCCTAAATACATCATTTTCATACACCATGTTCCTGACCTTATTTTATGATAGATTATGTTCCCTACTCACCTATGCATGACCTTCTATTGTAACGTTCTTGAAATAAACCCAAGCACAAACTACACCAGAACACTAACCACAAGTTCATTACTACTAACAGGTTCCTATATATAATTATAAGCACAAACTGTTCCACCAATATTGTAACAAATTATTAGCACAAACTGTTCTAGTAGAAAAAAGTCGTCAACTCTCTACAAATTATTAGCACAAACTATCCCATCCCCCTTCTTCTTCATGTGACCCGGGTTCGAATCACAGTCCTTGCATTTTTTTATTTAGAAGCATTTAACATCAGCCTTTATATAACCGCTGTAAATAAAATCATTTAACAGCGGTTTTGTTGTAGCCGATATTAAATTTTATAGGTGAGTAGGGAACATAATTATCACACATTTAACTCTACTGGCCGCTGGTAAATTTTATAACTTAGCACAAATTGACGAGTCGCTCATTTAAAGCAATGTCGTCGTTTATTTATTTAATTTAACAGCGGTTCCCTTGTATCTGATGTTAAATGTGTGATATAAGTAACAGTAGCCCTCCCCTTACCACAGAAATCCCGATTTTTGTGAATTGGGAAGGGTGACAGAGAACTGTAGTAGTTGCGCGCGCAGGAGAAGAGGAGAAGGAGAAGAAGAAGAAGAAGAAGATAAAGAAGAAGATGAAGAAGAAGAAGAAGAAGAGGAAAAAGAAGAAGAGGAAGAAGAAGAGAGTTGCCCAATCGTCTCCAAGTCTCGATTTCCAACTCTCCAATCTCCAACTCGAATCCAGGTATTTGAATGATTTAAATTTTCATATCCATTATTTTGATGATTGTGCTTCAAAATCATGTTTTCGAGTTGTTTAGTGACTTCGTAATTGCTAATGTATGTTAATTTTAGGATTTAAAAGAAGAAACCCTAATTTTTCAATTTGCGGCTAAATATTGGTAATTATGGATAATTGATATTAACCTTTCAATTGGTGTATAGATGCTGTTAATTTCGGATGATACCCTTTGTTAATTTTGAATTTGGGAGAGTTTGATTATTGCATATATCACATAGAATTTAAACTTCTACTTGTGAACTAGAACACCATCTTATACTTGCTTGTATGGTATATCTCGAACCTACTTGTGTACTATAACTTATATATAGCTTATATACTATAACATATTATAGTGTGAACAAAATTGAAGTTATTATCTTTATAACTTGGTTGTATTCATGGATAAGTCTTTGATTGGAATGTCTTGTAATACTCCACAGTATGTCACCGGTGTAGAGAACTTTTTAGATTTTACATTATCTAATAGTCGGGACAGATCAACAATCCTATGTCCTTGTCCGAAATGTGCTTTTAACAAGTTGCACACAAGGGATACGGTGTTAAATCATCTCTTGCAGAAGCAGTTTCCGTCTAACTACATATTGTGGGATATCTATACAGAAAAAGGGGTCAACCTTCTAATCAAATTAGGTTTCGTAGGAGTTCTAATAATGCACAATCCAATACTACACCAATGGAGGTCGATGATCATATGGTCTCAATGCATTCCTTTCTCCATGATGCCTTTGGTATACTTGAAAACCCAATACCGGCTGGCCATTCTGTTGTAAATGATGCTTTTGGAATTTCTTTAGATGATCATGATCCTTCTGCTATAGAAAATGCAGAGTTCATTCGTCATATTAAATACGAGAGGAAAAGTTGTATGATGGGTGCAAGTTCTCAAAATTATCATTCTTATTAAGGGTGTATCACATTAAGTACATGCACAAGATAAGTGAGAAGGCATTGGGTCAAATACTGAAACTTCTACACAAAGCCTTTGAATCAGCTTGGCTTAATATATGAGGTGAAGAAGACAATAAAAAGCCCTTGGCTTATCTTACTAAAAGATACACGCTTCTCTGAATGACTGCACGCTTTATTGGAGCGATGCGGTTGACGAGCAGAGTTGTAAAACATGTAAAATGTCTAGATATAAAGAGACGAAGATGGGGATTATAGTGACAGAGAAGAAGAAGCAAGTACCGACAAAAATATTCCGCTACTTCCCTCTAATTCCTAGATTACAAAGGATGTACATGTCATCAAAATTGGCTGCGGATACGGTATGGCACTCAACAGATATTAATAGTGGGAGTATTTTTAGGCATCTGTGGACTCAAAGACGTGGTCAAACTTTGATTTGAGGTATCCTAAATTTGCTAGTGACCCAAGAAATGTTTGTCTAGCACTTGTAAGTGATAGATTCAATCCGTTTGGTAACATGGCCACAAACCATAGTCCTTGGCATGTGGTTCTAGTTCCATATAACACTGCTCTTTGGTTGTGCCTGGTTGAGGATGATAGAACCAATTTGGTATTATCAAGACCAGGGTTTTTTTTCTTACATTTAACTTAGCCAACTACTTTGGTTGTACTTATAGTGTTTAATTATCTAATAGCTTGTTTGTATAAACTTAGTGATAGTAGATGTGATGGATGGAGGTCCCAGCATGGGTGGTGCAAGTGGAGCTGGTGATGGGGGTGATGATGAACGTTGTCCCAAAAAGGAACAAAGGCAATGGCGGAATGTACACATAGTTGGTAAGATATGAACATGCATTTAAATTATAAAATTACACTTGGTAGGTCTTCAGCAATTTATTGAGTTGGTTATGAATTTGTTTCAGATGCTATTGATGAAGATTTAGGGATTGAGACTTAGAAGACAAAAGATTGGGCAAAGTTAGGGAGTAATGCAAAGAAGATAAATGGTATACGTTGACTCATTTGGGCTTCCATCCGGGGAGGGTGGCGGATACTTGCTCCAGTTCCTTGGGAAGTGTGAAAAACACGGAGGTTACCTACCAATCAGGGTCGAGGATTGGCATGCCATATATTCAGAGAGCAAGGGAGCACTTTGAGATGAGATGATTGCAGTACGGATTTTCATATATGTTTGTTTTCACAAACCTAAGAAATTCTGAAAAGGCTGTTTAACTGGTGCCGACGGCAGGAAAACCACCAATGGCAACGAAAACTATCAACAACGATGACATATTAAACGTCGCCATAGCCGATTCAAAGAGAACTCTGTCACCAGTACTTTTATGGAAAGTTTGAAAGAGAGAATCTGGTAGAAAATATTGATTAAAAAAAGATAACCTAAAACGTGTCCATGAATAGTGGAAGAGATAATTAAAAATAAAAAACCAGTGTGTAAATACTCGATGGAATAATTAATGGTGGAGTGATTGAATATAGTTAGTGACTTGAATAAATAAAAAGCAATATTAAACAATAATCTCCACCAATAAAAAATGAGCAAAAAGATCTAACAACCCTAAAGTGTCCTGACGAAAAATTATATCCATTCATGAACGATAACACAATAGGTTTATATATTATATAAGAAATGAATAATTATCGAGAGTATTAAAATATAATATCGAATTGTTAATAAAAGAACAATAGGTATATAAAAGCACCATCAAGCGTAAATGGTAAGAGTTTATACTAAAATATTATAAACATATTGTAATAGACGAATGCAAATAATATTAATAATTGATAATAGAAAGTTAAATATCAATATCAACACAAGAAAATAGATACTTAGTGTTGGTCGGTTACAATGAACACCAAAATAGTTAAAAGAACTGTAACTATTATGGTTTATGAAGCGTAAATCAATTTATGTTTTCAAAAGGAACATAAACACAAAGTATAAAATAACAAGGAATAAAGGCAAAAAAGTTGATGTCAAATATTAATAGAAAGATTTGAGCAATCAAATAGAAAAAATCATAAGACTAAAATTGAATAAATAACATAGATCACAGATAGATATTTGCCTATTCAAATAACCCGTCATTTCATTGTTTCCTGGCGCCATCTGAAAAATCATTTGACATTTCCCGCCTAATTTCCCACTGACTTCTTTGAATCTGAAAACAAAATTTCAACTAGGGTTTTCGCCATTTCTGTTCACCGACGAATTCGCATTTCATTCAATGCCGGACTTCGGCAATGCTACACTTCACTGCTCTACTCTGAAGAACCTTCCTTCTCCGCACGCTCCTCCTCCTTCTCCTCCTCCTCCTCCTCCAGATGGTGAGCTTGAAGGAAACAATAGTCCGGTCAAAGCGCTAGTCAACGGCTGCAACTGGAACCTGAACCTCCGCCTGCAGAACGGGAAGAATCGATGTAATCGAGATTTAATTAGGGTTTTGAGCCGCTGTCGTGGTGGCCTGTCAAGTAAAAAGAGTTGCGGTGCCAGGTGTTTGAAGGATTATGTGAACGATTGGGTTCGGCAGAAGGTGGAAATGGGCGCTTCTTCATCCCAATGCTACCTTCCGTTTCTTGCCGGAGGGAAGAAGATGGTGATTCAGATTTCTTTCATTTTCTATTATTCTTTCAGTTTGTACTGTTCCAATCTTTTAATGGATTTAATGTCTTTAGGTTGAATGTCTTGTTTGCCATCGCTGTATCGATCCTGAGGAGGAGCTTGCTTCTTGCTCTGTTCGGAACTGTGGAGAAGTTTGTCACTGGAAGTGTGTGAAGGAAAAGTTTAAATTCTCGAAAGGGATGAAATTCAAGTGCCATCAGCATGTAAGGCTTGATTGATTGTACAAACCGTCCTTTCATACTGATTTTGTGGTGTCTTTCAATTTGTACATTTATGTAACTGAGGAATCATTTGCACTATTCAGATTTTACAATTGTTGTTACATATGCATTAGTACAGATGTCTTCTTATATAATAGTTAATATGTTGTCGGCAGGCATGCTTTAAATGCAAGCAGAAACGGATATTGAGGTGTGTAAGATGCTCGATTGCTTTCCATGATAAATGTGCACCATGGCCTGCAATCCATTTGACGAACCAACCGGGGCGAGCAATTTGCTGGAGGCATGATGATGATTGGAGACTGGATAAGGTCCATGACGGTTGGAGACTGGATAAGGTCCATCTCTTCTTGACTTCCCTAATGATAGCTTATTGTCTTTCTGATTGAATTCCCAAACGCTTTGATTCTGGGTTTTCTCTGTTTGCAATGATGCTTAACGTTTGTTTATCTGGTCCTTAGTTATTACTGATATCTATTATTAATTCTGGCAAGTATTAATGCGTCTCCAAAAGTTTATCATTATTCTTAAGCAAACTCTGCGATATAGAAAGGGCTATGTGACAGTTATCTACTCAATTTATCATGTCTAGTCTAGGAAGTTTACTACCATGTCCAAGTCGAGCAGATATTGAGATGGAGATCCCAATTTCAATTTGTCTTAGCTTGTCATCATGCCATCATTTTTAAAAACATTTTGGCGTTTTATCTTCCGTTCTTATTTTTAATGATTAGGCTGGCTGACAGGACTCGTATATTTGTAGAATGTCCAGCGCATGATTCCAGCTAGGGACATTGAGGTAAGAGTCCGTATATGCTCTCTGTTTTTATTAACTTAAGCTATGTAAATTTCAATATCGTAGCATAATTCAGATATAGGCAAGAAAAACACATGATGAAGGCAAACAGCTTAGGTTTCATCAAGTGATTAGCCTCTTTGGTTATAGGCTAAAGATAGTTTGATAGAGAAATGGATACCTGGCTGTTCTATATCAAAATAATCAGTTAGAAAAATTAGCAATGTAACCTGTCTGAGAAAACAAAGATTTATCGATCTTATGTGGATATTATGACGTTATAAAGAAGAATGGTAACATAATGTAGTCAAAGATTCTACGTAGTTATAGAACACTGATGTAGGAACACCCTTCACATATTTGTGCAGCAGAAAGAAAATGACTGCTGGACGACCAATTGATTAAGAGACCATACTGTTCATCATAGGTTCATATTTGTGATGAAACTTTGAAGTCTGTTTTAAATCTAACATTTATGTGTCCTGTCCTTCAGGAGATATTCCTTCAATTGCCTCTACCTTATGTTGAGGAAGAGTTCAAGATTGATTTAACGTGGAAAGGCCTGATGGAGAACAAACTTGAGCCCCCTCCTTATGTGCACATCAGGCGCAGTATCCTATACTCTCTACCATATAGAAAAGTCATGTACTGTTTGCTGATTATATCATATCTAAGCCATTATTTTGGTGCCGGATTGATGTTTCTTTATCTCAGCAAAATGCCTTAACGTCAGCTAGATATTTACATGGTCAAGAAGAAACTTGATGGTGCCAAAAATGATAATGGATGCACTAGCTGCGGTTCTATATGCTGTGAAAACTGTGTTTGCAGGTGCTAAGTACATCTTATCCTTGTTACAGTGTCCAAATTATTTTCAGTTATCTTTGTAAGGTCTCTAGACTTCGAGTTTTCTTGTTCTACTTCTTGGCAACATGAACGCAGTTCTCCACTGGAACTTTTAAGGTTTCCACTAACAGGTTCATACGCTTGCAATATACCCGTTGTTAGATAGTGTATTATGCATATTGTGTCTTCACAATGCTGATGGTCTCACACTTGTAGACAGGTGTCACCGTTTCTGTTTTCTGGTTATTAGGTTAGAGTGGTTAGGTGCCTAACCCATTTATTTGATTATCAGTTGATTGTCAAGGTAGAAAAGGAATACTTTGGTATTTGGTAAGAGTTCTTCACTTACTCGCAGCATGTGGCTTCTAGGTTAGGTTTCTGTATTTGTTTTAAGGCCTTTTGTATGTCTGTAACAAGTATAGAGGCAGGTAAGAGACTAACTGGTTTGTTCTTACTCTAAGAGAGTACAGAGATAACATGTAGTTCATTTCTTATCCACAGAAGTTATCATTGGTTTCTCTCCTAACCTGGAAAGGGACCTATGAATGCACCTTTTTTTGCAATCTCAGGCATATCTGGATATCTTTGCAAATGTTATGAGACTTTTAATGTCTGCGCACAATAGATGTTTTAGCATAGTTGATGTATTTGCTTACGACTTGAATAGTACATTGTTGCGGCCTCCTGTTTTCTATGCGTAGTAAAGTTGTTATCTCTTACATATCTATCAGGGTCCAATATATAAGCTGCTCCAAGTCTTGCCACTGTTCTGAAAACTGCACAAACAGGCCATTTCGCAAGGATAAAAAGATAAGAATTGTTAAGGTGAGCATTGAACTGGTACATTCAGAACGCTATGTTTCTGGATGGAAAAAATGTCGAGGGAAAGTTCTAGCGAAATGTGATTACTAATTAGATGTGGAGAAAGATGGTAATCAGCGAGTCTAGTTGTTTGGTTGAAGAAAGGACTTCCTCTCAATAACTCAATATACTGGTTCCCATATGATGTTCATAATGATAAATTTGTTCCTTCTCAGACAGAACTCTGTGGTTGGGGCGTAGAAGCAGCCAAACCGATAAATAAAGGCGACTTTGTCATAGAGTACATAGGGGAAGGTATGTTTTCTTCTCTGAACATAGTTGTTAATCACGTAGCTAGGCTTGCACTCTTGTTTTATGAACTTGTAATGCCAAACATACGCTGAGATAGGTTTATGATAAATCGTGTATGAATGGATATAAACAAGTATGTGTTTGGTCTGGGATATGAGGTTTAATCTATCCAAACTAGCTGGTAAGGAACTGTTTCAAAGGCTATAAGGTTTAGTAAGTCCTGACAGATGTTCTATCTGCAAATCTTACAAGTGCATTTCTACTCTTCACCCTTGTTCTCTATAATAGCAGTGTTAGTTAATTATTTGTTCTTTATAAAAAAAAGTTAATTATTTGTTGTCCTTTGCCACGTCAGTCATTAGTGACGCACTGTGCGAAAAGAGGCTTTGGGACATGAAGTACAGGGGCGTTCACAACTTCTATATGTGTGAAATACGGAAGGACTTCACAATAGATGCAACCTACAAGGGAAACTTATCTCGCTTCTTGAACCACAGTTGCGATCCCAACTGTATACTTGAGAAGTGGTTGGTACCATTTTTGCTCTTTGCTTACAAACAGCCATTCTGGGATTCAAGCTTACGAACAGCCATTCTGGGTTTCAAGCTACTCTCTTCTGCTAGTGAAGAAGGAAGTGATATGCTTTTGAATTTCATATAATCTTGCTGGTCTATGTAGGCAAGTCGAGGGGGAGACGAGAGTTGGTGTGTTTGCTGCTCAATCCATAGAAGTGGGAGAGCCTTTGACATATGATTACAGGTAACTCATGAATCACGAACGTGAATTCAGACAATGGAGAATCAAATGCTATTGAAAATGTTGAATCTTCTAGGCACAGAAGTCTTTTCCTATTAGCGAGGTCTAGTAGTTTCTATTTTTTCGGTTAAACAGAAACCAGTTTTCCTATCAGGAAGCTTGAACTGGTTTCTTATTTGGGATAATTGGACTGGTTTCTTATTTGGGATAATTGGACTGGTTTCGATCTGTTCCTTTACCCCAAAATTGATTTGGTGGTAATTATGGGCTTCGATGATTTGGATTTAGTAGTATTGATCTTACTAAGAAGTTGTATGGTATGTCGTATGCGGTTGTAGATTTGTGCAGTTTGGACCAGAAGTCAAGTGCTACTGTCGGGCAGCAAAATGTCAGGGTTACCTTGGAACCAAAAGGAAGGTGACTGCGGAGTTGAATATAGAGATGAACATATACTGGGGTGCTAAACGCAGGAGATCATCATCCATGCCTTGTTTAGCCATTGTTGCCTTGTGATCCACAATGAATGTTTTCTACACTTTTTTCCATCAGAAAATGTAAAGAAGAACAGCTAAGACAACGAACACTACTATTCACGATCTCACATGACGATCTAGTATTGTTGTATCTTATCATGGAATTTTAAGCTTTTGGGTTCATTTTTATTGTAATAAGCGCATGGCAACATGTTCTTGATTGATTTTTTTTTCTTTTTGTCAAATTTGAATACAATAATCTTATCTTTCAGTCATAACCCTAGAGTAGTGGCACCGCTTGTTTGATCGCCTATTTCTCTTAAGATTTAGCTTGGAGTCTCATTAGGTTTCAAGATAGTACGGTATGAAATTCTTGTCTATTCTGCATTTAAGATTTGTCTACCCTCTCGTTAGTAGGCCTGGCCATTCGGTCAAAATCGGTTCTTCGATTTCAAAATTGAATTTAGTCGATTTCGAATTCGAATTCAGTCGATTTCGAATTCATCCAAAATCGTTGCCGATTTCGATTTCGAATTCAATTCGGTTTGCTGAATTCAAATTCAATTCGAAATCGGTAACCGATTTCACCGAATTCAAAACCGAATTGGGATTGTTGAAAAAGCGAATTAAAAAAAGACCTTAAATCTATTTTTCGGACTTCGTTTTGCTTTTTATTGGCTTCCATCCATTAAATTTCAATTGGAATAAGTCTTCACATAACATATTAACAAATAAATTCTTTAACAACATATCACAAATAGCCGAAATGCCCACTTTGATGTTCGAATTCGGTTTCGAATTCAGTTAAACCGAATAACCGAATTCGAACTACCACCTTTACTCATTAGTGTTTTTTCTACACACGACATTTTTTTCACGACAACCACACAACGATTCCTGTTTCTTTTCTAAGGATAGTAATAGAAACCGGAAAAGCGGGTAAAACTCTAATTCCACACAATAAACCCCTTTTTTAACCCGTCTAAGTAAAATTTTGGGTAAGGATGGGTAAATACGGAAAATCAATTTAGCGGGCATGGTTCGGAGATGGATAGTGTACTATCCGTCCCGCGCCCACTCCGAGACAGATAGCGTTCCACCCTATATACATACAATGTCTTTTATAAAAGAAAATGTAGGCATTTTTTCATTTTGTCATATTTTGAATTTCTTCATCCTCTTAATCTGTACTTCAATATTTTCCTTTACTTTCCCCCAAGCTGTCTCCAGATATCGTTGTCATGCCTCTCTTCTTCAATTGCTCAGGCTTAATCACATCGTTCCTGACATCTATTCCTTACATTTTGCTCTCAAAACATTAAAATCCACCTAACCGAGGATTATCCAAACCTAGTGAAAAATAGGAATGGATAGTGATTTAGTATCCATTTAGCAAACTAGGTAGGGAAGAGCAAACCTGATTTGACTGGCGGATATGTGATGGATATAACAAACTCGTCCCCATGCCCACCTGATGTCACTACATATTGTATGGGAATCACCTCCATCTTGACCCTTATTTGTTTTCTCGTGTATTTTTGGAGTTACAGGTATCCGACGGATAGAGAATGTGAATAATAACCCAACGATATGAACCAAAGGTTAAACGGAGGTCGGACCAGCGAGATACGACCGAAAGAAAAAAATTGGCCTGGTTTGTAAAGGAGGTCCTTCCAATCCCCCTTCTTCTTCATGTGACCCAGGTTCGAATCACAACCCTTGCATTTTATAGCATTTAACAGCGACATTATGTTTAACCACTGTTAAATGAAACCATGTAACAACGGTTCTTTTATGACTGCTGTTAAATGGTTTCATTTAACATTGATTGTGCTTCAAATGCATGTTTTCAAGTTGTTTAATGACTTAGTAATTGCTAATGTTAATTTTAAGATTTAGAACAAGAAACCCTAATCTTTAAATTTGGGGATAAATGTTGGTAATTAGGGATAATTGATGTTAACCTTTCAATTGGTGTATATATGTTGTTAATTTGGGGATAATAGTTGTTTTTGAGTTATACTTTTTGTTAACTTTGAATTTGGGAGAGTCTAATTATTGTATATGTCACCTAGAATTTGAACTTCTACTTGTGAACTAGAACACCATCTTATACTTCCACTGTATGATATCTCGAACCTACT
Organism: Linum usitatissimum; assembly: GCA_030674075.2. NCBI lineage: Eukaryota > Viridiplantae > Streptophyta > Magnoliopsida > Malpighiales > Linaceae > Linum > Linum usitatissimum. Next base: position 239,670 of record JAUJYP020000046.1, read on the forward strand.
TATGTATGACAACATATATATAGCTTAGTATACTCGAACATATTATAATGTGAACTAAATTGAACTTATTATCCTTATAACTAGGTTGTAGTCATGGATCAGTCTTGGATTTGAATGTCCCGTAATACTCCACAGTATGTCACCGGTGTAGAGAAATTTTTAGATTTTACATTATCGAATAGTCGGGACAGATCAACAATCCTATGTCCTTGTCCGAAATGTGCTTTTAACAAGTTGCACAAAAGGGATGCAGTGTTTGATCATCTCTTGCTGAAGCAGTTTCCGTCTGACTACATATTATGAGATATCCATGGAGAAAAAAGGGGTCAACCTTCTACTCAAATTAGGTTTCGTAGGAGTTCTAACAATGCACAATCCAATCCTACACCAATGGAGGTTGATGATCAAGTGGTCTCAATGCATTCCCTCGTCCATGATGCCGTTGGTATACCTGAAAGCCCAATTCCAATCGACCATTATGGTGTCAATGATGCTTTTGGAATTGCTTCAGATGATCACGATCCCTCTGCTGTAGAAAATGCAGAGTTCATTCGTCATAATAAAGATGGCGAGGAAAAATTGTATGATGGGAACTTCGCAACGAAGCGTTTGAATCAGCTCGGCTTCCAAAATCAATATATGAGGCGAAGAAGACAATAAAAGCCCTTGGCTTATCTTACCAAAAGATACATGGCTTTGAATCCCGAGGGTGTCTAACAATACCGTCACTATTAATATTTGTAGAGTTGTAGAACATGTAAAAAGTCTAGATATAAAGTGAGGAAGACGGGGATTGTAGTGACAGAGAAGAAGAAGCAAGTACCGGCAAATCCATCACTTGGAAGTGCTAGACGAACATTTCTTGGGTCACTAGCAAATTCAGGATACCTCAAATCAAAGCTTGACCACGGCTTTGAATCCCAGGCCCAACACAACCTGGCAATGACATTAACATTTATCTACAATCACAAATCGAGGAGTTGAAAAAATTGTGGGAAGGAGTTCAAACGTATGATGTTGCAAAGAAGGAAATGTTCATTTTGAAAGCCGCTTTAATGTGGACCATTAGTGATTTTCCCGGACTTGATTTATTATCTGGGTGAAACACTCACACTGCAAAAGGCTGCCCATCTTGCAATTTTGACACCATCCCTCTGCGGTTACCAAAGAGTAAGAAACCATGTTTTATGGGAAGTCGACGATTCTTACCAATGAATCACCGGTTTAGAAAATAACGAGCCAAGTTTTAACGAAAAGAAGAAGTTGAGGGGGCCACCTAGTATACTATCAGGGTCTGAAATACTAGACCAAGTCAAGGATATAAACATAGAATGAGGAAAAGTTAAAGACTCTAGAACTGGAAAGAGAATATCACGGGAGAAGCTAAGGATAAGAAAACAAAGCGTAGTATATTATTTGAACTTCCTTATTGGCAATTCAATGAACTGCGCCACAATCTTGATGCGATGCACATTGAAAAGAATGTTTGTGACAACATTCTGTATGCACTGATTAATGACAGAGTGAAGAGCAAAGATCACTTGGCTGCCCGTCAAGATTTGGAAGAATTGAATATTAAAAAAGATTTGTGGCCTAATACGAATGGAAATGCCCCGCTGCCTTGTTCACGTTGGCTAAGCAAGAGATTGAAACAATGATCCAAATGTTGAAGTCTTTATCTGTTCCTGATGGTTATTCCAGCAACATCTCACGGTGTTTTGACCTAGCTCAACGAAAGGTGTTTGGGCTAAAAGGCTGATGGGAAGTCCTATCCCACGACTGCAATAGAAAAAGATGTGTACGTGATACTTGATTATTATGTTTTCATGTTCATGTATGGTTTATATGACATATATGTAACTATTTATGAAAATTGTTTACTTATTGCTTGTAGAAGGAAGTTAAGGACTTCATGGATGATCCAGAATCTACTCTAGGGTTTGATCCAAATGTTGTAGTTGGTCAAAGTTATCCCAGTGGAGAGAAATCAGGCTGAGCGAGGTATAGGCCATAAGGCGAATCCAAAGAAAGTAAGTGACTTCGATTATGAAATGATTAGGATGATTTGGTAGTGTTAAATATGATGATGTTATGCCTTTGGCAGTGAATATGGTGCCTTGTGTCAATGTTGGTATAGTTAGTTTGTTAATTTTGCAAATGGACCAGTATGAGAATAATAATAGTGAACGAATAGGTCATGTCGAAAATTTATCAATTTTACCATTTTTCTATTTCAGTTCCAAAAGAAATTTAAGAGAAGTGGTGGTGCTTCTTCTTCAGCTCCTGATGATCCAATACTCAAAATCCAACCTTCTTCAAGCATTCGCATCAGAGATGTTGAAGTTTGTATCCCGAGATGGAGTTGAACTCCCTCCGACGTAAAAGGAGATGAGTAAAGCTTTCGAAACTCTCAATGCTGATGGTACTAGTTCTGATAGTAGTGTTAGAACTCCTACTGCCAGGACCCTTGCTAGTGTTGAGATTGGAGATGAGAGTGCCAGATTGGGACAAGAGAAGGGTTCCAGAAAAAAGCGATTGAACAGTGGTTGACCGAAAATGAACCGTTTAAGACCTGTTTAAATAACCGGTTGTAAATTAATAAATAAATATAATACAGATACAAATAGAGTAATTAATTTTGTAAATACTCATTATTAATTTAATTTAAGTTTTCAAAATAAGTAAATTTAATTAACTGAAATCAAATCAAACGGTATACTTTACTAATTATGAAATATACCATTAATGTTTTTTTTTTCAAGATATATACGATTTTCCTTTTCCGTTCAGGGGTTTTATGTGATTTTAGGCCAGTTTTCAACTGGATTGACCGATATTTAGTGCAAAAACTTAGTCTGACCCACGGGTCATATTTTTCCGATTTTGTGAGCTTCCCGCCGCTTTAACGGGTGACGATTTTCACGGGCTGACCGACCGGGACGGGCCGGTTCTGACAACACAACTTCTCCCCCTCACCTCTCTCTCTCATTTCCTTCTCTCGTGTTTCCTCCTCAGCCCTAAACCTCTTCTTTTACCGTCACCAAAACCTCTCCCAGCGCCACCGCCTTTTGTTCCCTCCGCAGCTTACTACCAACCCCGTCCCACCGCCACCTTCCACTTCCCTAACCTCCTGCTGACCCATCCCACGCCTCCCTCCATTCCTACTGTAAACTCCAACACCACCACCGCACCGCCATCCATCGCTAGCTGCTCTTCAGACCGCCCCCCACCATCCGCCTTAGAGTTAGGTGACTCCACCCCCTTTCCTTTAGTTTTTTCTTGGATTTGTGCGGTCAGTTTTCAGATCTAGATTTTAATTTCTAAATTTTGTTTTTCGGGTTTTTCAATTGTGTTGTTTTGATTGTTCATTGTTCTTGATTGTGGGACTGGTGCTTGTTTTGCCTCACTTTCGTGTTGCCATTGTGGAATTGGTCAAATTTTGTTGGGATGGTTGTGCTCACTTGTTTGGATTGTTCCCATGTGCTTGCCAATTTCATGTTTGCAGGGACACAAACGGTTCAAGTGTGGGGTGTTCATTTGAGTTGATTTAGGATAAAATGTGTTTTGATTGCAATGTTTGATTCTGAACTTTAATACTAGCAATTTAGTTGTACTTTTTTCAATTCTATTCTCGGATGATGTACTTGTTTTGACCATTGTTTTATTGCCTACTTGTAGCTAATTGGTGTTCATTACAACTTGTATTCTGATCTTGTGATTCAATTGCCTTTGAATTCTTTTGCTGACACATGATCAATGTTGATGCTTCGTGTGGATTCATGCTATATAATTGAAGCTTTTTTTTTTTTAATTCCGCGTGCTTGGAATTGAGTGTTGAGTTTTCTTGTGAATTATGCCAGTGATTTAGGATGATAGCTATTTTTGAATAACAAATTATTTTACTTCCTTGTTTAGAATTGTTTCTCACTCTTCCTTGCCATTTGACTCCATTGATTTTCTTTTATATATCTTGGAACAAACTGTTGATGGTGATTCCTTTGTGCATTTTTGGCATTGATGTTCATTGTAACTCCTTCATTCCTGTTGATTAAGTTGTTAACTAGTCCTTCTTTTTGAATAACTAATTACTATTGCTCAATTGTTGATGATTTCCCATGGCATCTTGCCAAGCCATATCTAGTTGTGAGCATCTTTGCATATTTTTTCCTAGTAGAATGGTTGATGTTCCGGTCTCCTGTGTGCTCGTCTTGGTTTCCTAGGATGGCTCCCAAGAAAATGGAGATCTACAAGAAAGGGAGCAAGAAGCGTAAAGATGGAGATCTACAAGAAAGGGAGCAAGAAGCGTAAAGATGGAGATCTACAAGGAAGGAAGCAAGAAGCGTAAAGATGGAGATCTACAAGGAAGGAAGCAAGAAGCGTAAGACTGACGCTTCTTCCTCTATAGCTGCTAAAGAGACTGTAGTTCGAGATGGATTTTCGCCTCTGAGAGGTCTCTTAAAGGGGCTACACTTTGGCCACTCTCCAATTCCTCTGCACGCTCACTTTCACTCCGTCTACCTTGACAATAGAGCCTTGAATCCGTTTCCTCTTAGGGAGCAAGAGTTTTGATTGCTCAGAGGAAAAGTTTGACAGGTGGGAGCGGTGAGCTGGCGGTCTTGGCCACTCTGGACAATAGCAACATCCCAGATGTGGATAAGTTTTGGCAGTCAATCAAAGGAGAAGATAACGGGCATGTCGAATCAAGAAGCTCGTGAAGATCTGCAAGTCAATACTGCGGTTCTTCCATCTCTGCTTCCACTGGACCATCACTTAGCGCCGGCAACGCTCTCATGCTGGAGTGGTTTCTTAGTGTGATCACCGAATCTGCTACTAATTGGAGAACACGAGGCCGATGCACTTGGGGGAGCTGGTTCTACATCTGTTCACCTCCATGGAGACTTCGGCAACAACCGCAGTAGGTGGCACCTGAAGCTATATCCCTGTCCATGATCAGAACAAACGGGTTGACCGATCTCCCTATAGAGACGTGCCTGACCTCTAGGTATAGCCCCGAGCTACTGCCTCTGGTCCTTTAGGATGGAGGATCTCACTTTTGAGATGGCAGCTTTGATTTTCTATTTTGAGACTGCTTTTCATTTCTTTTTCGATTGGACCCATAACAAAAACCAATACATCCATGCTCCATTGAGAAAGCAGAACTAATGCGTTGGTGGCTCATCGGAGACCATTGCCAACCCACAAAACCTCGCAATCATGCTCATCAACAATTTGTGGCATGAGTTCAACCTCGTAGGAAGGCTTCCTTCATACCGCAAACTACCAAAGGCAATGAAACAAGAAGGAAGGAAAAAACAAAAAAACAAAAAAGAAAAAAGACATGCTGGTGACGCGGTTCGATCTATGATCCTCCGGCACATTGCCAGCATTGGTGATCTAAAAAAACAAGAAACTTGAGCACAAGAGGAGAGGAATCAACCCCTTCTACGAAGGTGTCAATCCAGAATCTAGCAAAGCTCATTCCTGAAACTGTGGGAGATCAACTAAAAGAAAAAACTCTTGACAATAAACTCAAAACAACCACTCAGCTCTCCAAGAAGCTTGTCAAATTGCCATACTTCACAGAAACCCTCAGGTGAGCCCTAATGCGGGAGGTCATTGCAGAAGCCGCATGGGAGACCCCACCATGGAATTTGCAGCATCTCTATTGCCAAGTAAAATAAACCATAGGTCGAAAACTCTACCGTCCAGCAACAATCATAGCCGACTTAGTATCCAAAGAATGAACTGACCAATCCTGAAACTTAGTTCAGGAAGCCCCTAAAAAAGGAAAACGTTTGAGCAGCTCAATGCGGATTGAAGAGATATAAGGGCAATCAAAGAGGATATGAATTTCAGTTTTCGGAGTACTGCCATACAAAGTGCAGCTGTCATTAGTAATCAACCCCCAACTTCTGAGCTTACTTTTCGTTGTCCCCACTCCCTCATCAACATCCAGTAACGGAAGAATCCCAGGCAATGACACTGTCAAGCAAGTGACCAAGGGAGTAGATAGTACGCCACACGCTAGAGACGTGATACCTCCCCATAGGCTTTCCACCCACAAAGGCATGCCATTAGGGAGAAAAGAAACAAACTGCTGGATTCTATCACGAGTGGTTAGCAGTCGTTTCCAAATCCAAGAAGCAGAAGATGTCGGCTTGCAAGACCATGAATCCTGCCTCCTGACTATATAATATCGGACCCAAGCCACCCACTACAATCCACTTTGCAAAAGGATCGACCCGATATGGCAAACAACAATGGCAACATTCCAGCTAAACATATCACATATCTGGAGATCCCTTCGTTGTAGGGAGTGGCACAAAATCGCCAAGCAAGCTTAGCACGCTTCACGGTGGAAGCATTCACTCCCCAAAGATATCACTACATACATACCCGACTCGTTCGATGACCCCTTTAGTTAAACGACACACCGACATCCAGTAATTATTCATACTACAAATAACCGCCTTAATGAACTGGAAACCACCATCGTAAGATAGGTATTTAGCAGACCACACAGTAATCCTAGCCATGATACGTTCAACAAGGATGTTGCTATCCAGAGAAGAGAGCTTACTCGTGATAAGGGGAACCCCCAATTATCGGACTGGGAGAGTGCCGATACTGAAACCAGACTGGGAGGTCATCTATATCTTCAAATCACTGGTAATACTTGGAGCGCAAAACAAATCTGTTTTATTAGGATTAATTCCGAGTCCATAAAGGAAATAGAAAGGGCGTAATATCCCCATTGTAGCACGGATTTCTTAAAGCGAACCATTAGAGAAGACCAAAAAGTCATCAGCGACGCAAACATGAGTAATCATGAACTTCTTACATCGTGGATGGAATGGGTAGGAATCTGCCATGGCTTCTCTGAACATCAAACATTATAATACCTCCATGCCAATAACGAAGAGCATTGGGGATACGGGATCCCCCAGCATCAAACCTTTCCTACCTTGAAAGTAGCTAAAAAGACTTCGGCCCATCTCGTGATGTAACATGTTCTAAAAGTGTATTTGTAAGATTTTGGATGCTCACCTTGGAGTATTCCTTGATGTAACGTGTCTAAATACGAAGCTACAGACGCGGATCAAAGTATGGTTGGAGCTCAAATGGAATGACGATCCAAAAGTTGGTGAAAAACAAGGGTTGTACGTTGTGCATGCCCTAAATTTGAAATAGCTCATAGCGGGAAAAAGGCTGCACGCCTTGCACCCCCCTATTCCGGAAGTTGCCATATAAAAGGAGTGATTTGAGGAAATAGAAAAGAGATCTTCATCAATAATTCCTAGCATTTTTTTCTCCAGGTTTCTCTGCAAAATACCTCATATTTCATCCATAGAAGTCCGATTGAAGAACCGAAAGTGGTGTCATTGAAGATCAAAGCTGCGATTGGAACTAGAAGGCCGAAATTGAAGATTGGAGCAATTCCGACTCATTATCTCTTCAAAAAGATGATGGCTAGGTCTTTTTTTATATCTTCTTCTTGTGATATGAATTGCTAAATCTTTAAAGTTTTAGGTTGGGATGCAAGAATTGAGCTATGATACTCTCCCTAAAAGTATAATATCGATGAATTGTTGGGATTTGAATGAAAGGTTGCTTGATTGTTGTTCTTCAAACCTAGTTCTTGTCATGACTTAAATGAGGTCAAATATATGGATTTTTTTGTTTGACCGAACTTTGAAATTTATATGATTAACAATCTAAGATAGAAGAAAGTTATCGGTGGACAAAGCTATAATTCGATTCTATCTTTCGTGTTTCTTTTAGTTTGTAAGGTTTTTCATCGACTAATTGGTGGGTGGTCTGATTTGCATTAAATGGACCAAGTTAGGTATAGTTATCAATAGCTTAGGTGTTGACGGACCAAGTTAATACCAATTCCAATTGTTTGTGAGATCCTTTAAGTCAAAAGAACACCTTATTAATTTGTAGAACATTTTGGTGTTCATTATTAGTTAGCCTAGTTGGGATGATTCTAACCTTGATTGGGAGAACTAGTAGTGGTAATCCGTGTGCATGATCGTTCAACAGATTCCTACGAGTAATAGGACGAGTCTTAATATTCAATCCTAGTCCAACGTTTGTCTGAACCAGATATTGCTAGGAAATTGAGCTTGATCAACATCCCTTCCAAGAACTTGTTTTCTCTTTCTGTTCAAATTTAGTTCTCAGTTTTAATTGCTAGTGTTTATTGAATTAGTAGCATAATTGAAACCCATTCTCAATTTTTTCAGTATAAACCGTGTTGATAAGTTTGAGTAAAAGCTTAATGAGAGGACCCTTAGACACAAACTACACTTGTGTTGTCGAGATAACTTCTTATTTTGCCGACCCAATGTTTGGCGCCATTGCCGGGGACTCTCTCTCCTTCCTTTGAAAGAACTTAATTGGCACCAATTTAGAGATTCAACTCCTCTTTAATTTTTGCTTTTCCCCGTTCTCTTTGTTGTTTTGTTTGGGTTCCACTTTGGTTTGTTGCTTGTGGTGTGCATGAAACGTTTCACTGAATTCGTGAATGACAGCTACAGAATCAACGGATACCTTGAGCTATGTTCCCTCCTTATGTTCACCCTGAAGATGAACCCAACTTCACCATTGAGATCATACAACCTCACCCTTCACCGCCTCACTCCCCATCTTTGACATCTTCTCCATCAAGTTCTTTCCAGTTCGTTTCTTCCCCCTAAAGTTCTTCAAGTGAAAAAGAACCTCTCGGGGCAACATCAGAATAGTAGACCAACCGTGGACTCTTGGGGATTATGCCAAACCCACCCTCCTTGGGACTGGCTCGAGCATTGCCCCTCCGACAATCATCAACCAGAACTTTGAGGTTAAGTTCCCGTACGTCCAGATGGTACAAAAGAGACCTTATTTTGGAAAGGATTATGAGTGCCTGAGCCGCAAAGGATACGAAGAAGAAGACGGGCACTGGAAAGAGGGTGAGAGTGAGCCCCACTTGAGATCGTTACCGGAGTCATCACCGACCGTTTCTCCATCAACATCTCCACCTCCTATAGCTCCCACTGCTTCTTCTCTCCATCCACGGCGCGCCGCAGCCTCGACCTTAACCGCTACAAAGGACCCACCGCCAGAGCCCGCTCCGGTTGCACCTTCCGCCTTGCCACCACCAGATTTGATCAAGCGGATCTTCAACTTTCCACATTAGAGCGAGTTTGCCTACCGATACAGAGTGTATCAGACGTGGTTAGTGGGGCCCCAGGGCTACCTCTAGCTACGAGACTTCTTGGATCGGATGTGGGATAAAAAATGACGGAGTTTTACGCCCGAGCATGTACCTGGGAGTTGGTGCAGGTGGACGACATCGAGCTTCTACATGCGACTAGAGAGTTCTACTCCACTAGGAAGATCAAGGACTACACCTCTAATACACAGGCAGGTAGCATCAGATTCTAACTCCGGAGTCATTCTCGTTCTCCACAAATGAGCTAGGAGAGCATATGGGTTTCTACACCCATGATCAGGTTGTCAACTTGGAGCTATTGACGTTGGCCACCATGGAGAGGGACCCAGTTCTGAACTAGAAGGAGTTCTGGAGGACCATTTCGATGCCAGGTAGAGCATTTTCTGCTTGCACGACGAAGGTGAAGCAGATGAAGAAGCCAAAGTTGAGGCTTCTTCGTTGGTTGTTTTGGCGTGCCATCACTGCTAGGAGACCGTCTAGCAACGGGGGAGTAGTGAGTGTCACAGATTTGTGGGTCTTTTATTGCTTCCTGAATGGAGTGAAGGTGAACCTCGGTGATCTGTTAGTCCTTAAGATGATAGGGGGAGTCCTGTACGGAGGCGGCGACTTCCCATGATTAGTCCGACATCTTGGTGTTTTGGGCGCTTTTGGCGATAACTTGCTGTTTCACCGCATGTACGCTATTACTGTTTGGGGGCTCCAAGCTCATGGAGTTCCCAATCTGCTAGCTAGGCAGTGTCTAGGGGGATCCGTGGTAGCGGAGTAGGATGAGGCATAATTCCCTCCAGAGTTAGCTAAGACGCTCACAGCTAGTTTGGGGCACTTGCAGATGACCATGAGCGATCTTCATGACACTCAAAGAGGACTTATACATGATTTCTAGATTTGGATAGAGACAGCAAGGATGCTTGGGCACGCCTGGAACAGAGGGCCGAGCGAGCTAAGTATGAGGTGCGAGGATTTCGTTAGGGTTTTCAGCAGTATGCCAGTGATAGTAGAGACGCATGAGCCCACCAGGATCAAAGAGCTGAGCAGTTTAGGCAGACTCAAGTTCAGCACAGACAGTGGATACATCACCAGTGTGAGCAGATCACCTACATCCACCAGTAGAACTGGCAGCGTGGCCACATGTCCTACTACCAGGACATCTACTTCACTAGAGCTTCCTACCCTCCTCCATGGCCAACATATCCACTGCCACCTTAGTGGCTAGACTATGATCCATACCCACAGTTCCTAGGGTATCCATATCCTCCACCAGACCAGTGATCATTTGGGATGTATCTTGTGACTCAGACTTATATGTTCTATTTTCGTTTGAGACTTTGTTATTTTTATTTCTCGTGACTTTTCTTTTTCTCTTTTGGTAAGTATAACAGATGATAAGACTTGTTACATTAGTACGTGTGTTTGTATTATGATTGACATGTTTCAAAATGGTTCTTCTATCACATCTCGCCACCGAACACCATTTCACCAACTTACTTCGGTATCACTTTCACTCTTCTCTTATGTGACCTCTTTGGGGATAATGTCTTTATTTTTGGGATGAATTAGAGTACTAGTTGATTCACTTATGCTTTAATTGAACCCTTAATTCACTTAGAGCCTTAGCCCGACTAGGGTCGCAACTAACCCATTTGGAAAGATACTCCAAAAGCTATACAAAATTTTGAAAATAAAAAGATGGGTTTATAATGTGTGGTATAGAAAAATTGTAAAACAAGAGGCGAGTGGTCTAATTTGGATGTGTTTTTGAAGTACTCCCTCCCTTAGGATTGGAAAAATACCTGACCAAGACCATCTGTTTTGAGCATAAGTGATCGGGGGAATGTCTTTTGTCGGTAGGTCTTGAGTCGTACTAAAGATATGCATAAGTTTGTTCAATAGGAGCCTCGGTAAATGTAACGGTGTGGTTTGGTGATCTAAACTATATTCTTCGCACCGTGGAGTAGGCTTGAACTGCTAATCATGTTATCTTTCACCATGTTTATCATTTGTTTAGAGTGCGAATAGTAGAGTTGCTTGAGGACAAGCAATATTCAACTGTTGGGGGACTTGATAGTGCTAGGACTTATAGTGTTCATCTCATCCTAATTGCATGCTTTTTGAGTGAATACTAGCTCGTTTGTGCTTCGATTTCGTGTGGTTTTGCATCTTGGTATTTTAATGCCTATACCCATTCACTTGGACTGTTTCGATCAATTTGATGCGTTTCTTGTAGTATTGTCATACGAGGCTACGGGCGCGGATTAGAGCACGGTTGGAGCTCAAATGGAATGACGATGCAATAGTTGGTGAAGAAAAACGGCTGCACGCTATGCACCCTCTTGTTCCGAAAGTTGCCATATATAAGGGGCGATTTGAGGAAAGAGAAACGAGATCTTCATCAACAATTCCCAGTGATTTTCCCCCCGAGTTTTCTCTGCAAAATACCTCATATTTCATCCATTGAAGTCCGATTCAAGAACCGAAGGTGGTGCCATTGAAGATCAAAGGTAGGATTGGAACTAGAAGGCTGGATATGAAGATTGGTGCGATTCCGACTCATTCTCTCTTCAAAAAGATGATGCTTAGGTCTTTCTTTGTTTTCTCTTCTTCTTATGATATTAATTGCTAAATCTTTAAAGTTTTTGGTTGGGATGCAAGAACTGAGCTATGATACTCTCCCTAACAGTATAGTATCGGCGAATTGTTGGATATTTGGATTTGAATGAAAAGTTGCTTGATTGTTGTTCTTTAAAACCTAGGTCAAATATATGGATTTTTCTTTGATCAAACTTTGAAATTCATATGATTAACATTCTAAGATAGAAGAAAGTTATCGGTGGACCAAGCCATTGCTCGATTCTACCTTTCGTGTTTCTTTTGGTTTGTAAGGTTTTTCGTCGAGTAATTAGCCAGCGCTCTGATTTGCATATAATGTACCAAGTTAGGTGTAGTTATTAGTAGCTTAGGTATTAACGGACCAATTTAATACCAATTCCAATTGGTTGCGAGATCTTTTAAATCAAAAGAACACCTTATTACTTTTATAGAACATTTTGGTGTTCATTATTAGTTAGCCTCGTTGGGGTGATTTTAACATTGATTCGGAGATCTAGTAGTGGTAATCCATGTGCATGACCATGCCAGACCATTCAATTCTAGTCTAACATTTTTTCGAACCGGATATTGATAGGAAGTTAAGCTTGATCAACATCCCTTCCAAAAAATTATTTTCTCCTTCTGTTCAAACATAGTTCTCAGTTTTTATTGGTAGTGTTAATTGAATTAGTATCATAATTGGAAACAATTTTCAATTTGTTCAGTCTAAACCGTGTTGATAAGTTTGAGTAAATGCTTAACGAGAGGGCCCTTGGACACAAACGAAACTTGCGTTTTCGAGATAACTTCACCGTTATTTTTGCGATAAATCGTCCTAATCCAATAAGAGAAATCTGTCATGCTTGGGGAGAAGTCCACATCGTTATAAACTTCATTCAAACTAGTGATAGCATTAAAACCTCCAACAATTATCAGAGGACCAGCCAGGGGTTGATGAAGGGACGAAAAAGTAATCCCTACATAGGATAGGTCAGTTAGCACCATAAACTGCCATAACTAGGAAAGCTGTAGTAGCCTCAACTTTGAATAAAACTTGCTGCTAAGACTATGAGACAATGTTAAGAGTGGTAGAGCGCCGCCAGATGATCCATATCTTGCCTAAATTAGAGTGAGTGTAGTTACCGAAACAATGCCAGTAAACAAACGTATAGTAACTATAGAAGAATAATTATGAAAACGAACTCGAGTTTCTATCAGAATTGCAATATCTAAATTATTTTTGGCCAGCAACATGAACAAAGAAACCTGTTTAGTTGGCTTGTCAAGGTCCATGACATTCTAGGAGAGAAACTTCATTTACACAGGGAATTTTGACCACCCTTAATCTTGATACGAGCATATTTTTGTTTAGATAGCAGCGGCAACCCAACATGGAGTTCTGGAAAAATAGTGTCAAGACCAGTAGCCCAATCAAGGAGGGGTCTTACATCGTATCAAGGTCATATTGGGGATTATGAAACTCATCAAGCATCAAGACCTGAACATTAGTAGGAGCAACTGAATAATTGTGCGAGTCCACAACAGAAAAAACTAAGTCATGAGGCAGATCACTTGATTGGATTGTTGAGAGGTCATCAACCCTAAAAGACTTAGTCTCCACATGGACCATTTGAAGAGCCCCGAGGAATCAACATATGTTGTGCCATCCATGCCAGAATGTATCTCAGGCACTTCAAGAGTGGGGGAGATAGCTGCCTTTACTATCGCCACCATAGGTGTCCCCTAAGATTGCAAGGAAGCCTCAGATCCATTGCCAGTGGGTGGAGTTATCGAGGCTTTCTTCAATTTCCATCTCTTTTGTAAATCCGTTATGGAATTTTGTTTGGTTCCAGAGGAAGAAGCATATGAACGCGGGGTAGGATAGTCCACTAAAATATTACAAGGATAATCATCAGCTGCAACCTGAATAGAAACTGGGCGAGGCAAAGATTTCTCCACAAGCACATAGAGTTTCACCATTGTACCCAACCACGTTAACTTTGTGAATGGTATACATGGCAGACTATCTGGTCGTGTGATCCATAGAGCGGTACAGGCCGGAAGGGGTACATTCAAAAGGATGACCCAGATAGGGGAAACAGCTACGAACACCAACAATAACTCAATATCCATTGCCCATCGTTAGAGAAACAAAGGAGAATGATAGAAATGCCAGGATTTAGTAAGAACCCACTCACAAAGAGAGTAGGAAGGAAACTTGATCAGATAGAGCTGAAGTTTAAGGATCAAGATGGAGACATGTCCCTAAAACCCGTTTATCTGATTGGAAATCTATTGGAAGACTCGTAAGGGGGGAGGATCGCCAAGAAATTGACTAACCAAAATAGATTTCATAGCATCGTAGCCAAGATCGATAACATCCTAAGGGATCTGGAGCACTCCGTCTTTGAGCACATGGTGGAAGAACTGTAGATCCGAGGATCCGCACCTTAATTCTCAGGAGGGGGAGAGGGGGACAATGGGGAGGACTCTAGGGATGGATGGATCTAAGCCAACAGGTGTCGATGGACAAACCATAGGCCGAGAGGAATGAAAGGACAACGAGCGAGAGGGGAATGGCCTCAGAGCCCTAACCGGCTCTCCGATGACGAGAAAGAAGCTCAAAGACAAAGGAAGTTTTCAGAGCATTTGCACACGCGCCATGCTGGTAGCCATTCCTAATTTTCCCTTTGTTGATCTTCATTGTATCAAAGCTTAAGCCATATAAGACTATTTTATGTGATTTGCTTGTGTGCCTTTGTTTGTTTTCCTATATTTGTTTCCAAGACCCCTACCTAGTCCTTTTGATCTTTCTCTCCTACTCTATTTCATCAACCAATTTTCTATCCCTTATTCAACCCTTAGTTTTCTGGTCCAACTGAGAACAATGTGATGTTCAACTGTGGGGTAGGGTATATTGAATGCTTTGCAAATGGATCATTGATTCTTTGTGTGTTAATCATATGCATTTTGTATACTTGTTATTGCTTTTCGAAAACCCATATTGAACTTGAAACTATAGATTCCAATAGATGCATACCTAGTATTTTCATATAGCTTGAGGGTGAATAGACTGTATAGTAGATCATTCTAAGACCTCCTCCCATTTTCCTAAAACTAGTACACTAGGAACACATGCATATAACCTTTATGGACAGTCACTTTCCATTATTGTCTTTTCATTGCTTTTGTGGTGTATGTTGGATCCCCTCATCAAAATTTCCTAATCAAGTTACAAAGTGAAAACAGATAGGATGAGTCCAAGTGAGGTTAGAAAAATAGGCCAATGTGCCCAACACAGTCGTGCAGGTTTGGTTGTGACTCAACAGGTGTGGCAGACCTCGAGTCTGATATCTGTCTGCTCGCCACTACAGGCTGTTCTTCTCAACCCCCCAAGGCGTGGGTTTGGGACTGATTGACCAGTGTGTAAATGAGTACTAGAGCCAAGGCTGATCTGAGTCACAACTATCTCCATTGGGAAAAACAAGATTAATAAAAAAGAAGAAGAAATTGAAAACCTAAGTCAATAGAGAAGCAAAGAGAGTACAAAAAAACAGGTTTTGGGGGGGGGGGGGGGGTATGCTTGATGATAGATTGCATGTTTTGTTATGAAAAGAACCCCCTCCCAAGGACGGGAAAAATACCAGGTCAGGTCCATCCGACTTTCTGTTTCTTCCACTGTCACAACATAGGCAAGTGTGTTAGGGGGATGCTAGATTCACTTCAGTAGTTAGGTGTCGGGTTACAAGTGATATATGAATGAATTTATGTTTTCCTAGTTTAAGGGATTCAGTCTCTTGTAATTATGTGGTTTGGTGATTAACTTGAACCCATAACGTCATGAAGTATGCTTAAACTACTAGGCAACATTTTTCCTATAACCATGTTTTGATTGTGAAAAGTAAAATTTCTCGAGGACAAGAAAATTTGAAGTGTGGGGTAATTTGATGTCATCTCTAAACGTGATGATTATCACACCCATATTTGCTACTTTTTATCCCATTTTGATTATTTTCACATGGCTTTGCTTCCAACTCGTTGACACTTGTGTTTCATGTTGAATTCTCTCATACAGACCATTTGGGTCTGTTTGACTTAGGCCTTTGTTGATGTGACAAAGGGTTTGTTATTGAAACCAACACTCCAAGTCGGAGGTCATTTGGTGAACGAACAAGGAAGTTGTGAGGAAAACATGTCTCGAGATTGGATACTGACATGGCGTGCAAGGTAGAATGACAACCATTACCGTGTTACCTAATACGAATGTGTTGTGTGGATGATGTCAACGTACTCGAGCCTTTTATAGAGGATAGAAAAGCTAGTGGAATTGCGAAGAAATGACTGCACGACTTGTTGAGCAACACGCCAACTCTTATTGTGTTACCTAACACAAGTCAGCTGTCGTGTATGATGATTTATCATGTTGAAGCCTTTTACCAAGGGACCAAACGCTCCTAAAAATGCAAGGAACTAAGCTGGAAAATGTGTTGACTAGCAACGAACCATCTGTCATGCTAAGTAGAACGCGGTCTATGTCGTGCAGCCTCGGATCTCTAATTGTGGAAGGCGATTATATATAGTACCCACCTCACTCGTGGTTGAAAACCAATGACATCCTTGGTGAGCCTGTGACCATGCTCGTGATAGCCTAATGGTCAGGGTCCATGGTGTCCCACTGGCCACACCCGTTGTTGCCCGCCCTACCATGGTCATGACGGCCAATCAACCATGTATGTGGTTGTTCTTGCAACCATGGTCGTGAATGATAGTCAACCACGCTTGTGATCGACAACTTAGCCATGACTCTCTTCAGTATTCCAGAACCAGACAGCAACGCAAAATCAGGGTGTCACCGTTGGCACCCATTAAGCATAAATTTTAACCGATTCAAAGATAGCTTGAGCAAAGTTTGTTCATTTGCGAGTTGGTGCGAAATGAAATGATTTGGAGGTTCCGGTGGGTGTGATTTTGAGTAGCTTCGCACCTTTTATCTCTCTGCTTCTCTAGATGATCTCAAACTTGGTGGAGGGTCTGAACTAATCATTAGATATCTCTAGTTTTGAGATAGGTCGAGTAAGTGGTGTTGGTTGGTCTAGGATGGGAATCCTCCATCCTAGGTCTGTCATTGGTGTCAGCAACATCAGTGTCACTCATCTCGTTGGCAATATTTCAAGTATGAACTTATCTTCATTGATCCAATCTATGATGTCCTTGCAACCTTCTTGGACAGCTCCTCCTTGATACACTTGAATTGGCTCCACTATTCCACCAAATTGGTGGCCTTCACGTTGAGTGTCTCTGAGTGAAGTCGAGTGTCCGAAACATTGAAACCGTCATTAGGGACCGGTGGGATGACCTCATCATGCTCCTCTTCTTGAAAGTTTCATTCTCAAATATGCCCAACCATTGAAACCACACGTTATTTCATATTCCTCGGGCATTAACATTAAATCATCATCATTTATGAAGGGACTTCCTTAAGAAATTGGAGTGATATCGCCGTGTGGCTACTGAATGTGTGCCTTATTAGTTATTGGTGGTTGTCCCCATGCTCTAAGTTCAAATGTGGGCACATATGTACCTTTATCAGCAAAGTTAAATTCTACACAGTACAAGTCAGGCCTAGTAAACGGAAGTTGATAGTGATGCTTTGTTATGAATCCCCTACCACTGTTTCATGAGAATAGCTGTAGAACTCAACCCTAAAAGACTATAGTCGAAGCACTGATTCAACCCATGCAAACTATTCGGGTTCCTGCTGGACTCAACTTGAACTGAACTATACTAAACATTCACATAACAAGCATTAAAGACTGATGTTGAAACCATTATTAAACCTTTAAATCATACAAGGCATGAAATGTAGAGGTACAACTCCAACTTGTAAAGCATGACTACAAAAGTCCAAATACCTCCAACTCTCTCCCACTATCAGCTCCAGTACATGTTACAAAAACACACAGATACATAGAAAAAGACAATAACATAACAGAACTGTGTCCAGACATCAAAGAAAGAGCATCAAAGAAGTTAACATCTGAAGTACCCAAGTCTATACTAGTAATGTGACCCTATTGGTCGGTGATCATACTATCCAGAACCAACCACCCCTGATCAGACCATGAAACAACCCCAAACCAAGTGAGCATCATCCGTAGGCATACTCGACACGTTATTAACTTCATCTTTAAATCCTTAGGGGATTGCACAATACATGGTTGGGTGACCGATGCGTTCACATCAACAACATCTAATCTAACTAAGCCTATCTTAATGCTTGATACTCAATATCATTAGCACATTCTGTATAGTGGATCACATGCTAAAGCCGTTAGGAGTAACTGAACATAAACCACAGTTCTATAATGGACTAAGCAATAACTAAGCATAAACACCTGTCTTAGATAGCACCCTTAGGTTCTAGACCGGCTGTCATCTGGTTATCCTGCCTCCTTTCCCTCCATTAGCTTAAGGGTAGCGAACATCTTTGCTTCTTATAGCCCCAATTAACTACAGGGAAAGGTACATCTTCATAAGCACTTTGATCTTCCAGACTCTAATGGAGGCATCCGCTCGACTTAGAGGATTGGGAGGAAAGATGTGAGAAAATAGATTCTGGTCGTAGGGTTTCTCCCAGCAAAGATTAAATACTAGTCCTATCATGCTTGGTTATCTACTCACCACTCACCAGTGGCCACTTACTAACCCCGCCCATGATTAGTCTTTTGCCACGCCCATGATCAATAGTTGGTCACGTCCATGGCTAGCCTTTAATGCATTTAACACAACTCTAGGAACTGCTGACTTGACCCAGAACCAACGGCAACCCAAAATTGGAGTTTCACAACTCTCCCTCCGTACAAAAGGTTTTGTCATGAAACATAAATATTCAACCTAGTCACGAGACCCTGGTAGTGCCCCCGCATGCTGGCCTCGATTATGATGTCCGCCTACCCTATCTGCCCTTATTTCGCTAGTCCCCCTTTTGTGGTGAAGCCTAAAGGAATCTCAATCCGACCACCGTATGTGCTCTCCTTGGTCTTTCAAAAACTCATGCTACCCCTAACTCTCGTAAGACGCACACATGTGTTAATCAGGAGGTTCCAAGCAGCAACACTTTGAGCTTGGACTAGTAATGAGATCTTGGATCAAGACAGAATCATGGCACCACTTTACGAAAATAGTGTTTCCACCCTACAAGCCTTGGGTATCAAGAAATCCCTTTTGAGTATAAGACCGTTTACACTCTAGTCTTAGGCTTTAGAAACTAGAGTAACTTAGAATTTCGTAGGTTAGTATAGATGTCTAATTTTTTTGTGTTTTCACTTGAAGGGGTACTGATCCAGACACAAGAAGGCACGAAAAATTCTATGGATAGAATTACTGGTGGTTACAAAGTCTGGTGGGTTTGGAGGGAAAACAACTTAGTTTGAGTTTGCATTTAACGAAGAGGTGTGCACCAATTCATCCTAGGTGAAGGGGTAACCACCCTAACCACCTAGCTCCCTACTACCACCATATCCCAGTTCAGCACAGCTAGTGACACTGGCATTGAGCTCAAAGTGAGGTGGATGAGCTCCTCTGTGAACTAGCTTATGCTAGCTATTTTCGGCTTTCTATGAGATAGGGTGAGGTTCCCCATGAGTCTATGCATCTGTACCATCACCAGTATCACACCAAGGTCAAGTCCAAGGTGCATATCTCTAACAACCTTCACCTAAACATGTCTAACAAACCTTAAGAACCTGAAAGGTCATCCCCTTGGTTCCCTGATCCCTGGGTCATTATCCAAACTTTCGAGGACCCCGAGGCCCAACCATGAACACCTGCCTCGCTCGTGGTCAGTGCCACCATACTGGCAATCAATCCCATGGCATGTAGCCTATCACGGCCATGATCGATGACCCACCACGCATGTGACATCCCGATTTTGGTTAGCGGTTTAAATTTTGGTTTGATTAAAATCTTACTCGTTCAGTAGAAGTCGAGAGTTGAAACTAAATTTAATTTAATTAATTCGAGGAGTTGACTCAGCAATTGACCAAGTATAAAAGGCTCGGGATAATTACTGGATTGACTAAGTCAATCGGAGGAGAGTTAAGTCCTTGTTTTGGTTAAGTTATGAGCTTAAAGAGATCTAGGCCTTCAGATGAATCTGATGGTGAGGAATGGCCTTGGATGGGTGCCAATTTCTTATGGACTCATACTTTGTTGTGGGCCATGGGCCCAACTTGAGTTGTGGTGACGTGTTGGACTTGGGCCGTTGGATGCGCCCAACGGTGAGATGGGCTCAGTCACCACCCAAGTAAAATGAGAGCCCTGAGTCGTGACCTCTCCTAGTCCCGAACCCTATTGATGTAGAGAATGAGAAAGAGGCCGATCTCTCTCCCACGATGACATCTGATCGAAAAGGAGGGGAGATGAGAGAGTCGATGATGTCATGATCCAAGGAGGACTCGATCAAGGGGCTCCGACATTGATGTGCGGAGATCAACAACGTGAAAAGGGAGAAGAGCGGCGGCGATCAATTGTAGCAACATTCACGGGGTTCAATCAACGGCGGCGGCGCGTACGACATCTGGGAAATCCGAGATCGATGTTGGGATCTCTGGACGAAGGAGGTGGGGCGAATCGGCGGCAGAAATCGGGTTTTCGAAGAAGATAGGAGTTGCCGGAGCTTCGCCCGATTTTAGGTTTGAGCCGCCAACGGCGACTGGGTTCGCCGGAGACAAAGGGTGACTGTCTAGCAACATTGGAGTTGTTCGGCGACCGTCCCGTGCTGTTGGACGAGTTCACTGACCAATGTGCAAGTTCAGAAATATAATTGACCTTTTGTAGTTTATGTAAATTTCAAGGGCTAGCTTGTAGTTTCTGGAAAAGTGGATGAGTTATCTGATATGAGTATAATGTACAGGGACTGATTCTGTAATTTGTTCAGCTGGGCAGTGAAAGGACGTTTTTCACCCTACAAGTTTCAGATTGTTGCAAAGAAGTAATTGGAGTATAACTCGACCGTTTGAGCTTCAAACGACGCACGGCCAGAACCTAAAGATTTGTGGCAGGGTGGGGAATCACTTGAAGTCAGAATCAGTGATGTTAACTCCTCTTAAGAGGTGGAGGTTTAGAACTACATTATGTTTAGAAGCATAGAACTATAATAGGATTACTGGGGAAGCCAATGATTGCATATCTCATGTGATGTATAGCAGGACTCTTAGACTGTATAGTAGTGTGTGATCTAGTGTACATATGTTGTGATGTGATATAGAGCAAGGGTCTCAGGCTATCCGATAGTGTGTGATCTACTGTACAGATTATGTAACATGATTCGAGCATAAGGTCTTAACATATAAACTGTGGCATGTGATCCACAGTTCCTGATAGTACAGTACTGGATAGGCCTACTAGTCTAGTTCATGGTGTCGGTCACTCACCCTCAGATTGCGGAATGCCCCATGTGATATTCTGGTTTCAGGTAGGACGTTTAGAGTATGCCTACAAATGCTGCTCAAATGGTATTTAGGGGTGGTTTCATGGTCTGATCCACCATGAGGCTATCAACACACAGCTCGGGGTGGCTGTTGCTAGGTAGATAATTACAGGACCATAGACTCACATTACTAGAGTAGTGACTAGGATGGCTCCTATATTCTATCCTTAGTTTCAGTCTTTGTTCTACGTGAGTCTAGATAGCCAATCAGTGCTGATCACTGACTCGATTATATTGTTGTTTTCCTATTGTATTTGTGTATTTCAGTCACAGGTACTGGAGTTAATCGTGAGGAGTGAGTTGGTCGGAGATATGATATGATTTATATCGGTTTTGTTTTTAGAAACTGGAGTTGTATCTCCTCTTTCGAAGTGTTGTGATTTGGGATCTGGGATCCTTGTCGGTATGGTTTAATAAAGTATTTCATTTCAGGTTTTAAAGTTTATTTTAATGCTTTGGTTAGTAGTTTTGGGTTGAGTTTGGTTCAAGTTGGTACCCGAGAGGGATTCCTTGGTTAAACCAGTGTTTCGACCGGGACGCCTAAGGTGGGGTTTCACAACACATGTGGTTGTCAGTTGGCCAAACCCGTGGCCGGTCTCCTATAAAAGAATTCGTAGCACCTCCTCTAACCCTAAATCCCCAAATCTTCAACTCCCTTCAGTCACAGTCGTTGTCTCCCAACATTATACATCCTCCCACCTCCGGCCTGCTATTCTGGTAAGCATCCATTCCACTTTATTACTTTGTTCGATCGAAGCTTTCTCCTACTAATCCTTTACTTCTCATGCAGTTCTATCGCTAGCCAGCCTTCTTCTCCAATCTCAAAACCCTTAATTCTCACGGTTATTCCATTCCCCTAATCTTTCAAAACTTGACATCTAAGCTAAGCTTAGATCTCTAGGTCTCTTTCATTGTGGAAATGTGGTGCATTATTGTTCGAAGAATCTGGATTTAATCTCCTCTAAACACTACAAGTTAGATGGTATAATCCTTAGGTCATCTTCATCAAAAGCAATAAAGCCATTGTTGTTTTGTTAGCGTCAACCACGCCCATCGTCAGTACTTGATCACACATGTGGTCTGCCTAAGCCCACAAACGTGATGGCCTTTTTTGGTCTCGTCCTTGACCATGTGCCCATTACCCTCGTGGGA
The DNA here is from genome assembly GCA_030674075.2 of Linum usitatissimum. Taxonomy (NCBI): domain Eukaryota; kingdom Viridiplantae; phylum Streptophyta; class Magnoliopsida; order Malpighiales; family Linaceae; genus Linum; species Linum usitatissimum. The sequence continues at coordinate 262,115 of JAUJYP020000046.1, forward strand.
ACTTACTTCAAGTTTCAAATAGTTGCAATTTCTTCACATGTCTGGGTAGGGTTCGTCTGATGAACCGCATCACTTGGTGCTTCCCAAAACCAAACGCCCGCACCCGTGCAGATGAAGATAATGTTGCTGTAGGAACGTTATGGCTTGCGAGATAGATCTCATACTCGGTTCATTAGCAAGGTTTCTAGCTATTCCGGGAAAGCCCATTCAATCCATCGGGGTGATCATTAGGGAGGAGAGCATATGAGCTCCTCTAGAGGGGACATGCTTAACATGTTTTTGACCTAGCCGAGCATGCCATTGAGGTGCTCACCCATTTGTTATTCACTACGTTGCATGTCAATCTGATTATAGGGTGGACTAGACTAGCTCTCATCCTTTCGATAGCGGGAAATATATGGTCCCTCTCCCTTGATGATCTCACGGTGGAGGACAGATCATCCGATTGGTTCCACCGCCTGATCACTTTTGCCGACATAAACTTGGCCCCGCAGTCCTTGTTCCAGATCATGAAGAGGAACATTCCATTTATCGCTAGTAAGGGTCCTAACTCCTTTTTCCCCTTGTTCCATGGTTCATTAGTAGTCTCCTTTTGAATTAGAACTTGACATTGATATTGATGCACGTTCATAGGTGTGTCTCAGGCTACCGAGTACAAGTATAAGCTATACCTTTTCCTCAACTATATGATGGCCCACTCCATCACGATCAAGCGGAGAGGATGTGAGCCATCACCCTTCGATGGCTCACTCTTCTGCACTCTCTCTAGTAGGGAATCCGATCCACCTAGGAAACCTCCCGAACCTTACTCTTAGGAATTCTACTTCAATTGCCGACCAAAGGTCATACCTTATAGTGCCTATGTCACCAGGATTGCGCGACACTTTGGCCTCAACTAGACTCATGTCCACGTTATGTTACACCCCGATCCTAACCCTAAAAGTTTTGCTAAATATTTCCAAAATACCCCTAATAGAAACTCCTAATGAATATGGAATTATGTCAAACTATTGGGTTATAATTTGAGCAGATCTAATATCATTAGGATACTCCCTTCGTGTCATAATGGTTAGGGCATTTTTAACAGCCGTTAGATTTTAAGGGACTGATCCAATAGTTTAGATTTATAAATGAGAATTGAAATAGATGGTACCTAATTTTTTTAATTTTAAAATTGAATAAATAATTTATAAAAAAATCAAATAAACACTACAAAGAGGATCCTAAAAATCATGGTTGTTTATCTTTATAACTTCCCATTTTCTTTTTCTCCCTCTTTAACCAAAAAAATCCTTCTTTTGTTTCTTTTTATTTTCATGCCCAATTCCCATCCTTTAGAGATACCAAACCGACGGCAGCGACTACAAGTTTAGCCGACCGCCACGTTAAGATTTGCCGACCGCTAGTCAAGTGAGTCGTCATTCGCATTTTGGGGCTTTTTCAATTTTTTCATAATCGGAACCAACAATGTAATCATATAATGTTATTTTTTTCCAGAGTCACGCTATCTGGAACAAGCTAGCCGTCCGCGTTGACTACTAAAGCTGGTCACGACTTCCATTTACAATCAGGAAAGGTTAGTGATCGGATTGCTCCTTTTTATGATTTTTTATCTGTCATTGATTGTCGATCTATACCTTTTGAATTAGTTTTGATTTTGTTTCGGCGCTGACTATAGTTTCTACCAAATCAATTTCTGTTGTTTTCGGATTTATGCTTTGAATATTTCTAATCGTGTGGAATGAACTCTTTTTTACCTAGAAGTTCATTATGTTACAGATTGAGTGTTCATTATGTTGGGTTTGTAAAAGTTCTTCAAAATTATGTTGGTTTTGTAATAGATATGTTCATTATGTTTCAGATTGTGTGTTAGATTGTTGTTACATGTTGTTCTGAATTTGATGACGAGGAACATTTGGGTAGTAGCTAAATCGAAACAATCATGGTTGTGGATTAATTTTGTGATAATGGAACACTTTGTTACTAATATACTGTTTCTCATAATAAATTGGTGATGGCGATGAACCAGAAAATAATGGATGTGGATAAAAAAAGAGATTGTGGTTCTATTTTATAGTTTTCTACTTTGTTTAAACTATTCCAAACTATAACAGGTTAATTAAAGGGATTTAGTAATAGTTCAATAATAATAAAAATCAAAATTATAATTTTGATATTGGTGAAACTAACTTAAACGTGTACTAAAAATGTGGAAAGAGATAATTAAATATCACAACTAATTAGGAAAATTGTCATTAAATACTAAAAAAAATCAAAACTCTATTGAAATCATGAAAAACATAATTTTGTGAGATGTGACCGTTTAAAAAAAATAAAATAAAATAAGTTATAGTTTCTCACTTGTTTAGTTCAAGTTCCTATTTATTAACTATTCTAAATTTTTAAATAATCAATTATAATATTTAATGAACCTAAAGTGTCCTTACAGTTAGGATAACAAAGAAGTGTCCTAACATTAGAAAAACTATAATTTAACGATAACATAACAATCATCATGTAATTTTATGATAATCTAAACTGTTGGTTGGATATAGTAATTTATCATTGAGTTTATAAAGTTTAATATAATTATTTGTCAGAATACTTTTTTTTATTAAAAGGGGATGATTTTATAAACCAATTGGAGACGATTACAAGCCTCTTAAGCATCCCGACATTGGTAAGAGCAAGGACTAGCCACTCACACCTCGCAGTATAAAGCAAAGAAAAAGTGCAAAAAGAAGCAAGAAAACCATAAACAGTCAAAGTCACACTATAAAGCAAAAGAAAAATACAAAAAAAAGAAGCAAGTATGAAAATCATAAACAATCAAACTCGAAAATGAGAGCATACTAGCTCCAAGGCCAGCAATCAAAAGGTTGTGAAAGCGCCTGAACAAGCAACTTACAATTCGAGAGAATGTTGATAGAATCAATAAGTAATAAGATGCGCCCAAGCCTCCACCACAATCGGCTACTTGTAAAATATACGACCATGCCCTACCATCAATCAGAACCCTAGAGGAGTTATACAACACGACTCCATTACCCGATTGCCGGATGTCGGCCTTAAATGAACCATCAAACTGGAAGGTATACTCATACCTACTCTTCAGAGGGATTTCAGACTATATTTGTAACCCAAGACTAGTCAAAGGGTCATGAGGTGAATTGGCATAAGCCAACCACAGTGCATGCTCCTAACGCATCTTTTCATTACATCGCCCACCTTATTTTCAAACACACGTTCGTTACGACATTTCCAAAAATCCAGCAAAAAATATCACAAGAACATAAACATGCGAATCGGAAATGTGATGTAATGAAATATAAAACAGTCTATGAACCTGGTTGATGGTAGTGGCCAAACGGAGGACGGAAGGAGCTGCCAAATCCGAACAAAAATAGGACATACAAATAACAAATGAGAAATATCTTCAGGCGCGTCCATACACATCACACATGTCACAGAAGCAGCACAATGGCGTCGTTGCATATTTACCTTCATAGAAATTGCATTATGACACAAGTGAAAAAGGAAAAACTTGACTTTCGGTGAAATGGAAAGAGCCCACAACAACTTCCAAACCTTAGCCGGAATGCCAACATCAGAAGAACCTCCCAGCAACTGTAGGTCCTTGAGTTTTATGTAATAAGACCGGACAGAAAATTTACCCTTAGAATCCCAATGTCAAACCCACGTATCCGCAAACAAAGGAGGGCGTAAAGGGACCTGCACAATTTTTTATACCAAATGCAGAGGGAAAATTTTCCTTCATTTCCAAACATCCGACATATGTGAAGGTTGCAGTACACAATCACTAATATGGAAATTAAGAGCAGCTGGGGGTGACAACGAAAACCCTCCACACCAGGATAGCTGGGGTGATTAACTTCACAAGACAATCGACAATAACTTTCAATAACAGAGGCCAACCGCACCACTTTCTCACGTGTAACTCTATCAAATAATAACATGTTGTTTGTAAATAATACATGTGAAAGCTTAGGACACCGTCGATTAAGCTGAAGAACAGTAAGAAAACCATACTCTACCTATTGGGGAGAAGAAAGGATAGTGCATTAGAAATAAAGATGAAGACGAACATAGACATCGGATCTGTTGAAGATTAATCTACAATTTTCTAGATTAGTCTCTACCACTTTTACAAAAATATCTCAACTCCTAACTACCAAATTAATTAAGATGTGATATGTTAAAATAATTAAAATTTTACAAACCACAAATTCTACCTACTACTTGTATCATGGCTATTATAAATAGCCTCACTTGTAACAAAGTGGAGTGTGAGTTGAAGAAATAAGAAAGAAGAAGTAGAGAGGCATTTGTGAGTGGTGAGAGTAAAGGTCTAAGTGACCAAATTGTAATATTTACAAAATTGAGTGATTAATTGAGTGAGTTATCAAAATACTATCTTTTCGATCCTAAATTCCGCTACATTTCCGCTAGCGCCCCAACAAATTTGGTATCAGAGCTAAAGTTACGCTGAGTATGCTCTGTGGTTGCGGTTTTAATAACTGATCTTCCACATCAGAAAAGTTACACTTTAATACTTTGATAACCATATTATAACCTACCCTCACAAAACCCTCACAAAAACTCTACCAAACAAAATCCCCTCAAAATCCAATGGCAGCACCATCGTCAAGTTCCATGTTCTCCAACTCTCCAAATCAAATCCCAATTTTTGATGGAGAATTGTACGAATACTGGAAAGCACAAATGAAGACTATCTTTATTTCGCAAGACTTGTGGGATATTGTTCATGAAGGCATTGAACAATCACCACAAGAGAACGATTCCACATCAACCGGAAAAAGGCGGAATCGACAAAAAATGACGATCCCAAAACAAGCGGGACAAAGATGAAGGAAAATAAGGAGAATGTCAAGAGGAACGCCAGCGCATTGAGGATAATTCAGCAAGCTGTAAGCAAAACAATATTTCCAAGAATTTTTGGCATCAAATCAGCCAAGGAAGCTTGGGAAGTCCGAAGAACGAATTTCAAGGTTCCGAGAAGGCAATCTCCATAAAACGCCAAAATCTATGGCGTCAATTTGACAACCTGGCGATGAAAGAAGGCGAAAGCATCAAAGACTTTCATTCTCGTGTTGCAGAGATAGTGAACCAGATCAAAGTCACTGGAGAGACTATCGACGAGAAGAAGATCGTGGAGAGGATCCTCCGCAGTCTAACACCGAAGTTCGAGCACGTTGTCGCTGTCATAGAAGAAACCAAAGATCTTGGAAAATTACCCATGACGGAGCTTATGGGATCACTTGTAGCTCACGAGCGAGAGATTGAGTCGGTTTACTAACCAACAACTCGAACAAGCTTTTCAATCCAAGGTCGACATCAAAGGAGAGCAGAACCGCGAGGGGGCAACTTCCAAAAGAAAGGAGGAAGACCGAATTTCAAGAAAAGCAAAGAATCGGAGCCGAATCGGGAGAAACCAAACAACTCCAACGACGGATGCAAAATTTGCAAAAAATCTAACCATGCTACCAAAGAATGCGAGTTCGGATGCACCAAGTGCAAAATTCAAAATCACTCTCAAAGAGATTGCTGGTTCCAAAACAAGAAAGAAGAAGGCGAATCAAGCTTCACACAAAAGGACGAAGAAAAACTAGTCGCATACACTTGCTTCAAAGCAGAGCAGAAATCTCAACTTCCATGGGTGGTGGACAGCGGTTGCAGTAATCACATGACTGGAGATCGGGAGTCCTTCACCGAGATAGATGATACATATAAGTCTCACGTGAAGATTGGAGACGGTAAAAAGCTGGAAGTTGAAGGAAAGGGTACAATCATCGTACAAGGAAAGGGAGGTAACAAAACTCTAATCCAAGAAGTTTTGTACGTTCCTGAATTAGCTCAAAATCTTCTAAGTGTTGGACAACTAATGCTTAAAAATTACAAGCTATTGTTTGATAACGGAGAATGTGAGATTATCAACAAATCCAACAACTCGAAGGTGGCAAAAATTTTGATGACTTCCAACAGGATGTTTCCTCTCACAATGTCGAGGAATGAAGAATTAGCAATGAAGAGCCAAAGCATGGATGAATCTTTCCTATGGCATCTTCGATATGGACACCTAAACTACAAAGGGCTTAAATTATTGAAGCGATAAAAATATGGTGGTCGGTCTTCCTCAAATCAACGAGAGAAGATAAGGTCTGTGAAGGATGTATATATGGCAAAATGCATCGCCTGCCATTTCCAAAAACTACTTGGAGAGCAAAATCACCACTAGAGTTGGTACACGCTGATATATGCGGACCAACTAGAACAAAATCCATAGGTGGTAAGAGATACTTTCTACTATTTGTGGATGATCATACTAGAATGATGTGGGTATTCTTTCTTGAGCAAAAGTCAGAAGCTTTTTCCAAGTTCCTTCAATTCAAAGCAGCAGTTGAGAAGGAAAGCGGGCATGAAATCAAGACACTCCGAACAGATCGCGGTGGAGAGTTCATCTACAAACCTTTCATGGAGTACTGTCGCACCAACGGAATCAAGAGACAGTTGACAGTGCGATACACACCACAGCAAAATGGCGTAGCAGAACAAAAGAACCGTACAATTGTGGAAATGTCAAGAAGCATGATGACTGCTAAGAAAATTCCCAACCAACTATGGGCAGAAGCGGTCAATACAACAATTTATATCCTCAATAGATCGCCAACCAAAGCAGTGAAAAACAAAACACCTTTTCAAGCATGGCACCAGAAAAGGCCGCAAGTGGATCACCTCAAAGTATTTGGATGCATAGCATATGCACACATCTCTACCCCAAATCGAGACAAGTTCGACCAGAAGGGAGAGAAGCTCATCTTCATCGGATATAGTGACGAATCCAAGGGTATAGGCTCTACAATCCATTGAAGAACGAGGTGGTGATTTCACGAGACGTTCTCTTCGACGAAATGGCCGAGTGGAGTTGGGAAACTCAGGATACTCAACCTCCATCAACAAATGAGATCCTGGAGAATCCAACAACTACACCAACAACACCAAATGAGGCGGATCAAAATCCAAGCCAAGGAAGAAGTCCAACAACGAGTCCAACAAGAGACAACTTCAGAGACGTCGTGACAGATTCAGACTCACCTCCATTAAAGGTCGGATCCTTAAGAGAAATTTATGAATCAAGTCACGTAGCATATTTTTCTTGTGAACCCCGGACATTTGAAGAAGCAAGACAAAAGACAAAGTACGGACGAAGCAATGGACACGGAGATCTCAATGATCGAGAAGAATAAGACTTGGGAGCTCATTGACAAACCAAAAGACAAACCGGTCATAGGTCTAAAATGGATATACAAGACCAAATTTAACGAAGACGGTTCCATCCAGAAGCACAAAGCGAGATTGGTGGCAAAAGGCTATTCACAACAGCCTGGCATCGATTTTCACGAAACCTACGCACCAGTAGCGCGAATGGAGACAATAAGAACAATCATAGCACTAGCAGCTCAAATGGAGTTACCAATATTCCGGCTAGACGTCAAGTCGGCATTCCTCAATGGAACACTAGAAGAAGAAGTCTATGTGGAACAACCACGAGGATATGAGAAGAAAGGAGAAGAAGACAAAGTCTATCGACTCAAAAAGGCCCTCTACGGACTCAAACAAGCACCACGAGCGTGGAACGACAGAATTGATCGATACTTTCAAGACAACGGATTTCAAAGAAGTCCAAGTGAAGCATCTCTCTACATCAAAAAGGGAGAAAATAAAAACTTTCTTATTTTGTGCTTATATGTTGATGACTTAATCTATACAGGCACAAGTCCACAAATGATTGAAGAATTCAAAAGGGCAATGATGTCAGAGTTCGAGATGACAGACTTAGGACTCATGAAGTATTTCGGGAATTCAAGTAAAACGAAACCCGGAGAAATATTCATCTCTCAAGAGAAGTATACCGAAGACATGTTAAAGAGATTTCACATGGCATCGTGCAAGCCCATAGCAACACCAATGGCGTTGAACGAGAAGTTGCAACAAGAAGATGGAGCGAGAAAAAGTTGATGGGAAAATATACGAAGCCTAGTCGGATCGCTCATATATCCGACACACACAAGACCGGATATATGTCACTCGGTAAGTCTCATTTCAAGATTTATGAGTGAGCCTAGCAAACTTCATTTTGCAGCAAAGCAAAGAGAATCCTACGATACCTCCAAGGCACTAAACAATTGGGCCTAAGGTACAAAAAGGAAGAAGGAAGCAAGCTAATCGGATACACCGACAAAGGATCGGGCGGCGGGATCACTAGATGACCGAAAGAGTACATCCGGCTATATATTTTGCCTAGGTACAAAACCAATTTCCTGGAGCTCAAAGAAGCAGAAGAATGTGGCATTATCATGAGCGGAAGCAGAATACATTGCAGCAACAAATGCAGCATGCGAGGCAGTATGGCTAAAAAGATTAATTGAAGACTTACAACAAGGTGATAATGATCCAACCATTATTCACTGTGACAACATGTCAACCATAGCCATGACGAAGAATCCAGTATTTCACGCAAGGTCGAAGCATATCGAGTTACGACATCATTTCATACGAGATCTAGTCAACAACGGAGAAATCACAATGGAATTCATCAACACGGATGATCGGCCGGCGGATATCATGACAAAGGCAGTTACGAAGGACAAACTCGAGAAGTTCAAACACTTACTCCGAATTGCAGATTAAGAGGGGGTGTTGAAGATTAATCTACAATTCTCTAGATTAGTCTCTACCACTCTTACAAAAATATCTCAACTCCTAACTATCAAATTAATTAAGATGTGATATGTTAAAATAATTAAAATTTTACAAACCACAAATTCTACCTACTACTTGTATCATGGCTATTATAAATAGCCTCACTTGTAACAAAGTGGAGTGTGAGTTGAAGAAATAAGAAAGAAGAAGTAGAGAGGCATTTGTGAGTGGTGAGAGTAAAGGTCTAAGTGACCAAATTGTAATATTTACAAAATTGAGTGATTAATTGAGTGAGTTATCAAAATACTATCTTTTCGATCCTAAATTCCGCTACATTTCCGCTAGCGCCCCAACAGGATCACCCTGACGCAAACCTTGGAAAGGCGAGAAAAAATCCAAAGGTTGGCCATTAATCAACACTATTAAAACCAAAAAAAGGTAACCACAACAATAATCTAGTCAACCTAACACTGCGCAAACCCCATAACCTGCAAAAATTCCCAAGACACCTTATCATATCCCTCCTACATATGAACTTTCAACAAAAAAATCATTTTAATGTGCGGCATTTTAACTTATGGAAAACTTAATGAACTATAATCAAATAGTCTTGAGTAGCTCGATGTCTTGCAAAGGAAGCCTACGATTCGGAGACCAACAAGGAAGATACGGTTTCAACCGAGAGGCCAAAAATTTAGAGACCAACTTAGACAAAAAGTTTGAAACACTAATGGGTCGATATTGAGACACCAATTCAGGTTGACAAGCATTAGGAATAACCGACATAAAGGTTTCTGACCACCTGGGAATCACAGAACGTAAAAAAACAAAATATCTCAACATTGAAATCCTGCGCCAAAAGACCCCAATTATGTTGAAAATACCTTCCCAGAAACCCATCGGGGCCAGGTTGCCTTGTCCGGACCAAGCTACAATACGACTGACTTAACTTCTTGAATTGTAAACAATCTACACAAATTGGAATTCATTTAATTCGAAACCACCCTTGGAAAGTCCTACAAGACGGAGTAGTCTATTACAGATTTTGGTCAGGAGAATAAAGATCGATAGAAACAAGTAACATGAGTCTTCAACTCATGAGGTTCATCAATCCATCTGTCATCATCTAACTTCAGAGTGGTGATTAAATTATGCCTACGTCATTGGATAGTGGGGAGATGGAAAAGCCGTGTATTGTTATTTCCCAACAGCAACCAATTCAGATTCGCTCGTTGCACCCAATAAGCTTCTTCTAACTAAACTTTGAGGCAATTAATCACCTAATAAATGTCAGTCGTAGGCATGAGAGTATTAAGATAATCCCATCAAGCTTGAGGCCTTCTCAATACGGAACCTGATAACACCAATAGTCTGACGCTTCCATTGAGTGAACTTTTAGCACAAATATGATGATTAGAAGTAGTATCAACCTCTGTAGCCCACCCCAACTGCACACACATCCTGATAACAAGTCGCCTCCATACAACTTCTCTCGTATGTAAAATGAGAGGTTAGGCTAAAAAACAAGTAAAATTGGGCTATGATCACACTCTCGCATCTATAGATGTTGAACATAAGTATTGGAAAACCGTCCACTTCAACCCACATTACTGTTGGGGCGCAGCGGACGAGAATAGAGTAAATATATTGCACTAATAAAGCACACACCGTAAATATTTCCTAGGAAGGTTGGAAGTGGCGGTAGTCCGCCACACTTAAAATCACTATGGATGGGTAATTACCACCGTAAAACCATAACGATGATAATTAAGCCAACCTCCTTAGACCAATTTACTGTGGTAGTATTAATAGTGCAATATACAACAATATTCTCGAAATTGCCAAGCACAAAATAGTAAGTAAATAACACCGGGATTTACGTAGTTCCCCTCCAATGTAGAGAGTACATCTATGGCAGCAGCGACAGCTACAAGCACTTCTTCACTATAACAAGGTAGCTACAAGGTGATCCGAGCCGATCCAAAATAGTGTCTCTCAAGTGTTTCCCAACCCCGAAACAACTACTCACTATTTTATCGCTCACAAGAAAGTATTCCTACCACGGTAAAACATTTACCGAGACTTTCTACCGCTCACCTATCTACCCAATTGAGATAACTTATCTCAATTATTAAACAAGTGAAAATTGCTACACTACAACACTAGAGAAGTGAGAAAGGAAGAAGAGAGGGATGATTGAAATGGGATGCACTAGCTTCCCTTTTATACTAGAAATGTGGGGAGACCAATTGAAAGCAATTGGTTGTGGCATCCAATTAGTTGAATCCCTAACTAATTTCCATGTGCACTAAATTAGAGGTGGTGGTTTGATATTGGTGGGAATTCAATTAATTGGTTAGAAATCCAACTAACTTTGTGGTGCTTTAATATTGGTGATACATGTTTTTATTTGCACATCAATTATCCGGGACCAACAATTACAAGTAGCACGATGAAGCTTCAGTTTAACCAAATTATCATCTTGGTGTTTATTCGACCAGGTAAACTGAGGGCCCTCTACAAGTATATCTTCCTGGCCCGTAAGGAAATGGAAATCATTAAATTGTTGCAATGAGACTGCCGAACGGAAAAGCCTCCCTTCCTTCTCCTCGCAACACACGAAAAACTTTAAAATCCCTTAGCATACACCAAGGAACAGATAAATAAGAATTCAAATAAGCAATTTCGTCCTAAACCTATTGGCAATTTGAATGTTGTGGAGCACCATAAACACATGCAACTAAGAAAGCTTTGGGCATCCCCACCAAAGCTGAACATAATGTTTTGTGGCCCATAATATTGTGACATCCACATCTCAAACCAACCAAACTACCAAACCCCCCGACAACCCTTCTTGATCAATAAAAAGCTAAAAGGAAATTTCAGACTACATCGTACCTTTTCAGCTTCTCCATTGCACTCTCAGATTGTTTGGATTCCATCAAGAATGCAACGGAGGGGCTGTGTCTACGAATCAAGTCACATAGATATAGAACTGTGGAGTCGCTTGCCAAACCCCTATAGTTCCAGCTGAGGATCATGGTGATCATGATGGCTATTGTCCAGGTACCAGTCCCTCAAATTATTAGTAGTGTCCGATTTAGTAACATCCATACTGACAACCCGCCTGGACTTTATCTTATGACGAAGTTTTGGACGAGTCGAACTATGTTGAAATCCTTGACCCATCCACTTGACCTCAACAGAGTTTGGATCAAGCCTAGATTTAATAACCGCTTGTTCATTATCAGACTCAATACCATCCTCCAATCTCCACTTACCACACAAATTTTTCCATGTCATCCGATCACGACGACAGTCAGGTAACGCCACCGGTTGGCTGACCAAATGAGAAAGTCTGGCCAGATCCAAAACATCGACGGGAGAAGGTAGGAGATTCAATTTGAGAGATAGAGAAATATGACTAATATTTAACCCAACCAAATAGTGGAGTAGAAATTCAGGCGGCAACTTTTCCAAATTTAGTATGATATAAGGCCATAGGCTGAAGAACTTTCACCACATTGGGCTAATCCAAAGTTTAGGCAAACAGATCAAGATAGGTGTTATGGGGATTTGGGCTATGACCAACAGAATCCAAAAAGGTCGAAGAGAGCAATGGATTGAGGTGGAAATCCCAAAGGAGGGCCCGACAGAGTGGATGTTACCTTCATGGGAGGGTAAGTGACAAAAAGTTAGGGGAGAAAAGGGAGGTTCAGCTTGGGGAGTAGAGGGGGGGGGGGGGGGGGGGGGGGGGGGGGGGGGGGTGGGGCGGGCATTTTGGAGAACATAACATGTGCGGAGCTAAGGCAATGGAAAAGTGAGGAGCCAGAGAACTTGAACTAGGTAGCAACGAATCTGAAGGACACAGGATTGAAACCGTCGGGGGGTTTGACCAAGAACAAGAATTGCCACTAGACGACGACTCCTCCGACCACGAAGGGAACTGTGCATGGGGAGGCTTTTATTTCACCACCACAACTCTCATATGAGGGCCATAACTAGAAGGATGAAGCTTGAAAAACTCCTCATGCTCTCTACGGAGCTCACAAAAAAATAGTATGACCCAAAATGCCACAACAATAGTAGAAAGCTAGCAAATTCTCGTAAAAAAACCAATTCGATTCGACTATCTTGCCATTGTCAGAATGCTTATTAAATATAGTGACCAGAGAATAAAAAATACTACTATAGAGAGCGGAGAAGGAATAATGACGTCAGACAAAGCATAGGTTTCATTGGCCATCATATCCCTTTACGAACGTGCGCATGTTCTTGCATTTGATGGAGCAGACCCTTCATATATTGTGTTCTTTTCTTCTTAATCCTCTAGATGTCAAGGATGTCGTACTGCTACTTGATGTTGATCCGGACTATCGATATTATTAGTCATGTAGGTTTAACAATTTTTTTAAAATATCTCAATGTTTAGTTTTTTGTCAGTTTAGTCAGAGTCATAACTTCGTCCAACTCGCTGTCAATATTTACATCCAATTTGATGAGTGGACCATCCACATTACCTACCATGGCACGTAGAGTCTCAGTCATTACTCACCAAAAAAAAAATTTAAAAAAAAATGAAAACCCATCTCTCGACTTCTTTCTTCCTCTCACTCCCTTTCATCTCTGTATTTCTCAATCTGGAAGCAACATTACCTATATCTATACTCAGAAATATAGTAGGTTAAAATTTTAGGTTGAATAATTAACTCGTGAATCGACAGACAATTGATTCAAGTTGTAAATAAAACCTTTTAGCCTCCTAAAACACTTTTTTTTCTTCTCTTCGAAGTAGATTCTCCAAAAGGGTATATGACATGTTTTTCATTGTTCTTACGTTTGTTCTGCAAAGATTGGGGCTCTGTATAAAAATTAAACATGCAACTAAATCTATGACTTCAAATACGCATTAGAAAAGCACTTGCATTTGTGCTCGCATCGTAACTGACAAAAGATTTTACCGTCCAATTTTCTTCATCGGAATGTTTAGTGTCATTCTCGCTATCATCACCATCGAAATACAAAATCTTCAATTCCTTTGTTGGTATAGAGTTTTCACTCTTTTTAACACATGATACCAAAAAATCGAAGTCACCACTCCACCCATCTTCTTTTGGAAAAGAGCCTTTATTTTTAAAATCAGGATTTGAATCTTCTACTAAAGCTTTTAACAGAGCTTTCATCGGCTCTAGGGCAATTTAGCAGCAGTATGAATGGTTTACTATCGAGTTTTCATTGAGAACAACATCAATCCTTCATTTATTTTTTTAGTTTGCGAAACAAAGAGATGAACGAGAGATAGAGGGTGGAGGGGGAGAGAGGATTTTTTTTCTTTTAATTTTTAATTTTATGAGTAATGATTAGGACTAACCATTACATGGCATGCATACGTGACTGCTTCGTGTGGCCAAGGGGATGAAAAATATGGATAGAAGCAGCCGGTGGTAAAAACGTTAAACCTACGGGAATATTAATATGGATAGGCCATGTCGATCCATGATAATATTCCGTGACGTGGCCATCTGTAGTACCTTCCTTTTCTTGGTCCAACAACTCAGTGATTTCCAAACCTTACCAGCGATGATTATCATTGGGAAGTTATTTTGGGATTTGCATATATGATTATATGTAAGCCATTATTCTCTAAATGTTAATCCTTATATAATTTTATAGTGCCCTGCCATCAAGTTCGATGATGCCAGGAGAGAAGAGCGACAACTTGGTGTTCGTCAACGGCAGCCTCTGTTTCTACCACCAGTTGTCTGCCCCTATTTTTATTCTCTAGCCCGCTGAATCTTTGGGATATCCTAGCTCATTGATGACACGTTTGACACTCACATAGATCTGACAATGTCCAGCATCATCGTCGATCTCTAGGCCATTTCGAGCCGTAAGAGTGAAGGGATTAGCTTAGCAGCGAGGTTAGATGTCACACCCCTGGGGTACTCCGATGAGCCGAAATAGATTAGGAAGAAGAGAGGGAGGTGAGGAAGAGAGAATTGTCAGAGAGAATGTTGTCAGGGAATATTTCTTATTGATTTCCATAATTGGTAGGTATCCCATATAAAATCCAACTTTACCCTTATAGTAATGATCTTTTTTTGTCCTTCACTAATTGTAAATAACAAAAACAAGAAAACAGTAAAAAGTTGCAAATAGGTCATTGCGTGACAATCGTTCCTCCTTACGAACAGACTTGTCTCAAGCATTGAAATCAGGGAACTTGGGATGAAATTCAACCCAATCCTCCTAAGTTGCATAAGCTTAATCTTGATGGGACCATTGGATTAGCACCTGAGTAACGACTTGATTGTTCTTCTTCACAAATCTCCTTGTTGAAATGGCCACCAGTTCAACCTTCATCATTCCATCATCATCTAACTCAGGCAAGATTTTCTACACTTTATTATTGTTTTCGACTGCACGTTTGAGTAAACTCACATGGAACATTGGGTGGATGGAGGAAGTGTTGGGTATCTTCAACTTATATGTAACCATTCCTATTGTAGCTTCAATCTCATAGGGTCCAAATATTTTGGAAAGAGCTTAGCACAATGCCTAGATACTACTAACTTTTTCCTATAGGGTTGTAACTTTAAATACACCCAATCCCCTACTGCAAATTGCCTCCCTGACATGTGTTTATCTGCTTGCTGCTTATGCCTATTTTGAGCCTTAACAAGGTTGTTCCTGAGTGTATTTATCAGCAAATGCTGCTTCTGTAGCATCTCTTCTACTGCTGCCATAGGCGTGTTCAAGGGGTTTTGTACTCCAAATGCAGAAGGGGCATATCCATTGATCGCCCGAATAACTACGAAGTTATTCCGACAACACAAGTGTCGTTTGTGTCTCGCTATACCTCTACTCGAATTCGTCAACACGGTTTAGGCTAAAAGATTTGGTTTTTAATGCTAATTATTCTAATGATTAAATTAAACTAAAAGACTTAAAGTTGATTCAAAGGAGAAAGCGAGTTCTTGGAAGAGACGAGTTACTAAGCTCAACCGCTAGAATGCTTTCAAAACGAACGAATGTGGACCTGAATGGAATAAAAAGAATCCTCCTAACACTCGTATGAATCCGCGGCACGATCATGCACGCGGATTTCCACTACTAGCTTCCCAACTAAGGTAGAAATCCCCTTAATTGGGCTAACTCGTAATGAACTCCAAGAAGTTCTACAAAGTGAAAGGGTGCCTTACAGGAATTAAAAGAACCCACGAGTAATTGGAAATAGGGTTAACTTGGTCCATCAACGCCTAAACTACTAATAACTACACCCAACTTGGTCCATTGGGTGCAAACCATAGCGCCCGCCAATTACAACATGGCTTTCGCCTAAAACCGGGAAAAACACAAAAGGTAGAATTAGGTTATCGGTTTACCCCACCAATAACCTAATTCTATCCTTGATTGCCAACCTAATGATTTCGTAAGCCTATCACAAGCAAAGGATTTCAAACATTTGACCTAATTCTAGCCAAACCAAGAATTAGGTTGAACACCCAAACAATCAAGACAATCTTTCATTCCAAATCAAACATCCACAAACGTTGTTCTTAAACATCCAAGACAGGTTTCATAGCCTAATTCCTACATCTCATCCAAGAATCCCAAAGGATTTAGCTACTCATCATTCTAGAGGAAACCAATTGAAAAGAAAACCTAACCATCTTCTTACAAAGAAATAACGGCTTGTTCTTCTTCCAATCGATGCTCTTGATCTTCTATCTTCAATCCTAGCTTCAATCCTTCAATAGGGGCTCCTTCGGATCTTCAATTTGGCTTCTAATGGAGTTTATGTGCTGGTTTTTGCAGGAAAAGCTCGGGAAAAATCATGGAAAATCGAGTTTGGGAAGAATGGTTTCTCTTTCCTCCAACTTCCCTTTTTATAGTAGCAGCTGGATTTGGAGGGTGAACGTCGTGCAGGTGTGCACGCCATGCACCTCTCTAAGATGTCCGTTCCGCGTACTAAAAGAAAGGGAACGGCGTACAGTAGTGCACGCCGTGCTGCTTCCAATCTTCATGATCCTGCGACGCCAAAAGGAAGGAACGGCGTGCACTGGTGCACGCTGTGCTATTGTTTTAACGTCGTGCTCTTGAGTAATTTGATGGACTGCACGGCGTGCGGCCTTGCACGGCATGCAGTCCCTCTGCTGCGCCAAATCCAATCTCGACCTCCTTTCTCGAACTCCAAATCCAATCTCTACACACCACGCCCTTGGTTTCATGGTCAGATCACCTATCTCTATAATACCTGTAGGTAACAAATACTACAAAGAAAACATCAAATGGACCGAAACGGTCCAAATGAACGGATCTATACACAATATGCCAAAACACGAAATTGTAGAGAAAAGAAGTGCGAACATGCTAATAACCACTGAAATGCGTGTAGAAAAAGGGTAGATAACTGCTACAAATTCTAGCCCTACCATCCATACAATGCTTCAAATAGAAAGACTTGAATGAAAGTTGGTATTGTACCAGCATTCCGCCATTGCCAAGTATTCTGACCATTTCTTAAGTTGACCTTATACCATAGCATGATGGTAATCTTCCAAACATTAATTCAATCGCTTAGTTTGACTATCTATTTGAGGATGGTAAACTGTTGAGCAATGTAGCTTAGTCCCTTGCAGCAAAAACAATTCCTTCCAAAATTGGCTTTTGAATACTGCATCCCTATTAGAAACTATTGTTTTTGGGAGGCCATGAAGCTTACATACTCCTTTCATGAATATCTTAGCTATGCTTGCAACCTTGTATGGATGACTACCAACTAGGAAATGTGCATACTTATCCACTATCCACTACTACAAATATCACATCTGATTCATCAGATTTAGAAAGACCTTGAATAAAATCCATTGTAATATGCTTCCATGCTTGATTAGGGATTGGCAATGGCTGCAACAGTCTTTAATAAGGAACTTGTCCAGCCATGCATTGTGGCAGGTATGACAACTTGCTACCGAATCAACCACATCCTTCTTTAACCCTGGCCAGTAGAAATACTTTTTGATTCTTTGGTAGTTGGCTTGCACCCCTGAATGCCCTCCTATTGGTGAGCCATGGAACAATGCTAGCAATTTCTTTCTTAATTCTCCAGATTTTCCCACATACACTACCCCTTGTATTTGCGTAGTCCTTGTATATAAGAATAGAGTTGAGGACCTGATTGTATTACTGATGCAGTTGTAATAAGATTTTTTGTTGCATCATTACCTTTATAGCTTTTCTCTATATCCACAATCCATTCTGGAATGATGGCTGATATGTTATAACACTTTTGACAAGGCATCAGCAGCTTGGTTTAGTTTGCCTTGCCTATATCTTACTTGGAAATCCAAGCCCAAGAGCTTCACTAGTCCTTTCTTCTGTATATGTGTATGCACCTTCTGCTTCATTAACCAATTCAAACTTTGATGATCCGTTAGGATTGTAAAGGATCTTCCCTCCAGATAGTGCCTCTAGCGACCAACATTTATTAAGACTGTTAAATACTTTTTTTCATAAGTAAATAAATCCTGATTTCTCAAGCTAAGAGCTTGGCTTAGAAATGCAATCGGTCTCCCTCCTTGTGACAATACTGCACTTATACCTGCATTGGAAGCATCTGGTATCACCTGTTGTATAGTCGTGGTAGATAACAAGAAAAATTGTCCAGCCAGGTATGGAGGATGCTTCTTGGTGAGGCACTTGTAAAACTCCTTCGCTGACATGGATTTGCAGCATCCTATTTCATTCAAGCCTTTGAGAATTAATGACTTGAAACTTCAGATATAGCTGCTTGAAGTCCATCTCCACCGGACTAATTGTTTGCAGCCAACCAAATCCCAACACCAGATCATTCTCCTTGACGTCTAAGACACTCAAATCATAATTAAACGATTGTCTTAGCATAAACTATGTGAACCCCTTATAAGTTTTTGTGCTCAATAAGGCATCTCCATTAGCAACCTTCACCTTCATCATTGGGGCAGCCTATAAGGTGCACTGCATATACTTAGTACAAGATTGTCTAAGGAATGTATGGCTACTCCCTATGTCAACCAAGATTAGCAAGCCAATTCTTCCAATTCTGCCTTTTAATTTCATGGAAGAAATGGGGTTAGCTCCCATTGACAAGTAGTTGATCTCCTCCATCTCTGAGTGTCCTCATCATTTACCATGTCCTTTTCCACATCGTCCTCTGTCATTTTAGCATCTCCATCCAACAGGTTGAGGCGTTTCTTCCCACATTAATGGCCATAAAAGTATCGATATCCACATTTGAAACAAGCTCCTAGAGTTCTAAAACCCTGAAGAGAAGCTCAAAAAGCTCTGGTTGGAGCCGCTTGGAACCTCCTCAAACATGCAGGACCATGGCCATTCGACTTTGGCAATCGAGTATTTGAGCTACGATACTTTTCTTTCTAGCCTCAATCGAGGTTTCCTCTATTCCTCCTTGCATGCATGTAATGTTCTCACAAAGTATGAGTCAGCTTAAGCATTCTAGCTCTTAGTTCTTCAACTTTCTTTTGGTATTGTGTAACTGAGCTAGTCTGCTTGAGATTATTAAAAGCTCTTATTGTATTATTATGACCCGAATCACCAAATCACTATAGTAAATCAACAAAAAAATCCTTCCACAGAGTAATCGGTCGTCCGGCAGACCATCCTTGAAACCAAACAAAAGCACGATCCTGAAGCAAAAGAGAGACCAAATCCATCTTTTGGTTATCCACTATATTATGCATGATAAATAGCTTTTGGCTCGATGCCGCTGAAATGGGGAAATTCCAGCCTTGGCAAGTGATTGTGTCTTACCTGATCGGGGCATGGAAGCAGACCACAGTCTGGCCGTGCTGGTGGTTGCTGGACTTCAAGAAAGTGTTGCATCATCTTTCATAAGTCAGCAAGGTCCACTGTCAGCTGCTCCTGAGCGGTGGCAAACAGGGTCTGAGTTTCTTGAAGGGCAGTCATTGTCTCCTCCAATGTGGTCAAGGGTTAATTTGTCATACCGGAGAAGGCTCGAAATACCAATTGTCATACCCTTGGGGTACTCCGGCGAGCAGAGATAGACTAGGAAGAAGACAAGAGACGTGAGGAAGAGAGAATTGACAGTGAGAATGTTGTCCCATGTATTTCTTATTGATTTCCACAATGGGCAGCTGTCCCATATAAATCCTACTTTACCGTTACAATAATGATCTCTTTTGGTCCTTCACTTATTGAAAATAACAAAAAGAACAAAACCTTAAAAAGTTGCAAACAGGTCACTGCGTAACATTAGAAACCTATTCCCGCTATTTAATTCCAGTCTTGCTTAACCTTTGACGAAACCCAACCCTCGCCAGAACCTGCAGTCGATCACGGGATTACGAGCAGATCTGCAAAACTAGGGAAGAAGATAACTTGGAAAATTATTCTTACGGTCTGTAGAAGTTTCAGTGATAACGTTTCGGCCACTGAACTTCCTTCGTTATCTTAGTAACTCATATAATGTTAGATCTGTGCACCGTAACCCATTCTGTTACTTAACGTTTGGAGTTTAACACCGATAGTTAACGGAACGTGTAGTTTGTATGATGGTCGTAATTTGTAACTTTCAAGTTGTGACAGAATGTACCCGAATAACTATCAAAGCTCGTTAAATCATAAAATATATTAGCTCTAAATTGGATTTTAAAATGATAGTAATATAATTCTAAATTGATGATATGATCTATATTTCTATTATGCGACTAGATCATATCCTTTTATTAAGATTAATGAATATATTAATCAGGTAGTTTCCAATATGAACCAGATTATAAGTAAAGTAATTGGTAAGAAAACTTATGTTGAAGTACCTCTTCTCTTCTTGCTAATTAAAATGTTAGGGATTAATGATAATATTAATATACTTCTTTTAGCTTTAGAGTATAAGTTAAAAGTATTGATAAGTCGAGATTTAGCTCTCAATAGGATTATATCCATTTAGAATGAGCAATGTTATATATCCAATTTTTAGTAAAAAAGTTAATTGAATATTAGTGATAGTATATTCTCAAGCTTAATAAGAAAATATTACATGAGATATGATAATAAGTTTTCTCCCTCCCTCCTTACATCAAAATTTGAAGATTCTAATAGCATTAATAAGAATCTGTTGTTAATAATAGTTATAAACTGAATCCCTTTTGTTCACTTCATAATTGGTTTTTTTCAAGTCGTCAAGTCATCTTGTTAAACTCGTTCCACTTTTTGTTGGAATTGAGTTTAGTTGAATTTTAATGTCTTTAGGTTTATAAAGATGATCAAGTCTCCAAGTTTTAACGAGATTCCGCTCGTTCAGACCATCACCGTTCGATTATAAGGTGAGTTGGTTTAAGGGAATAATATCTTGTCATTCAAATAGAATATGTTATGTTTTAATTAATTTTATGCAATGATTTTATGATTCTGTGTTTATTTATATTATGATGTGACTTTGATATTATGCAAGTTGTGTCTCATATATAATGTTAAGGCTAGATTAACTCTTTTTTTGTTTCACTAATTTTACTAAATTGGAATAAATAATCTATTTGTATTTCATTTGAAAAAAAGAATTGTTATTGATATTGAAAGAACAAAAATGAATAATATTAAGATTAATTTAATGTTAGAACTATAATAAGGATGGATAACGAGTGAGCAGTGAACAATAATATCACACCTAGATAAGTGATAGGTGTATTAAAAGCGTAACTGACTAGCTAGACCTCTGCCCTCATGTTATGATCTCATGTCACGTTTGGGGCAGTATCGCCTCATGTTCCTAACGTTTGTGCCACACTGTGCATGTTATGTTATACAGTCAGATGGATACATACTCCTAGATACTCACGTTCACGTTTGAGCGGTTGGACTAGTTAGTTGAGTTGGGGATGTCCCATAAGTAATCAATTACCTCAAATAAGGTCATGTACTACTATAAGTATTAGCGTCATGTAACTTGACATTCATAAATCCATTATGTATTTAACTTGATTGACTTGAATTTCAATCTATGATGATTACTTTTTATGCAAAGATTTATGTTAGGATTACATAAAGTGGACTGCTTTATGATGAGGTCATCCCAGCGGTCAATAATGAAGCTCGCAAAGCTCCAATACAACAGGTGGCATACCTCACAAAGTGCACTGTGGTCATACCTAAAAAGGAGATTTCAAGCCCAAGGCCCACCAGAACACCTTCTCTCACTAAGAAGGTTACCAAAAGTATTATTCCATATGTAAAAACACTTGGTGGAACCAAAATAACCCAGAAGTCCAAGAAAGTCTACCTTGTGCGAAGATGATGTTTTTGGCGCACCAATTCAAGCCCATTTACACTAATTATCAATTGGACCAACTTTTTGCAAGCCATATCAAGACCAGAGCTATAATATGACTCAAGAATGCCTAATACCATGTTTGGTGACATTCAGAGTAGTAGAGAATTCCATGAGGAAATGTTGCGCAGCAACGACCCCGTTGGAAGCCCCGAAACGAGGCCTCTCTCACCCTTTCGAGCCCAGACCATATTTCCACTCACCATATGAAGAGTTCATGTTCCATAACTCATATGGGACGTCAAAGAGGCCTAGTTCAAGTGGAACTACCCATGAGCCACTCAATGACTCACTTAGGCCCGATTACGAGCCAAAGAAATGGCCTTAACCATCAAGGACGAGTCCAATGCTTAATTTATCTTATTCCATTCAGTATTTTATTAAAACTTGGAGAGCAAGAAGTCGTATTCTAGATCCTTCTTGCTTAGTTGTTAGTTTAGAAGATAATAGTTGTTTATTTTCTATTTTTTGTAGTTATCTTAAGGGATTATCTCTTTCTATGTTAATGAAGAGATATCCCTTCTTTTTAGTAGGATAGTGTGGCCTCCTTGTCCTATATAAAGAGGATGTAGCCATCATATTGAAGGACACCCAAATAATGATAATCAAAGAAAATTTTCAACTACTTATAGTCTTTTGGTCCATTTCAATCTTGTGAGTTGTTGCTTGATTGACAAATTGTGGTTTATCGATTTAGAGTAGTCACCTCTATGTACTTTGACTTCCTAGATCCTTCATAGCTAGTGGGTCCAAGTCTAGTTTTCATCCGGTTTCTAGGATTGCTTCGTTGTTTTGGTTTCAAATTGTGGTGGTTCGGATCATGTGTTTATCATACGGTTGGTTCCCATGACTTTATGTAATATGTCTATTTATAATATATTGATGATTATTAGGCAATAATGTGTTCCTTATTCCAATGTTTCCTTTGAATTTTTTGAGGATCAATCTTTGATGACGATTACTTGATATGTACACTTATAATGTTAAGTTTACCTATATGTTATGATTACATAAAGATGACTGCTTTATGTGATGTGTTTATTTAGAAAGTAGAAATTTTATGTATGATCATGAAAGAGTGACCCAGTTAACTTGGGATTCTTCTTATGATATGATCATGAAAGAGTGACCCCGAACCACCGATCAGAATATTTGAAAGTTGTTGCAGGAGAAGAGTGGAGCTGATTTAGACAATGTGGACTTAAACTATCAAAAGAATACTTATGTTTAATTTACTCAGACTTGGTTTTCAATGTTTTAATAATTTCCTAGTAGTTTGTTTGTAATTAGAGAATTTTTATTTATTTATTACTTACATTTCATTTTGATAAAAGGGTTTAAAAGTTATTAAGAAAGTCTAATAGCCTCATCAAATTTCAAGTTTTTCCATTGTGATGAAGGGGTAAATTACTAAGTTCCCTTATTTCATGAGTGAGGGAGTTACATGTTCCCCGCTATCCTCCCGTTTGGATTGGAAGGGCAACCCTGCTCAACAAGAGGATGCTGCTGAGGATCTACCGCAACGGCCAAGTGACTTTGGTTGAGGCTTCCACCACTACTTTGGCCTAAGCAGTAGAGGGTCATGGGATTTCTTCTGTCGCGCCACCAGCTCTCCAACAAAAGAGGGCTCTTAGTTCTCAAGTGTTTACTGCGATCGACCAGTGATGTGTTGCATATTCGACACACCTTTTTGATTGTTAAATGAGCTTTTTGTGTGTCGAAAAGTGTTTAAACCCTGGATCTCTAGCACATGTTAGTTCTCTTGCCCCTTGGGGCCGTATTACGTTGTTCGGTGTGTTTTTGATACATTTTCAGGCAATGCACGGTGTTTGAGGATGAGCGGGAGTGGAAACGGACTGATTTAGAGCAACTGGAGAGGAACACGGCGTGTTCCAACTGGAACATGACGTGTTCCGGGTGTGAAAAAGGGCGAAAACTTACAGGGGAGGAACACGGCCTGGAGCACGGCGTGTCCCAAGGCGTGTTCTCTGGAACACGGCGTGTCCTGGTGATGAAAAATAGGCAAAAAGTTACAGGGGCCGAACACGGCCAGGAGCACGGCGTGTCCCAAGGCGTGTTCCATCCCAGACGGATTTTTCAATCATTTTCCATCTCGGATTGGGACGACGAGCCTATAAAAAGCCCTAGCAGCCCTTTGGACAGGGGGGGGGGGGTTAATTCTACACATATTTTAGAGCTTTTAGAGGGAGAGAAAGTGCCAGAGACCGATTGGAGTGAAAGGTTATCATCAATTGGAAATGGAGTGAAGATCGGCGAAAGGATTGGGAATTCTCGACGGATCATGTTATCTTTCCGGGTTGTTCTCATTTCTTTTTCCCTTCTTACTTCCCGAACTATGAGTAGCTAAACTTTCTGTGTTGTTCGGATGAGATGAACTTTAGCTAAGCTTTTGTATGGATGATTTGATTTGTTATTGAGGTTTATTCAGACTTATGATGCATTCTTCCTAAAACCTAATTTCTGATTAATTCTTGTCTGATCAACTTGATCGAGTCATCTACATTGATTTGTGGGTCCGAGAGGAACATAGGTTGATAGGTCGCTTAGGAAGAACCCTAGATTATTCGTTAGCTCAAGAGAGGAGCGAATCGTTTAGGCTCTTTGCACGTTTATCGTTGTGGCATTTCGTAGAACATAGTTAATGCGTTTTGTTTAGGTGTAGATTAGCTCGAGAGAGGAATCTACAGTCAGACGAAATAGATCCTTAGAGGCCCGAGAGTGATCTAAGACTACATTAGGAAATTGCCGAGCCGTTATAACCTGAATAACCGAGATAATTTATCATTCATCCCTACATTGCTAGCTTTAGTGGATTCGAATCCGAGCAACCTTCATTCCTATTTGAAACTAGATCCCTCGAATTCGTTTAGCTTTTAATTGCATGCTTAGTTGTTAATCGGTTACTTTAAAACAATCTCAACACAATTTCAATATGTTACTTGGTTTAGTTTGATTGTCAACTTGAGTAATAAGAATAGAAAGACCCTAGGGAGAATTACGATCCCACTAGAGCAATCTAGTGGGTATTTGAAAGCGGGGTAAAATCCGTTCATCAACCAGCTGTCAACTCAGTTGAATCGTCGCCTTGACTTTATAGACGCCCAACTTTACTAGATGCAGTCTGCTCCATAGCTCCAGTATTTAGACCGGCTTGCCCAACAGGTGTACGCCTCACAAGATACGACTAAAGGCAGCAGCGAGGAGGAAGAAGAGGAGTGAGCATCGGGACCATGTCTTTTCCTTTACTCCTTTTATTGTTTCTTTTTTGAGTGAACTTAATGCATTTGCCTGAATGTTGCTGACTTGAACAAGATTGAATGTTGGGTCTCTAAACCTCTTCTTCTCCTTAACCACATCTATTGTCGTTGAGTTGTTTCTTGGTTGCTTCTTTTGTGGTACCATTACACCCATCTGACAACCCACCATGATCGTGGTCATCCACCTATCACGATCGTAGTTGTCAGAAAATCACGCGTGTGGCAGTCTAGTGGCAACGTCTATGATGGCAGCCTAGCCATGCTTGTGTAAAGTCCTTATGACACCCTCGTGGTAAGCCTAACCACGCTCGTGGAAAGTCCTCCTATATACTTTTCTACTTTAAAGCGTAGAATTGTAATAGGATGCCCTGAATCTACAGATTGGATTACCTGATTATATAGAGCCCAGCTCTCAAGACTGTACAGTAGCATGTGATCTACTGTACATATGTTATGATATGATATATTTTGGAGCCGGGCTTCCTAGATTGTGCAGTAGCGTGTGATGTATTGTACAGTTATTGTGATTACAGAGCTGAGCTCTCAGGCTGTGTAGTAGCATGTCATCTACTATATAGGCAGTTGTTAAGTTCGAGCATAAGCTCATGATGTTGGAACTGTGTTTCACAGTTCATGTTTAGGACATGATTCATATTTCTCGATATGTGTTGGTCACCCACTCATGGATTGTGCAGCCCCCTAGGAGATTCAGTTTTAGCAGGACGTGTAGAGTATGCCCACAGATGCTACTCACACACGGTTGAGGATGTTGAGTCTGCCTACAGATGCTACTCGTACAGTCAGGGTGATTTCATGGTCTGATCCACGATGAGGCTACCAACTATTAGCTAGGGGTGTGTGATGATAGGATGATGCCTATAGGACCAAAGGGTCATATTACTAGATTGAAGGAATAGTTAGACATTCTTGTCCTATCTTCTCTATATATTCACAGTTCTACGTGAGTCAAGGTTAGCCAGTCAGTGCTTATCACTGACCCCATTAGATATTGTTTTCCTTATTGTATTTATGTGTTCAGTCTCATGCATCAGAGCTGATGATGGAGGGAGAGAGCTGGTCGGGCTTTTGATATCAGATGAGATCATTTTATGTATTTTTCAGACTGGAGTTGTATCTCCCTTTGTCTTGCTGTGTTTTGGGATCCAGGATCCTAGTTGGTTAGTTATTTAAGTATTTTCAGTTTAGCTTTAATATTTGTTTTAATGCTTTGGTTAGTAGTTTAGAGTCGAGTTACGGTTTAGGTTCAAACCCAAGTATGTATCTTCAGTTGAACCATTGGTTCAACCGGGACTCCTAGGGTGGTGTCTCACAATTAGATTAATTGATCAACCGATTAGCACTTGTTATAACTTTGAGTAGAGTAGATAAAGAGACCATAGGGAGATTAGAATACATAGGTAATTAGTTTATTTTGAGACGAGTAAAATCGTTTATCAAATTCTCACAATTGCCGATGAACTCTTTATTGTATTTGAAAGTAGTTCAGTAAGTGTTAGTCATTCACTTCCACTTACAATTTTTGCTTTCACAGGTACGTTCTATATTTTTTTATTATGTTTCTTTGTGTGGGTGAGATTTTATTGCATGTCAATAGTAGTGACACGATCCAAATCGAATCAAAGCTCTTATCAAGACTTGTACACTTCTGAAGAAGGAGATACTGCTGAATCTCTATGAGGTTTAGTGGGAAGCAAAGAAGAATCTTGGTACAAAGAATCAGATCATAGCTACAATTCCTAGCTTTCTGAACCAATAGTGACCTGAACTCTTGTCGATTACACCTAGCCTAGTGTTGTGAATGCCACATTAGGTGTGGCTCACCCAAATAGGATGATGCTAACTACGAGATCAAGGGGAATCTCATAACTTTAATTCAGCAGAACCTGAAGTTTGAGGGGACGACCAATGAGAATCCATGTGCTCATCTCGTGGATTTTTATGCTTATTCCGAAATTTTCAAACTGCGAGGTTTGTCTGACCAAGTAGTCAAACTCAAGTTATTCAAGTGGCCTCTCAGAGGAGCAACAAGAAGATGGTTGACTACTCAACCTGGAGGTACATTTACAAATTGGGATGAACTAGCCCAAGCTTTTATGGAAGAATGCTATCCACCAAAGAAGACTGCAGCCATTAGAGAATCAATCTCTCGAATTCATCAGAGAGATGGAGAGAGGTTATATGAATTTTGGAATCATTTCCAAGAGCTTTTATCTGAATGCCCTCACCATGGATACACCGAGAGTCAGCTGGCAGACATGTTTAATAGATCCATGGATCGAGCAACAACAATGCGGGTACATCAACTAGCAAATGGAGATGTCACTGCCCTTAGTACAACAACTGCTTAACTATGCTTTGCTTCATGTGCAACAAAATCCAAAAACTGGGCGAGGAACACCATTCAGCCAACAAATGCAGTATCCTCTGATAATGCAGACAACATCACTTTAAGAGCTCATGTTAAGGCGATAGAAAAGAAGTTAAATGATGTTTATCTAAAAAATTGTAACCCCCATCTGCTTCTATTTAAACTTGTGTTTGGTGTGGTGCTTGTGATAGTTAGGGACAATGCTTAAATTTCAGCACCACCAACCCCATGACAGTAGAAGAAGTGGATTTTGTACGCCAATGCTTCCCTTTCAATCAACATGGATATGCAGACTTCAGGGGACATCCACAGATGTAAAACTTTCCTCATCCTAGAGGATGCTCGAAATTTTATAAGCCTAGAGTAGAGGATTATAACACCACAAACAACTTGCACCAACAAAGGAATTTAAGAAACAACACTAGTGGACCTACTCAAGGATGAAATTATCAAGGTCCACCATTATTTCCGAGCAAACCGAATCAGCAACAACAACAGTAGCAACAGAATTCGACCCCCACTGAAGGAATCAACAAGGACATCATCCAGATGATGAAGACCATGCATGCACAATTAGATAATTAACATATTATTTGTTAGGGTCAACAGGCAATGATATAGAGGATGGAAGCTTCATGCACATCCTGGGCACAGCAGGTCGATCAAAATCCTTATGGACCACTGAGCAGAATCCCAACAAAAATCATTGTTCGGGAAAAAGGCACATAGATGCATAGTCGATTGCATTGAGGAGCCGGAAGAGTTTGAGAGGTTTGTGGAGATCATCAAGAAACAAGAGGTTTGTGGAGATCATTAACCTTCCTAGAAGCTTTCACCAAGATTCCAGCATATGCAATGTTCTTGAAGGTTGTGCCCAACAAAAAGATTAACCTTAGTGATGCGACAGAGGTCTCTCTCTATGAAGAAGGAGCAGCCATCAAAGTCGGTCCAACTAAGCAAAAAGACCCAGAGAGTTTTACTCTATCTTGCATGAATAAGAGTGTGAAAGTTAGTCGAAGTCTAGTAGATCTAGGCGCTAGTGTAAATGTTATGCCTAACAGTTTATATAAGAAATTAGATATAGGTGAACTTAGACAGACTGAAATGGTTCTTCAACTTGTTCATAGGTCTTTGGTAAAACCTAGGGTAGTCATAAAGGATGTGCCAATTCGTATAGGACCTCCACGAACATTGCATTTCCTACACGAAGATTGCATTTCCGACTGATTTTGTAGTTCTAGATACCCATGAATATGATTGCAATATTTTGTTAGGACGTCCATTCTTAGCTACTAATGAAGTTGTGATAAATGTTTTCAAGGGGTGTCTAACTCTAAAAGTAGGACAGGATGAGGTCACTTTTCATTTAAAAGATGGCCTCAAATACTCTAAGGCTCAAGACAATGATAATATTCTGAGGATTATCAGGATGCATACGAAATGTTTGAGCTGTCTCATATGCTTATTGGAGATTTATGTGTTGTTATGGAGATTGGATGGACGATATGGAGCATAGGGCACATGCAAAAGCCCTTGAGCAACTCGAGTCATGCTCTGGTTCACCACCACTATTGGAGTTGTCGAAGATCCCGAAGATAACTACTTGATACGAGGAGCCTCCAGAAGTTAGAGATAAAATACTACCGGAGAATCTCGACTATGCATTTCTCCATGAAAATTTGAAACTACCAGTCATCATCAGCACGAAACTCGAACCTCGGCAAAAGGTCTATGCAATGCACCCACAATATTTCAATGGTGTATGCCAGCAATCTTTGGGAACATACAATAAGATGTTGTTGGACTCTTCATGGATGACTTCTCTATCTATGGAGATTCGTTTTCTAGATGTCTATCAAACTTGGAAAAGGTCCTAGCAAGGCTGTAACTTTGCTTTAATTTGGGACAAGTGCCACTTCATGGTGGAAAAGGGAATCGTGCTAGGCCACATGGTCTCAAAATGAGGTATTGAGATGGATCGAGCTAAGATCGAAACCATCTCTCAACTTCCACCCCTTGTTAATGCTAAGCTCGAAACTGTCTCTCAGCTTCCTCAGTTCAGAACGTTTAGGAAAGCTATTTAGAGGTGGGGGTTCATGTTTATGTTTCTGCCTTTATCAAAGTATAATTGCAGTTAGATTTAGGGAAACCTTTTATTAGATTCTCTTGTGATGATTGATGTTGTGGAGCAAGAGTTCTCAAGGCAAAAGGTGCTAAAACTGTTGAGCATGAAGCTCTAAACACTGGAAAGTGGTTTATGATTCACTGTCCATAATAAGATAAGATAGGTTTAGTAGGATTAAATGTCAATGTTGTGAGTGTGTTGGTCACCCACCCCGAAATTTCACAATCCCTTAGGAATGTGAAGGAAATGTTAAGGACGTGTTCATTATGCCTATAGATGCTGCTCACAAAGGTTAGGGTTATTTAATGGTACGATCTACTATGAGGCTATCTACATGATGCTAGGGGTGGCTGAACCTAGGTAGTTGATTACAAGACCATTAGGGTCACATTATTAGACTAGAACCTAGGATGATCTCTCTGCTTATCTATGTGAGTTCCTTATTTCCCTACATGTCATTGTTCTGCATGATGTAAGGCTACACACTGAGTGCGTATCAGTGACCCTCTCTACATTTAAATGTCTATGCATTTCTGGTCCTACAAGAGTTAATGCCTCCTAAGAGGACAAGGTGTGTGACGATTATACCTCAACCGAGGGACTCCAGGAGTCTAAGAGAGAGGTACTTGGATGATATTTGGCCATATAGGCCTCTATGACCCTGGCCTGTAAAGGGCCCTTTATGAGACTCTAAAATATTTTTTATATTCATGGATTTTTATTCTTGTTTTTCAGGCTCCCTTATGATCTTGGGATGAACCTTTTTCATGATAGTATATTCACTGTTTCTTGATTGATGTTTTGATAGATGAGAGCCTTGAGAGGTTGTACCTTTCGTTTGGGTTTTATTGGAGGTTTTGAACTATGAATGTTAGTCGGGTTTTGTGCTTTGTATGGTTGAAATCAATGCTTTAGTCTAGTGGAACATTGTGTTTTAGAATACCGGTTCGACCGGGTCTTTTAGGGGTGAGTTCCACAGTGTTCGAGATTCAAAACCTTGCTTCAAATGTTCAAAACGTGGGCATATTTGAACCGAATGTCCGTCACAGAGTAGTTCTGGAGAATCAGGACGTATCGCTTGCAAATTGATTGTGAACTTGATGAGTTCAAAGCTCTTCTATTCATTGCAATTGCGAAAGATGAAACTACAAGTGAGAGTGACCCGGACATAAATTCTAACCTATGAAGTGAAGAATTGTTGAGCTTATTATAAATTATGTTAATGCCAAAACTAAATATAAAAATAATTAAGTATAAAAAGCTAAAGGAAGATCTTAGAGCTCTTATGTCATGGAACAGTGAATTTGAGAAAGATTTTGGTGAGTTGAAAAATGAATTAAATCTCACTAAAATTAATTAAAATAATAATTGTGATCTTTTAAGTTTACAAACCATAGATTTAGTTCATGAAATCTCAGGTGATTCTGACCAGAAGGAAGAGAAAAGTAAGTATAATTAGATGGATAGTCTAATGAAAGAAAATAAAAAGGCAGTGAGGAAACTAAAAATTGTTGAACATATTACATTTTTACTTTTCTTGAATCAACCCAATAACAGGATTAGAAAGAAGTCGTGAGAAATTCATCACCATAATAGTATTTAGTTAATTCTTATTATGTTAATTTTTATTTGTGAAAGTACTCTAACAAGTATGAGTACAATTCATGAGTCTGTTGCTCGAGCCTCTCAAAAGTGAGTGACCTTTCAGCCAGAGATGTTCCCACCACATGATGGGAGATGCATCTGTTAAGGGGGAGATTGTATCTTGTAAAAAATTTTCCAATTGGTGTTCTTTGAACTTTACAACTTGATAAGTTAATTGTCAATAATAATACAGTTCATTGACAAGTTTTCTTACAAGGGAGCATGCAAGAATGCATTGATCTAATTTAGGTTAAACATAACTTTTTTTGGTATATCTGTCTACATGACATTAGGTGAACACTCGTATAGGTAAGTCATCTAAAGAAGAATATGTTGTTTAATTGTTTCTAGCTGCAATGGAATGCAAATTCATGTGTGTGGATAGTTCGTGTTTTGTAGCTTGTCAGAACGATATTGACTTGAGGGAATCAGTAATTCGGTGTCTAATTGCATCATTAATTTTCATGGATAAATTTTATATGACCGGTTAAGATGAGAAATTAGAGCTAGTTAGCCTATGGGAGATTTTCATGTTCAAGCTTAGGGGGAGATGTGGTGTCGCTCACGTTAAATTAAGTTTGAAATGAAAATTCAGAACCTCTGTTTAAAGGTCATGAAATTAGGTCATGAAAATTCAGAACCTCATAAAAGTTCAAAACATTTGTGTGAAAATGATGAAATAATTTGTGTAGTTCATATTTCCTTGATCGTCTATTGTTTGAGAGAGTACCAACCTTAGGTTGAGAAAGAGGTGTTAGATTGTTTATTTCTCATCAGATATTTTAGATTGTTCTGTTTTTGAGTTATAGTGTTTATTGAGTTAGTCACCTATTCTCTTTAACTTTCAATCCATGTTCTGTATCACGTCATAAAGGTTGGTCGATAAATTAAATTTGGATTATTTAGTAAATTGAGTCGAGTTTAGGTAGTTGCATGATGATTAGTTGAAAAGTGTGAATGTTAGAAGACAATCTCTACATTGTACGCATTGCTACACTAAGATCTTGGTTGGTCAAGATAGTCATCTCTTTATAGGTTATCATTATCAAACTTGGGGGGAGATTGTTGGAAGGAAAAAACTTTGAAATGGAAAGCTTTTAAGCTACTGTTGGTGATTGAAGATCTACAACAAATAATCAGTGCATAAATCAGATTGAGTTTTCATTAGGACCCTTATAACGCATATTACAACGATTGACATCAATTACGATCTCTCCCCTATAAAAGATTGGTCTTCCTTCATTCTTGATACAGACTTTTGAACGAAATTGAGAAGATTATTCAGAGACGTTTGAGCAACGAAAAATCATCGATTTCAAGGAGCCCTTGTTCTTCGATGGAATTAAGTTTTTTTTCAGATTTCCGTTTGTAAACCTAGTTTGAATTTTATTCCTTTGTTTGTTTTTCGAGATTATTAGTATCTAAACTCTTCTTTGGTTGGATTAGATAAACCTTAGGTGATGCTAGATGAATGAATGATTATTTGATTAAGATGAAATATGCGAGTTGGATGGATTTTAGTTTATGATAGATTTCGTTTCCGTTCGTGTTGTTGCCAGATCAACTTGAATAGGAACTTGTTAGATTTACATCATCTTGAAAAAGCTTGTTTATCTTAAAACACTAAAATCAATCAACTAGGTTAATCATTAAGCTTAAGAAGGGATCGATTAGACTAGTCTGTCATGAGTGGAATTCACATTTTATTTATCGCCAAACATTTTTTTCAAATTTTTGGCTCGAAAGAGCGGATTGAGATTCTAAAATTGGTAGTAGGTTAGCAGTCCCGAAAGGGCATGACCTAAGTAGAGAGGAATTGCAACGATGAATTGCTTTTATCTTCCTTTGCATAAATTGAATAGTTAAAGATCGTTTGTTTGTCTATATAGGTTAGGGGGATTCAAAATCAGAGTAGTTGTTGAAACCTGTTACTCTTACAATCTTACAACCTTTGTTTTATTATACTATTTCATTTTCATTTTAATTATTAATCTTATAAATTGTGGAACCTACACCACAAATCAGTTGCTTTCGATTAGTATTTTAAACAACGTTGAGTAACCACATCTTTGAAGCTCTAGGGAATTCAATCTTAATTATTTATTTAACTATGTTATTTTTCAGCAATCACTATAAACGTATTAGATAATCTGCCTCACTAATAGATTTATTCTTAAATTATTATGAGTGGTATTCTCTATTATTAATTTGATGCTTACATAATACTGAATTAAACTTACTAGATAATAATACACTAAAATGATAAAGACATTTCAAAAAGCTTCACCACTAAAAACCCTATCATGTCCCTTTTTCTCTTAGGTTATCACTAAAAACTCTACTACTAAAAGAGATACTTAGAAAAGCAATCAATCTCCAGCCAAACTTCCTTTTCTGTCTCCTCGTTATACCTTATTACATTTTTTTCAAACCTTCATTCAATCATTGAGTACATTAATAACATATAACTGAGTTGAATTTAAAAAAATCTAGATGGTATTATGTTTACAAAATACATGCTCATTTAGTCTCCCTTAGTTAAAATTCTCCTCTAGTTTAATTTTATTTAAAAATTGAAAAAACTAAAAAAAAAAGGAAGAAGATGGGATGTAAAACCCTTTCTAAACTGAAAAAGAATAGTCAAAAGAAAAAATATTGTCTTAAATAATTGAATACGCTTTTAGATAAAATGATATGAAATCCTCTCTGCTTCTCTTTGTAACTTCGCTGGCAATGTCAGTGCTCTATCCCTCCGGTTTCCTCTCCTTGCTTCTCTCTTCTTGCTTTATTCATGGTCCCTGCCCCTGATCCTTGTCCCCATGCTCCCGCCTTCCTCCTCCTCTCCACCTCTCCACCTCCCCAAACGGCTCAAGCGTGGGCGTCGATGATACCAGTTAAGCCATGATCACAAATTGTTAGTTCACTGTCAATCTAAAGACACCAATCTCGGCTCCAGGAAATTAGCCGTCGGCGAAGTTTATGGATGGGGCTTCTCCAGAAACATATTTGGTACTACACTTTTCCGGTGCAATCTTTCTTGTCACGATGGTCATAATTGTCTTTTGTTCAATGCGTACGATGAAAGTCAAGGAAAGGGCATAAAACCAATTTACGAACTCAACTGGGAACTTAAGGATGACGGCCTTTATTTCCGCGACAAAGATTCTGGCATGGACGTTATGGCTGCTCCATGGATGCAGCAGTAGCCAAGCCAAACATATGAGCAGCTATAATTAAAACTAAATAAAGCCCAGACGTGCTGGACTGTTCATTAAAGGGAAACTATCCCGTCGTCTACAGTGAGGGGAGGTACTGTTTGCTGGCCTTTTCAGTTCTCTGCCAACTATTCTTTGTCCCGATTTTGTTGTTGGTTTGGTTATATATTTCTTCTTTTCTCGAACTGTGTGTCCTGGGCAGCTCTTACGTCTATCCCATCGTCTACAGTGAGGGGAGATACTGTTTGCTGGCCTTTTCAGTTCTCTGCCAACTATTCTTTGTTCCGATTTTGTTGTTGGTTTGGTTATATATTTCTTCTTTTCTCGAACTGTCCCTGGGCAGCTCTTACGTCTTATCTGAACTCTCGCTAGAAAATCCTCTTGTGGAACTCCAACTTTTCCTATGTCACGTGTGGAAGCTAAGGAACTACATCAAATGGTAATAATGAAAGGAAAAAAATTTCATAAGATAATAACAAGGGAAATGACTTTACAGGAAGCAAGTTGCATGCATTGGTTTGGGTGAATTGTTGGGAAAGGACAATAATGAGGGAGGTGCAATGACATGGTTAAAAGTGTGTATATAGATAAGCTCAAAAATAGTGATGGACACGTGGAACATTCTTGGTCTCGATTTTGTTGCTGGTTTGGTTATATACCAATTCTAATTTGTTTATCTCAATCTCAAGCATGCTGCATCTCCCTTGCTTCTAGCTTCTAACATCCCTTTACATTTCTTTCCTCTGATTTCGTCTGATTTCCTCTGATTTCGACTTTATCGTTCCATACTTTGTCGATGTTTGCTTTTGTTGGTG
Organism: Linum usitatissimum; assembly: GCA_030674075.2. Classification (NCBI taxonomy): domain Eukaryota; kingdom Viridiplantae; phylum Streptophyta; class Magnoliopsida; order Malpighiales; family Linaceae; genus Linum; species Linum usitatissimum. The sequence continues at coordinate 297,668 of JAUJYP020000046.1, forward strand.
TCATCTGTATTTTCATCAACTGTCATCTCCCTGTACTTTCTGAATCGAGGTTGATGGGTTGTCATTCTTCCTTTTCCGTTGCCTAATTGCATCATATTTGACAACTGCGGTTCCCAGTTCTAAACTGATCTGGAATCCCTGTCAGTTCGCTCTCAATTCCAATTTCATTCCTCACACAACAACAAACTGGTAACGAGTCCCAGCCGGTTTGCTCCCGATCGGCCGTTCCACCCCCCAGTTAGTAATCAAACGATGCCTACTTTATATCTCTTCTTTTCTCGAACTGTGTGCCCTGGCCAGCCTCCTACATCTTACCTCACTTTATTCTCCTCTCTCTCAATTACTTTCCTTGCTCCGGTTCCAACAAACCACTCCTTACGAAATCATGCTTCTGTCTGAACTCTCACTGGAAAATCCTCAGGTTGAACTCCATCTTTGCCTCTGCCACATGTGGAAGCTGGGAAACCCATCCACACCTGACACATTTTTCGCTCTGGGCACCATCTGGACTGACGCCGAGGTACATCCTATCTCTTTTACTGTGTACATCCTATCTCTTTTACCGTCATTCTTTGTTGCTTGCTCCATTTATTTTACCCAGCTGATTCCTTTCCTCCCCCTATCAAGGTGTGCGGATCCAGGGCGACGCTCTTTATATTTTTGCAGCCGTTCTACAGAAACGGATTGTTGTCGGCTGCGTTTACAAGATTTCGAACTACTCACTTCGCACACCCCGTGAGAAATATCGTACATGCACCTACCTGCATTGGTTGGCTCTAACTGCTGGTACTGAGTTCGCCCTACAGCCTGCTTCGGACCCGCTGTTTGGCCCGGAGGTCCTTGAATATGTCCCCTTCAACAAGTTCCCTTCCCGGATGGGGAAGTGCCCTTATTTGACAGGTCTGAATTTGTTTCTTCGCATTTGCCACTGTTCAAAGGGCCACCTGTACTCACCTACATCTTGCCATGCCCCCTCACTCTGTTTTCAGATTTCGTTGGTAAAGTTGTTGGGGCCAGGCCACCAAATTACATCCATCGGCCCACCGGAATTTCGGCGGTCCAAAACTTGACAATTGTGGACAAGAGGTCGGTTATTTTCCTTACCTTTGGGTTTTTTCCTATTCGCCCTCTCCTTGCTCACTTGTGTCTCTTACTGGTTTTTACGCAGTGGTTTAGAAGTAGATGTTTCCCTATGGTCTGATCTTGCTTCTGTACTTGATGCTGATGTTGTGGTGTTGGATGACGTTGTTAATCCTGTCGTCGTTGCTTTTACTGGTTTTCGGATTGACACGCACTTCGGTAGGTGTATCTGTACTTCTTCCAACCCCTTCTTTGTTTTTCTCTTCTTTATTCTATAATTTTATTGCATTTTCCCTATATTTTTCCAGAAAGAACAACAACATCCAGTGGCCTTGCCAGTCGTCTTTTTTTAGACCCTACTGATGAAGCTGCAGTTGATCTTCGCCAACAGTGCGTGTACTTTGTTATTATTTTTTTGTTACATTTTTTACATTGATGTTCCCCTTGCTTACAGTTCTGTGTTTCCTGTTTTGTCATCCAGCTTCACAACAAATCAACGCCCTATCACGTATGTCCAGCCAAAATTTGCAACCCCTGAAAAGATCAGACAACATGTTGAGGCATCCTTTATGAATATTCATGAATTGCTTGCTATGTATGCAACAGGGGGAGACCATGTGGATTTTGTTTCACCTCTTCTTCCTATTAAGTTGTTGCGTTGCAAATTAAGTTGTTAATTAGATTCTTTGCAACCTGTTTGGTGGTTTTTTTTGTTTTACATATTAGGAACCAGCATACCGATGTGTGGCTACGATTCTGGATTTTGATAGCGAGAAGCATTGGTGTTATAGAGCATGCCCATTGTCTTCCCGCGCTGTTGTTGCAAATGGTCATGACTTTTGGTGTAGCGAACATGACACAGTTCTCACACCAGATGTGGCTTACACGTATCCTCAATTCGCATTACTATCAAAAACATTTCTCGTACCTATTTCCTATCCAATGCAACCCTTTCTCATTCCATGTACAAACCTGCTCCCTTTTAGGTATCGCCTGAAATTGCTGGTGTCCGATCCCACCACGCAAGCTACATTCGTTCTTTTGGGCTTGACTGCTGATAGAATTATGCCTATATCTGCGGCCGAACTTGCAAAGGCGTATCCAGATGAATACGGCGAACTTCCACCTCCCTTACGTTTGCTGCTCAACCAGAAAGTGACTTTTGAAGTCCATCTTCCCCAACAGCTATATGTCAATACATTTCCCGACATCAGGATCTCAAAAATATGGGGGTTGGTCATACAACCGGCCCAGCTTGCTGCTGATCTTCCTCCTCCCCCACCACCACGACCACCAAGGTGATTATAAACATCCTCCTTACTGTATTTTCCTGCAATATTAAAACTTTACTTCTATGTTCTTTCTTTGTTTGTATGTTTCAGCCCTCCTGCGCGCCATGACACACCTATCCATCCCGATCCAAATTACGTGTTCCCTATCCCTACTTACATACCACCAACCGAAACATCATTGCCTGCTGCGCACACACTAGCTGCTTCTATTCCTTTGGACCTCCATCACCCTCCAAGGTTACTCCATGCATCTTCCTTGGTTTTGATATGTCCATGCTTATTTTGTTTGCATTACGCTGCTCTTACATACAACATATTTTTACTAGCACCCCTTCGAAAGGAAGATCCTTACCTGAGTCATCTCAGTATCCCGTCTTGCATCATATGGATGTCTCTCCTAAAGGAAAGTATGCAAATCGTCGTACATCTAACCTGCTGCTTCCCAGTTGGTTTTCCCCTTATTCCTTATACTTTGTTCCACTTTCTTCTGTAGTGCCCTTGTTACTCTCCGTGGCTGCAAGCCAGCTCTGGAAAAGGCCACCACCTCTCCACAAAAGAAACATGCATCGGCCCCGAAGGCAAAACCTGGTTCGAAGGCAAAACCTGGTCCGAAGGCAAAATCTGGTCCGAAGGCAAAACCTGGTCCGCAGTCAAAACCTGGTCCGAAGGAAAAACCTGCTCCAAAGGAAGCTGGCCCTATTAAGAAGAAGCCTCAATCAAAGCATGTGGCCCCAAGAACGAACCGTCCAACTGCCATAACGAGGAATCGAGCCAAAACCCTTCTTCCACCTACTACTGTCTCGGAGACGCTTCCTACCAAACGGCTTCGCTCGACTACAGCTCCGATCCAACCAGATATGTATGGTCTGTTTCCTGCACAAACATTCATTGAAACACATGGTGTTCCACTTTCTAAAGACTCCCCATTTAATATGTTACCTTCCTTTTAGGGACTCCGTCCAAACCATATCTTTTATGAATCATGTGCCCACTGAAGTTGTCGAGCCAAGTTCCTCAGATGACCTCCCTCTTTCACAACTTATCTACCACAACCTATTATCTTCACATTGCACTTTTACAACAAGCATCCCTACTGCTTCTCAAGCTACACCAGGCCAGCTTGCTTCTGCTGCTTTGTAAGTGCATATCTCTGCAAATTAATTACAATCAGTTTTTTGTTTTGCCATTCCAACCAGTGATTGCTTTATGTACTTATGTATAGAGCTTCTTCTCCACTGGCTACTGTCAAACAAGAACACCTTGCAACAAATGCTTTTCGCTGTCCTCCCACTTCATCAATCTGGAAACTCCCTACAATACCACAACAATCAGAATTTCCTCTGGAATCAGCTTCAGCTATTCGTCGGGCACTGTTTACTGACTAAATAGGTTGCCCTGTTGTTCCTCCAATGTGTTTATGTTTGCACAGATTTCAATTATTGTGCTCTATCTCATGTCCACTTCTGTTCCTGCCTCTTATAGGTTCCGAGTTTAGGTACTTCATCATCGTCTTTCGCTATAACATATCTCCCTGTTTCATGTCCCACCTGCTTTTGTGTATGCATGAACATTTATGTCCTTTCCTTCTGTTACAATCACTCTGTTTTGTATCAGACTCAGATTGCCAACCATTCTTGGTTAGCCATTTCGGTTATGGTCTACAGACGTTTTGTATTGTGACTTCTCTTTGACAAGATTAATGTTCACTCTATCTCTGTGTATCTATTCCACATCCAATATACTCAGCTAGACTCCTCGATATATTTTGTTCCTACATATATAAGTTATTCATAGCATTTCCCAATTACTTATGCAATTCGTCCAAATGAGTCCATTCTATATACAACCTGCCTAATTATATGGCCATTACTAATATTGACTTTGTATATATTCAGCTTGATATATTTCCTTCCTACATATATAGGTTGTTAACAGCGTTTTCCAATTACTTATGCTACCCATCCAAATGAGTCTGTTTTACATACCACCTACCTAATTATATGGCCATTGTTAATATCGTCTCCGTATATATTCAGCTTGATTCCTCGATATATTGTTGTTAATAGCGTTTCCCAATTACTTATGCAACCCATCCAAATGAGTCCGTTCTGCAAATATCGTCGCCCAACAACTGATGCAAACAGCTGCCTAATTTTATAAACATAGATTATATGTCCTTGCCAAGTGTGTGTGACCTCCCTTGCTCCCTTCCACGTGTTTATCACTATTTTTGAGCTTATCTATATGCACACTTTTAACCATGTCATTGCACCTCACTCATTATTGTCCTTTCCTAGCAATTCACCCAAATCAATGCATGCAACTTGCTTCCTGTAAAGTCATTTCCCTCATTATTACTTTCTGTAACTTTCTTCCTTTCATTATTACCATCTGATGTAGTGTGATTCCTAGCATATCCCTTGAACAAAATTTCCCCAGTTGTTTTCCTCCCTATTTACATCGGTAGTGTATGAATGCTTTATAAGCTCATTTCTTGTTGTTGCTTCATACTTTTGATGTCTCCCTCTTACGATCCTAATGCTACTCCTTCAGGTATGGAAATTCCCATACATCTCCCTCTACCTTCAGTCTTTTGTTCTAACTGAATAGAAGTCTTCCATTTCCTTGCAGAGCTCACACTATTTACCGCCACCATACCTGATTTTAAACTTGGATGTCACAGGCTCTCTTGCCTACTCCGCCTGGTCCATTTCTGGCGTGACCCACCAGATACATCAGCCTCTACTCTTGCTGTAATTCATACTCTATGGATTGACCGTTCGGTTTGTGCCCTGCACTTCGGTCCCCCATATTCCTTTCGCCATATACTCTGTTTCTTACTACTTTTGGGTTCCCATTGGACTATAGGAGTCACTTATTCAAGGATATACAGAGCCATCTCATACATGGGATGTTTTCATTTTGCTGACATTGGGGACGATTTACAAAATTCCACAACCAATCCTTATTGCTGCAAATCCTGAGCAACGAGCGTGTCCAGGTCATCTGACTCTGTTTGTTCTTCCTCAACACCTGGTCAAACCGCTGCTTGAAGACCCACTACACCCCTTCTTCCCTCATGATAATTACAACATTGCACCAGCAGTCATGCCTCGCTCTCTACCGGAATCCCCAAATGTCTGGGCAGGTCTTAACCAATAACCCCATGTGTTCCACTAGATAATTCCTTCTATCTTCCTTCATACATTGCTAAAAAATAGCTCGAATGCAGATATTGTTGGTCGCCTTGTGTCAATAACTGAACCGCTTGCTGCAGGTGACAATCTGGTCGATTTCAGTCTTCTGGTTGACGAGCCAAGGTTTGTGTGTTCTAAATTTATGCATTATACACCATCCATTACATATAATTATTGGTATTTCGTTGTTCATTAACCCTGGTGCATCTGTAGTGTTGGCCGCATTTCTGTTCGTTATACATCTTTCTACCAAATGCCAGATTTCGATATTGACCAGATCGCAACCGTTGAACAATTCCATCCCGTCATGGTCATTCTGACGTGTATCACAAGCTGCAATGTACCAAGTTGGTGCCTTTTCATGTTCTCTATTCCCTAGTTGCGTTGTATGCTATTTCTGTATAAATATTATCTACCTTCATTTCACAGATATAAAATGGCACCTTCAAGGCACACCGGCATCACGAATTGTCTTAGCACCGTTCCGGCCACCTTTCACCCAGTATTTTGATATGTATGTTGCAACCTTTGTACCCTATATATGTCCCCTCCCTTAATATTTTCTAACATTTTCTACTTTTCAATCCAGATTCTTGCATAATCACATACCTGTACGCCTGGTGAGCCCAACTTTGGACAGTTGCTTCACATTCGTTGGTGGCAACCTCCCACCCAAACTGCACTTGGCTTCAATTGCTTTTGAGCAACATGTAATGCATCCACATAGTTGTGTCTGTAGTTCTCTTTCTACCCACTTTGTGAATTGTCTTTGTTGTCTGTATATATCTAATTCTCTTGCTTGTAGACAAAAACATGGTGTCTTATTAGAATTGTTGATGTGCCTCACCACCCAGGCAACGTTATCCACAACAACAACCGACCTAGGTATCGATCTCCAATATCAGATTGTACTCTTACAATAGTATTTTGCTGGTTCTAACGTACTGTTAAATCATTCCTCTATACCCTTAAATCATTCCTCTCTATTAGTTACTCTGTTATGGTACATTGTTCTGATGCAACGGCAACTACACATATGCTTTTCACCGGACCAGCTGCCACTTTGCTTTTCAAACTGCATCCACATGAATACAGTGCACTATCTACTGAGAGGAAAGAAGCTCTATCTTTGCAGCTCAAAGACCGGTTCTTTGTTGTGGAAGTTCAATTGCTTGAATGTAGGTCTAGCAGCTGTGCCCAATATGTTGTTCAAAATCTTTGGGATCTCGTAGTTGCTTACTACTGAAATCAGACCCAGACAGCGGCATATGTCTTTTATTTTAGCTTAAATCATGTGTAATGCTTGGATATTATTTCATTTCCAAATCTGTTACTGTCTCTTGCTACCATGTTGTTGTTTTATTTTCATCAACAACGAATTTCATGTTTAGTACTTATTCCCCACTATATATATTTACGCCTCCTTATTAGATTCACTGTTCCATGGCCCTGTTGGCGTTGGTGATTCAACTCATAGGTATGAAATCCCATACCAAATCCTAACCCAAATGGTTATATTTATTTTCGAATTGTTTTATCAACAAGGCGACCCTCAACCCGCCCCTAATCCATTACAAAATACCCATGCAGACGGTTTTTGGATCGCCTCGGTTTCGCCACTTGAATATCCTATCTTAATACTAATAGCGGCCACAACTTCAGTCAACACATTGGTGCCAATTTCTTGCCATGCAATAGAACTTTGATACAAACCGATCATACTTATTTTGTCATTCTAAATGCTTTCATAAATGTACCAAATATGACTTTTGCCACATATTTAACAGGTACCGTGAACATATGAAAAGGCATGTCTGTAATGGTTCATTATAATTATCAAAATTGTATAGATGCTAAATGCATTAAACTGCATCTAAAAAGCACGAAAAACTACTTTATAAATGCATAGGAAGTTATATAGTATCGAAATACACAATTCGAACGAGCATGATTTCAGTTACACCTTTATACAAAAAACCCAATTCATTGTGTACACAACCAACAGCTTCAAATTACGTATCCTGCACCCATCCCTTCCAAAATTCTAATGCATGACGTACCCCACTAGATATTTTATATCTCATCACATACTCCTTCCAATTCTTATCCCTAAACTAATCCCCTAATCACTGTTGCCCCTACTTTCCACCAGAACTTAATAATTATGTCCCCTATAAACCCATGTTATCTCTCTCATAACTGTAACTTCAATCCACCACCATAAACTACATACGAAAAACCTCTCAACATTTCCACCATTGTTATCGTCTCTTCCAGCCATCAAGGTAACCTCGCAGCTCCAGTATATACTTTTTCTTACTGCTTAATCGAAACCAAACATACTCCTACCTATATTTATTCATTACATTAGTTATTTGATAGATCATCATTTTCATGTAGAAAGATAGAATCCCCTTATGAATCTTTTCAATGGCACACGAAATGATTATGTGCAATAAATATCTTTTATGCTGCCTTCAATCTAACAACAAAACTATAACTATGGTGTTATATGATCACAATATAAAACAAAAAATCATATCCATCTTTCACACATATTAGATATCTTTGTTTTCCCAAAAAAAAATTACAACCTATTTACTATAGTTTTCTGCCCAAAAAACATATGCAACTCTTTAATTTCTTTCCAACTGTCGGGTGCCAAATCCTCAAAGCATCTCACAGTTATTTGCGATTCCAGACTGTTTTCTATTACATTACCTATCTACCTTTCAATAATGTCATTATTTATAATATTATTATGTATAGAAACTGATTATTAACCTCTCATCAGGATACACAACCATAATGCAAAGACCAGGCAAAGAACCGGCTCCCAACATCCCATTGACACCTCCAACTAATAAACGAAAAACCCCTCAAGTTATAACCCCTATTCGAAATTCTCGAGTCGATCGTCGATCCCGACTGTTCCCTCTATTGCAATCCCAATCCACAACGCAACACAATGTGTTCTCTTCAACAACCACTGTCCATAGCAATGGCACTCACACAACAACATCAAATTATATTAATAATACAAGCCATTCTGCCCAAAATTTCAACCCACTAGATACACAGCTGAATCCACTCCTAGACAACCCCATTGAACTTGATGTAGGGACTGACTCTGAATTAGACACCGAACCTGAATCGTTAATATCATGTAACGACAAAATTTTAGATTTGGGCTTGCCTACATGTGTTTGTAGACATTGTGGTGCTTGGTTCTGGATCTATAAGGCCCTTAAACGCACTCGAAAATCGACAAACCCAGACTACTCATTATGTTGTCAACTCGGCCAAGTGGAACTTGAATTGCTTGCAAAAACACCATCTTTATTAGACCAGCTCCTAAATATCAATGGAGATTCCCTTTCAAGACATTATCGCAACCACATCCGATCATACAACGCTGCATTTTCATGGACATCTTTCGGAGCAAAAATCGACCCTAAGGCTTCTACATTCACGAGGACCATACTCATTGGTGCTTTTAGGAGAAAATTATCACTACATGGGATCGCTTCTACCTCCGGATGGACAACCCCCTCGATATTCCCAATTGTATGTCCACGATCCAACATCTGAAGTTAATGATCGCATGTCGAGTGTAGGCGGCCAATCTCACCACTTAAACCCAACTCTCATGGAATCTCTTCGAGAAATGATAGATACCAACAATGTTCTTGCTCAAAGTTTTTGACGTGTTCGAGAAGCTCTCCAACAACCTAGCAACCATAATTTGCGGCTGCGAATAACAGGTCCTCGGGTTGAACGGGATCGTATGTATGAACTTCCAAGTGGCACAGAATTAGCTGGGTTGATACCAGGCGATTTCTCCCCAGCCAATGATGACCGAGATATCATTGTCAACAATAGAGCAATGGGATTGTGTCGCATCACAAGTTTGAACCCTTTATTCGACTCACTTCATTTCCCCCTGCTCTTTCCCCATGGTAATGACGGGTATCACAATAGAATTCGATACAACCCTCTTCATAGAGACCCTGAGAAAAAGCGTCAGTATGTCACCCAACGCGAATATTATTGTTTCCGATTGCAATTCAGGGAAGCCGAAGGAAAAACTCTAATACGTTCCGGCAAGGCTTTGCAACATTTCTGCATAGATGCATTTACAACAATTGAGCAAAATTGACTCTTATATATCCGTTTGAACCAAAAGAAATTACGGTCAGATTTATATAAGGGACTGTATGATGCTCTCAATCGAGGCGATCATGATGCAAGCAATGTTGGCGGTATTATAAATCCATCTTCCTTCACAGGTACTTATATTCTGATGTGATCCATGCTTAACTTCTAATTTTATGACCACATAAACTTATATACAAAATTTATTCATTCCTTTTCAGGTGGTGTCCGTTACATGCAACAATTATATCATGACGCTATGACCATTTGCAGTCATTATAAGAACCCTGATTTGTTTATCACATTTACCTGTAACGCACAATGGCCAGAAATTGTAAATGCATTTAAAGACGATGTTGGCACACAAGGAGAGGACAAGCCTATGGTCATTGCTCGAGTCTTCAAGATGCACCTTGAAATGCTCAAAGAAGATCTTAAAAAAACAAAATACTTTGGACGTTCAGTAGCAGGTACCTACTACACAATCTATCTATCCTTTTTATATATTCCACTCACATTGACACTTATTTTTCATTACCAATTTCAAACAGACATTCATACAGTTGAATTTCAAAAACGTGGCTTGCCACATGTGCACATCATTTTGTGGTTGGCTGATCAATACAAACCTAAAACACCTGCAATGGTTGACAAGATAATCTCAGCTGAGTTGCCAAATCCAGTTACGGATCCTACTGGATATGATGTTGTCACAAAGTTCATGATACATGGGCCATGTGGAGAAGCAAATTCATCATCACCTTGCATGAGAAATGGCCGTTGTTCCAAATTTTTTCCCAAACCATTTTCACATGAAACAACATTTGCAACAACGGGCTATGTAACATACAGGAGACGTGACAGAAATATCACTGTCATCAAATCTGGTACAAGTCTGGACAACCGCTATGTGGTCCCTTACAACAAGAAACTACTGGTCAAATACCAAGCTCATATGAATGTTGAAATCTGTCATAAAGGTCAGCTAATTAAGTATTTGTTCAAGTACATAACCAAAGGACCTGATCATTCAGAAGTTACAACAGAGAATCGAACTTCCATAGCAGATCCGAATAGACCAGTTGTTGAGATTTCTCAATACCTCGACTGCAGATCAATTTCATCCTATGAAGCAGTCTGGAGATTGTTCTCATTTAAAATTCATGAGCGGTCAACACCTGTCTTTCGGTTATGCATCCACCTCCCTGATAAGCAATTGGTCACATTTGAAGAAAATCAAACTCTTTCATCTGTTCTTAATAGGCCTGATGTGGACAAAACTATGCTTACAAAATATTTCACACTGAATAGAATGTACCCTACAGCAAGGAAGTATCTGTATTCGGAAATCCCAGCGAACTTCAAATGGGATAAACAATGTTCACAATGGGTTGTACGTAAGCAAGGTTTTGTACTTGGTCGAATTGCTACTGTGCATCCACAAGCCGATGATGTTTTTTATATGCGCCTACTTCTAACAAAAATTCCAGGTGCACTAAGTTTCACTGCCCTTCGTACAGTACATGGCGTAGTGTATGATGACTACCAAAAAGCATGTCAGGCACTTGGTCTTTTAGCTACAGACAATGAATGGAATGATGTTATGGCTGAGGTTTCACATTGGGGCATGCCAACACTAATCCGCAATACATTCATATCAATATTAATGTTCTGTCAGGTAACCTCCCCCACAGGATTATTTGATCGGTGGTGGCCTTCAATGGTAGATGACTTTCAACGCCGTTTGCAAGAAAATAATGCAGAACCACTGTCAGGGATGGTACTTCAAGTCCTTCACGATCAAGTGTTCCACAATTTACAAAATTATTCAAGTAGTCTATCACACTGTAATCTGTCGTTCCCTACAACACCATCAGGTACAGCAGGTCCAAATGATCTAATTTCACAACAACTACAATATGACATTCCTACTGAGCATATGACTATATTAATAGTCATGCATCTCTAAATCTGCAACAAAGAAGAGCTCATGATGCTATCTTAGCTTCTTTGCAAAATGGATCAGGAAAAATATTTTTCCTATATGGTCATGGAGGAACAGGCAAGACATACCTATACAATTGTATAATCTCAAAGGTGCGTAGCATGGGCCAAATTGCTATTGTGGTTGCATCCTCTGGTATAGCAGCTACTCTATTACCTGGAGGTGTTACGGCACATTCTCAATTCAAAATACCAATAGAGGTTGACCATGGATCAACATGTTCAATGAAAAAAGGAACAACACTTGCTCGGCTCATGCAATATGCTACATTGATAGTATGGGATGAAGCACCAATGGTACACCGACTATCTTTTGAGGTCGTCGATCGTACACTATGTGACATCATGAACACACCAACTGAAGGACCAAATTACAAGCCCTTTGGAGGGAAAACTGTTATACTTGGTGGTGATTTTCGACAAACACTACCAGTAATAACCAATGGTACCTGAGGAGATAATATTGAGGCGAGCCTAACACGATCATACTTATGGAGACATTGTAACCTACTTGAGCTTCATACTAACATGCGCATCACATCTTCAAGTATAAACACATCACTTTCCTTTGGTGGAATGCAATTCTCTGATTGGATCTTGGCAGTTGGCGATGGGAAGATCCCAATAATCCGATCAACTACCCATTCAACACCTGACTGGATCCAAATTCCAGAATGCTTCATAGTTCCAAAAACAACAAATCCAATTCGAGACTTGATCAACCGTGTTTATCCAAATCTACAGAATAATTATCACAATGTGACATATATTCTCACTAGAGCAATCGTAGCACCAACAAATGTTGTGGTCAGTGAAGTCAATGATTATGTACTTAACCAACTACCAGGCCCGCAACAAGTTTATTTGAGCTCCGACTCTCTTACATCACCATCGTCTAATCAAGAATCATTACAAATGGAGTACCCAATCGAATTTCTCAACGGCTTATCATACAATCGTATACCTGAGCATCAATTATGATTCAAGCAATATGCTATGGTGATGCTTTTGCGGAATTTGAATCCTGCAGCTGGTTTGTGTAATGGTACACGGATTCTAATAACACACCTAGGCACAAATGTCATACGGGGACTAATTATAGGTGGATCCTTCGAAGGTACTATTGCTATCATCCCTCGGATTATTTTTGAGCATACAGATCCGAACTGGCCATTCACATTAAAGCGCCGACCGTTCCCACTTCGTGTATGCTATGGATGACTATCAACAAGAGTCAGGGACAGACACTTGACCAAATTGGAATATATCTACCTGCACCAGTTTTCAGCCACGGTCAATTATATGTTGCTCTTTCGCGGGTCCGCTCGAAATTTGGAATCCATATTGTCTTGCAAAACATAGAAGAAGTGGGCCTGATGTGTACCCGGAATATAGTCTATGATGAGATCTTTCAAGATCTACACGTCTCCCCGTGCTTAATGACAATAATTCAAATGTTATATTTTATATTTTCTATCTATCTAATGATCAATATGTATTATATTTTGTCTTGTATGTAACAACCTTCTATATACTACTATAAGCCATTTCTCAGCACTCACTGTTGTTGATAGATATATTATATTTTGTATTCGTTATCTATTTACAAATTGATATGTATTATATTGTGTTTTCCAACAACCTTTTATTTACCAAGAACATACCAACTCGAATATGTTTCCATTCCACGAGTAAACACATATAAACTAAACATAAAACAAACTCTAAGCGGCAACGCGCGCCATAAAAATCTAGTTAATGTTTACAGTTTGGTTTTATTGATAATCACCCATTATTATGATGCATGTGATCTTTGTTTTGCTTTTCAGCTTTTCAGCTTTTCTCACATTCTTTCGTGGTTTTAATATAAAAAAGATATTTGATTTCTAATGGTATACCTTTCGTATTCACATTTCTTATTTGGCATTGTATAGTTTCTAACGTACCACATCCTGCAGTTAGTACCTACTTCTACCGTTTATATTCTTCTATGGTGATCTGACACAATTGCCAAGTTCTGTAACGGGAGCTTGTAATCCAAGTGTCGGCGATAACCGAGGCAAAGTAATTCGCTGGCTTTCTTTGGTAAGACGCTGTCTCGGTCCTTTGGCAACAACCATCTTCCGATGGCAATGATCCATACAAACGGCTGATGATAACCGGATTGTTTCGCAGATAGTATACTTGAGATCCCTAATGCTGTGATTGCAAAGGGGTTGCAGAAGCTTAGATCTGCAGTGGTCACTCAATTCCTAGGCACGATGCCATCGCTTCAAGTTTTCTCCTCCATGGCGAATCGATTATGGGGTTACGAAGGTGCTATCACTATCTCTAATCTTGCTAAGGGGTTTTTTATAATTGAATTTCCATATATTTCTCTGTATGACTGGGTGCTCGCTCGCTCTTGGCATGTCCATCACTCGGTGTTGCTATTACAACACTGGAAGGGCATCCAGCTGGTGCCTATTGCTCCCAACGATACCCCTATCTGGCTTACCTTCAAGAACATCCCACCTCCTATGCTCACGGTAGACGCGATCGGCTGGATGGCCAGATAATTTGGGACGCCAATTACTAACTATGTTTAAGATGGATTAAATGTCAAGGTCTGCCCGATGAAGACCCCATCTGTCACTCTGCCGGAAGCTATTCCAGTGATTGTCGAAGATGAAGTGGTTACATTCGACATCTGCTCCGTCTGAAAGCTGGCTGCGAGCTCGCAGCATACCCCCTACACATGGTGCAACAAAGATCATGAGTAAGCTTAGATTAACTGTGGTACAAAACTGGATGATATCCATGTGGAGTAGTGAAGAGGATCAATTAGAAAAGCTAGATAATCCAGGCCAGGCGCTACCAAAAGCCACCCTGGGGATTTCCAGAGTCATGGTAAGACAGAGCCCTCCCAACGTGGTGGTGCAGTAAGGTCCTACATCGTCATCATGGACGCAATTGATTTTTTGGGTCTGGAATGTACGTAGCTTCAACCTCAAAGCCAAATATGATGAGGTGCTTAGCTATATAAATAAATATAAGGTAGATGTAGTTACAATTTTAGAGCACCGAATAAGGAAAATAAATGAACCTTCTCTAGTTACTACTCGTTTTGCTGGTTGGAACATTGAAACTTGCTACGAAGCTGACCTTAGTAAGATTTGGCTCATTTGCAAAATGACATCCCTTTGAAAGTCCTGTTTAGGACCTCCCAGCTCATTCATGTGGAAGTCTGTATGTGTGATCCCTATTTAAGCACCTTGTGTATGCGTCTACTAAAGGTGATGCGTGGAAGAGTATGTTTACTGATTGGCTCGCTCATTGTAAACCTATCTCATCGTGGCTTATTGCTTGGGATTTTAATGCCATTTTCAATTATGTTGATGCCTTCTCTTTTCCTTCTTCCCCTAGCTCTATGATGGAGTTAAGGGATTTTGTGGATGCCGGGGAATTGTTGGATCACTCCACACAGGGCCCCAAATTCACTGGGACCAACAACCAGATGGATAACTCTATTGCTCATAAGCTCAATCATGCCTTAATTAATGTTCCCTGGCATATTAGACACCCTTGAAACATTGTCATTGCAGTCCCTGGTATATCCTCTGATCACTATGCACTGCTTATTAACTCTGATGTTAGCTCCCCTTCTACCCCCAAGGCTTTTTAAGATTTTTACCTGCTGGTCAAATCATCCAAAGTTCACTTCTATCTGGCTGATGTTTAGGGTAGTCGTAGTCAGGATCGCCCTTTTTATCATCTATATGGCAAAGTGCATAATCTTAATGCTTGGTTGGACTAATTAACAAACTTAATTTCTCCAACATCTAGTCGAGGACCGCTGAGGTATTAACTACAGCACGAGCTACCATGTTTGATGACCCTACCCCTTCCCATATCAATGATGTCCATTCTACTGAGAAGTTCCTCCATGACCTCCAATAGGCAGAGGCTAGCATCTTAAAGAAAAAGCTTGTACTGATTGGGTCTGGGAGGGAGACAAAGCACCATGTTTTACTTTAATCAGGTGAAGGCTCGTCAGGCTCGGAATACAATTAGACAGCTTTCTGATGCGACTGGGATATGATCATCCGACATGCTGCTCTTGCTAGTGTGCCTGTTGGATATTACGTCCAGCTCTTGGGAACTGACTCCAACCTCCCTCGTAGTAATATGGAGGATCTCATTCATAACAAGCTCACTACTGACCAGTTGGATGCTCTCATTGCTCTGGTTTCTCCTCATGAGATCAAACAAGCACTTTTTGCTATGGCCTCTAACAAAGCACCTTGCCCCAATGGGTTCCCGGCTTCCTTCTTTAAAGATCATCAATGCTTTCAGTTATTTTTCCGCCTACCGGGGATTTAGGGAAGAGGGTCCCATTTCCCCTTACCTATTCGTTCTCTCCATGGAAGTACTTGCTTACCTTTTTGTTAAATCTGTTGCTGCAAAGCGCTTCCAGTATCATCCCCAATGTATTGCTACGAGAACCTCTTACCTCTTTTTTGCCGACAACCTAATTATCTTCCGAAAAGCAACATGGGTGGCGGTGGTTGAGGTGGTCTCTGTCCTAAACCAATTTCAAGCTGTCCCATATCTGCATTTTAATCCGAAGAAAAGTGTTATCTACATGGCTGGGGTGGGGGAAGATGAGGCTATTGTGATTGCTGCCTCTTCTGGTTCATTAGTGGGAGCCTTCTCTTTAAGTATCTTGGAGTGCCTCTTTCTACAGGAAAACCTAAGGCGGCTGACTAGCAACCCATTCTTGACAAAATTGTGGCTCGTATCCGTGATTGGAAGGCACGATATCTCTCCTATGCTGGGAAACTTCAATTGGTTGACTCTGTTATTGAAAGGATTTTGCAATATTGGATGGGCATTTTCACCCTTCCTCAGGAGCTGCTGCACACCATTGAAGATATTTGTAACAAATTCCTCTGGGAATGGCAGCAAGGCCGCTTGGATTGTTTGGCACGTTCTAAGCAGGAAGGGGGCCTTGGAAGAAGGATCATTCGAGTTGGAATGCGGCTAATTGCATCAAGCATATTTGGCACCTCTTTGTTCGTATTGGATCACGTTGGGTTGCTTGGTGTTATAAGTATCATCTCAATCCTTTTTGTGTTTGGGACATCAAGTCCACTATCGTTTCTTGGGACCTCAAGTCTTTGGTGGCTCAACAGTATAGCGTGGATGCAGCTGATAGTCAGTTATGGGCTGGGAAACTGATGGGCAGGTTAAAGCTGGGAGTGGTCTGGGACACCATCCATGTTCAGTGGCCCAAAGTTTCTTGGTACCCGTTAATTTGAAAGCCTCCGCTGATCCCCCAACATAGTTTTTTGGTTAGGCTTATCATAAATGATCTGCTCGCTACGCTTGATAAAGTTGAAGCTTGGTCCAACACTGTTGATATCTCGTGCCTCCTTTCTTCTTCTGGTGTGGACTCCCATTCTCATCTGTATTATGGTCTTTCCTTTACAGAGGACCTACTCCGGGAGTTCCTTCTCTCTTTCGTGCAGCATGATTGGTTGGCGGGGCTTCATACAACGGTGGAGCTCTGTAGCAGGACTGATGAACCGAACGAGTGGCATCGCCTGGAGTTATGTATCGTCATGAGTTCCCTCTGGACAAAGAGATGGCAAAGACTCCCTACCAGCTTTTGAATCCTACTGTTGGGTAGCTTAACACAAGAATCAATTCGAGCTCAATACTTTACTTTGTAACAGTTAGATTTCCCTTTTGTTTTTGTTTCTTTTTCTTTAGTTTTGTTTGGTACTCCCCAACCTGTCTTTTCTGGAATCCAATGTACTTTGGGAGATTTTGGGCACCTCTCTTAAGAGGGAGAAGGCTGAACGACGTGCATTGTTTCTCTTTGCTTGCGTGATTTGGTTTTGGCAATGTTGACCGATGCTTCCTAGAAGCTTAAGCACACCAAGACCTTCCCCGTTTCTTTTTCAAGTGTGGAAAGAGTTTATATCATCTGACTTACAATTATTTTGATGAAATGAACATCTCCTTATTAATAAAAAATGTTTTCTTAGATAGTTAAGACTAAAAATGCACAGCGTAGTTTACTGTAGCTTATTGTAGCTGTGCCCATTTCCCTCCCAACATCCGTTTCTTTTGTGTAATTCAATTCAATTTGAACCAAACATCTCCTTCCTATTTCTCCCACAATTCCTATGCTGAGTTTTTTTTCTCTGCTGCAAGTCTTTTCGCCGCTTCCGATTCCCTATGACACTATGCTGTCAGTTCCTCATATCATCTCAGCCTTGCATCCTCTCTACAGTTATCTCTCTCCTCTCCATCTGCAACTTCTCCTTCTTCAAGCAGGGGAACTTCTCTTTGTTTCTAACCCATCTGCTCCGGATCCCATTCACCGATGGCCCCATTCTCATAAAATCGCTCACCCCGGATAATCTAGGCGATGAATTGCACTAGCGCTTGCTTCAGGCATGGAAGATCGGAAACCCTATGACGCCAGATACATTTTCCGGCATCGGGACGCACTAGACTGATTTTGAGGTTATCCTCTCTTCTGCACTTTTATTCCTTTGTCTTTATTTTAAGTTCTTATATGATTTGCAGTATAGTTGTTACATTCTCTTGGTTTAAATCTTGGCAATCAAAACAAAGGGAGTATCGCCCAGTCCTTCCAAATAGTGTTTGGGGTTTCTCTTCTGTTTAGGTTTTCGATACTCACGGTTGGCCTTTTTAACTGGTTTGGGGTTCTTCTCTTTTGTCGTCATCCTCATGCCTACATCTTTGTTTCTTGGCGCCTTTCTCTTTAAAATTAATGTTGATTTCTGTCTTCCTTCATACTACCACAGGGAACCACAATTCAGGGGGAGTCTCACAAAAACTACACTGCCCTCCTTCAGTCTCGAATCAGTGTTGGTTCGTCTACAAAATAACAGGCTTTGGCCTTCGCCCTCGAAGGAAGAACTATCGAACAAGTCCATTTCCTCATTGTTTGGACTTGACACCGACTACCCAATTCCATCTTCAGCCGCCGACCACGCCTCCATTCCCTACTGAATTGTTGCACTATATTGAATTTGAGGCTCTTTCTGGTCAGCTTCACCCCTCATATCCATACCTCACAGGTTAGGTTCCTCAACTAATTCCTTCCTACTTTATACACTAATTCGCTCTTACGTTGTGTAGTAATGCCTTATTATTTGTGTAGACTTTGTGGGGAAGGTTGTCGTTGCTGGCGAGCCAGATCATTTTCAATGTGGTCATGCAGTGGGTCGCCTCCAAGAACTTACGATGGTTAATTGGTTTGTTTGGTTCAGATTCCTCCTTCATTATATTTCTCACCATATGCCTATTTGCCTTCATCTAAGACCCAAAAACATTCCAAACTGGCATTTCTGTTGATCTTTTTTTCGCTTGCACTTATATTTCCTTTGTTGTGTCACAGTGTTCATGTCCTTCCATGTTGCTTCTTTTCCCTAATTATCATTAAATGGTTGGTTAATGTCACTTATGAATGATATGGTCCAATGTTTTAGTTCTACCATTACATTGGTTTGGTGTTTTCTTGGATGCCTCAACTCTCTCGAAAAAAACACAAATTTCATATCTTTTATATTACTCAAAGTGAGTTGGTTTGGTATTCCATTGGTTGCTGGTCACTTTCATAATTTTCTACCTACTTCCTAATCCTTCTGCATATGTGTTCGGTTCCTTCGTTCTCTACGATTTCCACTTCATATTTTCTGTTAGTCTTATTGCTCTTCTTTGTTTGTTTATTATTTCATTTACTTTTTCCGCAGAGGATTTGAAGTTATCGTTTCCCTCTTTGGTGACCTCACACAAATTGTTGATCCTCAAATGGTTGTTGAGGCTACCGATTCAAACCCGATCATTGTGGCATTTTCTGCTTTCCGTATCTCACAGTTTAAAAGTTCTACACCTCCCATCTATCCATGTGTACTTCCTTTTTTTCTTATACTTACTCATGCATTGTTTCTTATTGCTCTTTGCCTAGGCAAAATGCAGGCCTCAAGTTGCTTAGCAAGTCGGGTCTTCCTCCAACCATCTGACCATCGGTCGGCTGAACTGCACGCATTGTATGCTCTTCTAACCCTCCATCTTTAGTTGTTCATGCATGCTTTTAGTACTTCTCCCAACTATGACCAATGGTTGCCCTCCAAACTTTCGAGTTACGTGGCTGCTCCGCGTCCAGTTTCCTATGTTCCGCCAAAGTTTGCCACTCCGGAAAAGTTACATAGCCATATTCGTGATTCATATCGGACAATTCGTGAACTTGTGGACCTTTACTCCACTGGTGGAGATTCGGTAACCACTTTTTCTAATTACCTTTTGTGTTTATTGTATCACGCTTGCCATGTTACTTACAGTAGCCTTTCATGTAGGATCCACACTATCGGTGTGCTGCGATGATCAAGGGGTTTGATACTAACACACCATGGTCATATGTCGCATGCCCTCATTGCTTCAAGGCCGTTGCTCCTAACCATACCAATTTATGGTGCTCAGTCCATGAAACGATTCTTGTTGTAGCTGTTCAGTACAAGTAAGTGTATGCGCTTCTGAAATTTATGTGTGTTTTGCCTGCTTTGTTATTTAGTTCCCATGCATTAGTTTTTGATCCCCTGTTATTATACATTGGGAGGAATGGAAGAGGATTCAACTATAAACTTGATTTGTGTGCCCGTCACTTTTTTATTGTTCATGATGGTGTTTTGCTTCCTTTGATTGCGATACATCATTGCTGAAATGGCCACATTTTCTGTACCTACCCCCATATTGGCACTCCTTTTATTTGCAGATATTTTATTGTTGTCCAGTTTATACTCTGTATTTCTCAGGTATCGCCTAAAGCTTATGGTTTCAGATTCAACTGTTGAGGCATTGTTCGTTTTGCTTGGTATGACGGCTGAAAGAATTCTCCCCATCCCCGCTGCTTAGTTGGTCCGTGCATATCCAAATGATCTTGACCAATTCCCACCAGCAATTGCATTCTTAGTAGGACAAAATGTTGAGTTTGAAGTCCAACTGCCAAAGTTTAGCCACTCAAACCCTTTTGGAGATTTTAAAGTTTGCAATATCTCTGGTTTGGTTACTCCCCGTCGTCAGTCAGTTGCTCCGCCTCCCCCTTCGACCCTAATTAGCCCGTTGACGTTTGTATACAGTTAGCCTTTTGCACTTTCTTCATTGTGATATCTTTCCTGCTTTTTCATTACCTTTATATTTTTTGCAGTTCCCCAAGTACTCACAACACACCTATGCCCGGTGATCCTGAGCATGTTGCCCCAGTGCCAACTTATGTCTCACCTTCAACATCTCCAACCACTGTTTCTGAAGACCAAGTGTTAGTTTACTATCGGATGTTCTTATATCACACTCTACATTCTTACTTAACTTTGCACTCTTTTCCAATTAAGTTCTTTGGTTAGTGCTGCTCACAAAGATGAGGACACTTCAAAACGAAAAAACAATCCAAGCTGCCGAAGACAAAGTTAGTTTGGTCCATGTTTCCATTTACCTTCTTTGTTTCATTTTTACTTTTGCCATCTTCCAGATCAACTCCTGCAAGGAAGACTTCTCCAAAGGTGGCAGCCAAGACTAAAGGAACCCCAGCTTCCAAGCCAGTTACAAGAAATACCAACATGTACAGCTTCCCACCTATAATTTCAGAGTGTTCTCTTTAATCTCACAAAACTGTATTTTGCATGTGTGAATGCTTACAAGTACACGTACCTACATTTTCACTCTTCTATTTGTTATTTTTGATCACAAGGTCAACCAAACAACAAACACCTCCACTTTCTTCATCCTGCAACTTCTGAGGACAATCAACCCATGTCGCAAATTTTCCTTACCAAGCGCTCACTTTCTGCCTTCGAAACAAACAATCCCACTAGAGCTAATTTAGCTACTACATCTCCTGCCGCTACACCATTGGGGTAATTGCATATATTTCTAAGATACATGTTGTCAAGATTTAGTGCTTCATTCACGTGTTCTGTTTCTCCTTGCAACGTTCTATAACTTTCTTCTCTTTAAATGCAGCTCTCCAATTGCACATGACATTTTTCAAACTGGTTCTGAGTATATCAAACACTCTAAGGCTGCTGTAAGGTCAGAGTTACACCTTGCATCCTTTTATTCTTTTCCACCAATGTTTTCTCTCATCTCGGTTAAAATCATTGTCTTCCTATTTAGCAATCTCTCATAATAAACGGGTGGTTTGTTGTGTTTGCATAATAGTCAAATCCTGGCTTCACCTGTGTTCGTGCCTGCATCGTCTCCAGCATACGGTTCTTCAAAATCCGAGTAGGATTTTATCCTCTATTCTAGAGTTTGCTCCAAGTAGGAAATAGACCCAGCACTTGGCCGAGGCAAGCGCAAGCCAACAAAGAAATGCCTTTTTGATGAATGATCCTAACCACTACTCCATCGTTCAGCCGCTTTTGTTGTTGCATATAGCTGATCTTCTATCCGTGTCGTCCAGTCTAGCATCTTCCAACCGCTCTTTTTGACCATGGTCTTCTATCCATGTCGTGTATAGCTGCCTTTATTGTGGACCTGTATAGCTGGATTGCTAGCTAAGTTTACTTATCATAGGTATTATGTGATAATCCATTGTTATGACTATTATGTTATATAAAAAGTATATGTAATTAGTTGATCTCAAACTTCCAAAATATGTAGGTGTTGTTATTATTCATTTTGATATTTGAGGGAGTGGGTGGCGATTTGGTGATTTTCTTGCTTCTTTAGTTTTTTGGGCAGGTTATACTTTTCCCCTGGTTTCTTTTCGTTTCTGGGATTGGGCCGTGGGTGTAGGAGGTTTTATGGATTTGGTCTTACCTTTCCTGTCGGGTTCTCACTGCTGTTTTGTCCCCTCGCAAAATATTATGTTACAAGTTCATATACATACACCAAACATTATTTACTACAGAGATGTCTAATTGGAACTTGGAATACATATCCAGATTGATTTTGATTCCACAATATCGCCCCAAGATCATAGCCAAACTGAAATTTCATCATCTAAGTTCCTATCAAAATAATTTAGTGATAAGTTTGATTATGTTTGTTAGTTTTTTATAAGGTAATAACAGAACGGATCATAGATGGCCTAGGTAAGCATCAAGACGGGTCGTGGGAAGGCCCATGCCTTGTCCTATATCAATAAAACAGGAGATGCCAATTTGATAGGATTAGATCGTAATCAATATTTTTCAAAAAAAGAAAACTCTTCAAATATAAAGATTCGTTCTGATATTTGTGAAACCCCTCATAAATGCTAAAGTATGATTATTTTATTTTATCTGACAACTGTCCCATCTGAGTGAAAACATTTTACTAATTAGTCTACGAGAAAATAATGCTTATTCACTTTCAATTTATTTCTCATCTTCAGCCTCCATTCTTTCTTTTACTAATCAGCTCACCCCCATTATTTTCACTCATAATCACTCATTGCTCAAACACACGACATCACCCAAGAATTTCCATCTCCAGGTATTTGTTATCAAAATTCCAGGGATCATTCCCAACTATGAACTTCTAATTGATATGTACTTTAACGCATTTCGCTCATCAACATTATTTTAATTTGCTCTCTCTTTCTTTAGACCATTCATTCAATTCATTCATTGAAATGAACAGTTTTAACTTGGAGGAGGTAACATATTTTAAAGATAGAGCAAATTCCAACATCAATACAGAAACATCAATACAGAAACATCAATATACAATTAACACAGTGCACATTTCCACCAACCATAGTTTTTTTTCATGAAAAAGGTATTTGCCGTTTTTCATTCCATCTTGATGTATCCGTCAATTGCATTGTGATTCTTTTATTTTTACATATGACATGGACATAGATTAGTGGAGATGGTTTGCTTAGCCAAATTCTAGCTTATATGGGATAACGATCAACACAAATAAGTGTTCTATAAAATGATTTTTGTAAGACTTGGGTTTGTGCAATATTGAATGTAAGATGAAATATTACGCAATTCATCATTCGAACAGGAAACTTAAATACCAATAACATCAATTTTAATTATAAAATATTGTTACATTACCGTCCGCATTCCACCCCACTTTTTATATATCAATTACATTCCTTTCCAGTTGGATATTTATTGTTATCATGGGCAAAAAATCAAAACAGAGGTTCATCAACTATTAATATATATGGAGTACAAGACAAATAATATACTCACATCTTTCTGTATCTATACAGGTTGACTTTCAACTCATGCCATGTTGGATAAAGGTAAGAACATCCTTTCTGCCACATAAAATTTACCACCAGAACCGATTGACACACCTCCTCCAGTCCAGCGTAGTAGACGCCCTTCAAATGGTCCACCTTCAAAAAAAATTAAATGCTCATCGCAAGTCATCTAAAAAACCACTATATAGTTTGATGGTACTCACACAACACAAACAGTCAGACCCGTTCAACTTAACTCTCCAAACATGATGGAAGACAATGTCCATGCTCCATTACAGGTTGAGTCTAGAATCTAAAAAACTTTTTCAATACTTTGTCTAATACACTACTTACAATTATCTGTGCCTTGCTTAAATTAATACATGAGCAAGTCTAATAAAGTTTAACAATATATTCAAACTTAACTCACATTTTTCCACTTTTTTCTCTATAGGGTTATACACACCAAAATACAAATATGACAGACTTCAATATACATGAGTCTTCGAATGTTTGTGCTCCGTGACGGTCAACTCGACTTCAATCATACATTGACCGTAGTTCTAGTGTGCTATTTCATTTGCTCAGTGAAACTCATTCGAACAAAGATATTCTAGCCTTCTCCATTAATATCTTAGACTATAACCCTTCAGGTACCCGATCGTGACAGAAGACTCTACAGAATACTGTACTCGATCTTGCCCTTCCTACACTAGAATGCAAAATTGTGGTGCGCTTTTTTGGCATGAAGAAGCGTTGCACCGAGCTAGTCAGAAAACAGACCCGTCCTACTCTTTGTGTTGCTAGGATGGGCAAATTGAAATGGCATTGCTACAGGAAACACCTCCTTTACTCGATCGCCTTTTATCACCAGATGGAGTGCATTATCAGGACATTACCAAAAGCACATTCGGTCTTACAATGCTGCCTTTTCATGGAAATATTTTGGAGCAAACTTCAGTCAACATCTATTGAACCCCCGAGGGCCATACTCATTGGTTTTATGTGATGAAAACTGCCACTGCATGGGTTTATACTCCCTCTGGATATACTCCCTTTGGACGGAAAACCACCTTGATATTCCCAATTATATGTCTTTGATCCAGCTTCTGAGGTCAACGATAGGTTATCAAATGTCTCCTCTACCACAAGAACATTAAATTCACAATTTATGTCTGACCTCAAAGACATGCTTGATGAATATAATGTTCTAGCCCAGAGCTTCAGACGAGTTCATGATGCACTACAACAACTAGAGAATGTAAACTTTTGTTTACGCATTTCAGGAGCTCGCATTGACAATAATAGAAGATATGACTTGCCAAGTGGGATAGAATTGGATGGTTTGATACGAGAAGACTTTGAGCCAAACTATGAAGATCGAGATATCATTGTTAATAACAGATCTACTGGATTGACGCTCATTACAAGTATAAATCCACTTTTTGACTCGCTTCATTTCCCATTATATTTCCCTTACGGTAATGATGGGTACCATGAAATGATTCGATATAACCCCATACGTGCAAATCCAAAAAGGAAACGAAAATTCATGACTCAAAATGAGTACTATAATTTTTGTCTGCTGTATAGAAAAGCCAAGGGAGAGACATTAATTAGATCAGAATAGGCTTTGCAACATTTTTGTATTGATGCTAAGACAACAGTTGAACAAAATCGTTTACTATATTTCTGTTTACACCAAGAAAAGCTTCGTGCAAACATGTACAGCGGATTACAGGATACTCTTCATCGAGGCGATCTTGACTCCCCAAACTCTAGGCAACATCATTTTGCCAGCAACGTTTACAGGTATGGTATGATTTCGATAGTGTTGCATATTATTTCATAATTATTATCAATATTCATACTAAATTCCATAATTTCTATGTATTGGCAGACGGGGTCCGTTACATGCAGCAACTTTATCAAGATGCTTTATCAATTTGTCAATTTTATGGCAATCCAGATCTATTTATTACGTTCACTTGCAATGCACAATGGCATGAACTTGTGAATGCTTTCAAAGATGTTGTTGGCACGTAGAGTGAAGATAAGCCTATGTTGGTTTCCCGTGTCTTCAAAATGCGCCTATCATTATTGAGAGATTTGAAGAAAAAACAATACTTCGGCCATAACGTTGCAGGTTAGTCATGCATTTTGTTTACTTTGAAATAAATAAACCTACACTCTTTCAAATTTAAAGTCTTAATTTTCATATTTATACGTATGCACACTGTTGAATTTCAAAAAAGAGGCCTTCCACATGCACATATAATATTGTGGTTAGCACTTGAAGATAAACCAACAACGCCTATAAAAGTTGATCACCTTATTTCAGCAGAATTACCTGACCCGGAACTTGATCCTATAAGGTATCTTTGCAGTTACTACATTTAAGATACATGGACCATGTGGCCATGATCATCCTTTTTCACCATGCATGAACGAAGGATGTTGCTCAAAATTCGACCCAAAAACATTTTCAACTAAAACAACCTTTGATGAAAATGGGTACGTCGCATATCGTCGCAGACAAACGGGCATAACAACAATTTCAAGAGGAAAATTTTTAGATAATCTATCTGTAGTACCATACCATCGAGATTTATCAGTAAAATATCAAACGCATATGAATGTTGAAATATGCCACAAAGGTCAGCTTATTAAGTCTCTTTTCAAATACATCTTGAAAGGTCTAGACAGGTCAAATGTCTCTGCTGAAAGTACATCTACAACACAAGGCTCCTCGGTTGGGAACCCTCAAGGACCAAGAGATGAGATCACAAACTACCTTGACTGTAGATCAATCTCTTCTGATGAAGCAGTGCGTCGCCTTTTCAAATACAAAATTCATGAGCGTACACCTTCAGTATTTCGCTTGGCCATTCATGAAACTGATAAACAACCAGTAACATGGCATGAGGGTCAACCGTTAAACGTAATTCTGAACAGACCGGACATCGAGAAAACATTTTTAAAATGGTTTGCATTAAACAGGACATACCCATCGGCAAGACAATACACGTATTCTGAAATCACTCATGCATTTGTCTGGGATAAAGACGCCTCTCAATGGGTTCCAAGGAAAAAAGGATTTGCAATTGGAAGATTCAGATCTATCCCACCCCTAATACATTGCCCATCTCTGGCGGTCTAAACTTTGCCGACTGGGTCCTAGCTGTTGGTGATGGAAAAATTCCACCAGCAAACCTTGTGGACGATTCAACAATCGACTTGATTGATATTCCTAAACGTTTTGTGATTCCAAAGTCCATAAGCCCAATCATAGAAATTGTCAATCGAGTTTATCCTAATTTGGCAACAAATTACCAATCTATTGCATATATCAGAGCAAGATCAATTGTCACACTAACAAATCAAGTTGTCTCAAATATCAATGACTATGTGTTAACACAAATTCTCGGGGATGACAAAGTTTATCTTAGTTCAGACACGTTGACTACAAGTGGCCCGAATCAGACACGACTTGAGGCAGAATACTCCACAGAATTCTTGAATGCATTAGCTTTCAATGGCATGCCAGACCATCCATTACGCCTTAAATTGTATGCTATTATCATGCTCCTCCGCAACCTGAACCCATCTGCAAGTCTATGCAATGGCACTCGCATTCTTCTTACCTATCTAGGCGAACATACACTTCGAGGATTAATCATAGGAGGGTGGTACGAAGGAAAAATAACAATTATTCCAAGAATTGTTCTTGATAAGTCTGACCTAAACTGGCCATTCACTTTGAAAAGACGTCAGTATCCAATTCGCCTATGTTATGCAATGACAACACACAAGAGTCAAGGACAAACTCTCGAACAGATTGGCATCTACTTACCAAAACCTATTTTCTCTCATGGTCAACTCTATGTTGCATTGTCTCGGGCGAGATCCATCGAAGGTGTTCATATTATACTTCAAAATGATCACAACGTACCCAAAACAAGCACGTGCAACATTGTATATCAGGAATTTTTTGAAGATTTACAAGCGTCGGTCAATGTTTAACTACTTTTCACCAACATTGGACTGTTTGTAATTCCAAATATTCGAATCCTTTTATCATGTATTAATTTTTCATATATTAATTATCATCCCTTTTATCCTGTAAATATTTTATATAGTATTAATAATAACCCTATTAGTACCTAATCACTATAATCTTATATTATCTTTCTTATTTACAATCAACTTTTGAACAACGGGTGTGCAATCTCTTCATACTATCAATTTAAATTTCCGCGGCATTGCGCGGCCAACCATACTAGTTAGAATAAAAGAGCAAAAAAGCTCTAAGCAGTGTAGTTCAATTTTGAGGGATAGACGGCTAGCAAAACTCTTGGATATAATATGGATCCTGGCATAGCATTTTAATTCAATAGGTAGCTCTAGCTCCGTATTAGAGTACACGGAGCGGTCGGTCACTATGTATACACCATCGTATATCTCATTTCCGCTCTTATTCTATTATGTTTATATTACAATCCTTAATAAAAGATCTCTTGACTTGTGTGAAACTACTTGATATAATTATAATTTTGGTTCATATTCAAGTATTATAAGTGGTTACAGGTGTTTTCCATGGTTATTATCAATTTTTTGCATGAGGACTAGCAAAGCTTAAGTGTGGGGTTATTGTTGACATTTGATTAACATATTCATCACCCTTATTTAAGCGACATTCCATGCATAATAGTATAGTTTTGGGTAGAAGTTTAGGGTATTTCTTACATGTTAAGCTTCTATCTTGTTTTAGTGTCTCGGACTCGCCAATGGTCCATTTGATGTCATTTTGTAGTGCTTTTTATAAATTTTATTACATGGCGACATCGCGGCATATTCAGAGAAATATAACATGCATGGACAAGTTAAGACGACTAAAGAAGATGAAAAACCCAAGTGTTGGAAATATCAAGATTTGCTCTTCAGCATGTCTAGAATTTCAGGGAAATAAGTTGACCAACAAAGGCGTAGAAGGTTACATGAGTCTCACAAAAGCTAACTCACAATTTCCCCTCTGCTAGTCAATAATTGCACTTCGATGGAAAGTTTTTAGGCGCAACTATTGACAAACCGACAACATTGTACAGTCCAAATCCTATAAATATATTAGTCCTCCTCTTAGTTTGAGACAACTTTTGGACAAAATTTGAGAGGCAGAAGGGAGGCTTTTGACCTAGGAGAATACTTCGACTTCGAGGAGCTCGGATCCACTTCGACATATCAAGGTTGGCATATCGTTCTTCTTCGAAGAACATAGTGAAATTAGGGTTTTCAGATTTTTGCTTGTTAAACTAGTTTCAATGAATTCCTTTTATTGAGTTTGATTTGTTCTTCATGATAATCATAGCTAAACTCCTCTCGGCATAGATTAGTTGAATCCAAGGTAATTCCTTATGAACGAATTATTATTTAATATCTTCAATTTACGTGAGTTGGATGGATATTAGTTTATGATTGATTTCGATTAGGTTCTTGTTCTTGCTTGGCCAGCTTGAATAGGATCTTGTGAGATTTCCATCCACTCGAAAGAGCTTGTTTATCATAGAACACCAAAGTTAATTATCTAGGTTAGTCGATATTACCTTTAGGAAGGGTCGGTTAGACTAATCCATCGTTAGTGTAATTCTCATTTGATTTATCACCATATTAGTTTTAGATGCATGGCTCGAGGTAGGGATCTAAGATTCTAGGATTGGTAGTAGGTTAGCAGTTCTCGCAAGGGCGTGACATTAGTATATAAGAAATGGGAGAGTGAAATGTGCAATCTTGCCTTGCAAAAATTTAGTAGTTGATTATCGTTTGTTTGTTTGGATAGCGTAAGAGGATTCGAAATTTTTGAGCAGTTTCATTCCAGTTATTGAAACCCTTTATTCATGCAATCTTGCAATATTAGTTATTTTTCTTTTGATTCTTGGTTTAATTGTTAGCTATAGTAATCATGCAACTCAAACCACAACTTGATTACTTTCGATTAGCATTTTACATCACTATGAGTAAACACATCGTTGAGGCCCTAGGTAAGTCAACTCTATTTACTTCGGTAATTAGGTTTTATCTTTGAAAGGTCACTACAACAGTATCAAAGGAGCACTTCCAACTTGTACCATGAACCTTGGTACATTGTACTTATAACTTGTACCGTGTACCTTGGTATGGTGCACTTCCACCTTGCACCATGCAACTTGGTATGGTGAACTTCCAACATGCCCCGAGCACCTTATTACGATGCATTTCCACCTTGTACCATGCAACTTGGCACGTTTCTCTTTCACCTTACATCTTGGACCTTTGTAGGTTGAACTTCCAACTCCAACCATGCACCTTGGTGTGGCGCACTTCCAACATGCACCATGCACCTTTGTACATTGCATTTCAAAATTTCACCATGCACCATGGTACGATGCACATCCACCATGCACTGCTTATCTTGGTACGGTGCATGTCCGCCTTGCACTGTGCATCTTGGTACAGTGTACATCCAACTAGCACCGTCAACCTTGTTACACTACACCTCTCACTTACATCGTGCATCTTGTTACTGTGCACTTCCAACATACACCGTGCACCTTTTTACGGTGCTCATGCACTTTGCCTCATGCATCTTGGTACTCTGCACTTCCACTTTGCTCCGTGCACCTTGGTACGGTGCACTTCCACCTTGCACCGTGCACCTTGGTATGGGTCACTTTTCACTTGCACTGGGCACCATGGTATATTTTAATTCCACCTTGCACCATGCTCGTTGGTACGGTGAACTTCTACCTTGCATTTTGCACCTCGGTACGGTGCACTATTAAATTGCACCATACACCTTGGTATAGTGCACTTCCAACATGCAATATGCACCTTGTTACGATGAACTTCAACCTTGCACAACTTAGCTTGATACGCTACACTTTCAAGTTGCACATGTACATTAGTACGGTGGACCTCCAACTTCCACCATGCACCTTTGGATCGCGCATTGTGCACCGTACGGTTCACTTCCAATTTTCATTATACACCATTAAACGGTGCACCTTTAACTTGCACCATGCAACTTGATATGGTGCACTTCACTACAAGACGCTACATTTTAATAGCGGTTTTTATCTATTTTAAGAGCGGATAGTCCGCTGTTAAAGCTAACAGTAGATTTTATCCTCCATTAAAACTAATAGCTGATAAACTCTGTCGTTAAACTTTTCATCCTGCAATAAAAAAATACAGAAACCCAACTGGGTTTCTACGTTCATCGTTCTTTGTTTTCAGTTTTTTTTCTTCTTCTTCTTATTCGATTCTTCTTCATATTCTTTGATTTTTCTTCTTCTTATTCTTCAATTCTTTTTTTTCTTCTTCTTCGATTCTTCTTTGATTCTTGATCTTCTTATTTGATTTTTCTTCCTCTTCTTCGATTCATCTTTGATTCTTCTTCGATTATTTTTCTTCTTCTTTTTTTCAATTCTTTTTTGATTTCTTTTCTTTTTTTTTATTCTTCAACTCTTCTTCTTTTTTTCAATTAATCTTTGATTTCTTTTCTTCTTCTTATTTGATTTTTCAACTCTTTTTTCTATTCTTCTTTTTTCAATTCATCTTTGATTCTTTTTCTTCTTCTTCTTTGATTCTTTAATTTTTTTTTCGATTCTTCTTTTTCTCTTCTTCTTTTCTTTTTCATTTTCATTAAAAGAAAGAAAGTGGAGAAAGAATTTTTTTTTTTCAACTACATTGAAAGAAAAAAAATAAACAAAAAAGAATGAAGAAAAAATTTGAAGAATGGAGGATGAAGTGTCGGGAATAGAAATAGAGAAGTAGGGAAAATTTGAAATTTTGGGGAGGATGGAAAAGATTTTTAAATTTGGGAAAGAGGGAAAAGAATTTCGGAATTTTAGGGATGAGGGAAAGAAAAAGGGAGTGAAATTTTGAATTATTGAATTCTCCCGAACAGTTTAACAATGGATTTTTAAAATCTGTTGTTAAATTAACAGTGATTTTGGATCTACTGTTAGATTTAAAGTTTAAACTCGGATTTTTCATACGTGATGTTAGACTAATGATGGTTATGAATCCATCGTTACACATGTGCTGTTAAACATGCAACTTGTAGTGCTTCAACCATTCACTATACACTTTGCTACAATGCACTTCTAACTTACATCGTGCACCTTCTACAATTTAATTTCACATTGGAACGTGCACCTTGGTACCTTGCACTTTCACCTTGCATTGTGCCTTGTTACGGTGCACTTCCTCCTTGCACTGTGCACCTTGGTACGATGCACTTCCAACTTGCACCTTCCACCTTTGTATGGTACACTTCCAACTTGCACGGTGCACCTTTGGTACAATGCACATTCAACTTGCATCGTGAACCTTGGTATCATGCACTTCCACCTAGCATCATGCACCTTCGTACGATGCAAATCTACCTTGCACAACCTTGGCATGGTTTACTTCCAACATGTAATGCACACCTTGTTACAATGCATTTCCACCTTGCACCATGGACCTTGGTAGGGTGCAGTTTTACATTGCACCTTGCACCTTAGTATGCTGCACTTCCACCTTGCACCGTTCACCTTTTTATGATGCACTTTCAACATGCACCGTGCATCTTGTTACAGTGCACTTCAACCTTACACCATGTACCTTGGCATGATGCACTTTCACCTTACACGTGCAATTTAGTATTCTACACTTCTGATTTGTACAATGCACCTTTGTACGATAGACTTGCAACTAGCACCGTACACCTTTCTACGGTGCACTTCTAACTAGCATAATAAACTTCAAATGGTTCACTTCCAACACTGTGTATGGTGCACTTTGAACTTTCACCATACACATTATTGTGGTGCACTTCCAACTTGCACCGTGCACCTTCATATGGTTTACTTTTACCTTGAAACTTCCACCTTGATACCTTACACCATGCACCATGCACCTTTGTATGGTTTACTTTCACATTGTTATGTGCACCTTTCTACCTTGCTCCATGCATCTTGGAACAATGCACTTCCAACTTTCACCGTGCACCTTTGGTCGATGCAGTTCTACCTTGCACCATGCACATTGGAAAGGTGCAGTCCCACCTTGCATTGTGCACCTTGGTACAATGCACTTCCAACATGACCGTGCACCTTGTTATGATGCACTTGCTGTAACACCCATACCACTAACAACTTCGATTTAAAATACAATAGCATAGCAGTAATAGGGGTGCTAAGGTACTTATACCACATATATCATGTAGCATAATTTATCAATTCAATTCCGTCCCAAGAATCTAGAGATGTACTTATACATACCCATAAGATTGACTAGTCAACACAAAAAATGCTCACAATGTTATATATGACTTATTTATTTTACAGAATGCTATAAAAGAAGTCCGTAAGAAAACATATCAATGAAGAATAGAACATAAGTCTCAAGCTCCACAAGCTTGGACAGAATTATATTTCACATCGTACTAGTACACGACAATTCAAAACATATGCACATGATGAGAGTAACAGTCTCAAATAGGGTTTAAACACAAAATGAGGATCAACACACAATCTTCAATATCTACCAGGCGTCGTCGCCATGATGGCCGACCCTGGAGCTCGATGATACCATACCTTAGATTTATAGTGTATGAATCGGTAAAGCCTATTATCCCTCTGAAATTGAAAGTAAGGGTCAGTGCTAATCACTGAGTGAGGATCTTTGTCATGGCCACTCTAAGGTACACATAATCATAAAGAAAGTGTTTAGCATATAATACATAAGGCTACTTCTATATTTTAACTCATATTCATATTTTATTGGGATCTCGACTCATATATGCTGACCCATGTATATGTTAGTGGCACCAAATGGACTGCATCGAGTTAGTGTGGCACTTACTGAGGCCCACAGCGACAGTTACTGTGGCGCTTACCAAGGCCCACAATGTAACAAAAGTGCAATAAGCATAATAGTCAGCATACGAGCCCTAAGTAGGTGATCAATCAATTACCTTATTTATTCAATAATCAGGAATAGCTACAACTCATATTAAAACATATATTAAATCAGATATACAAGATAGGTAACATAACATGTATTACATCAAATAACCGATACGGTAAATCAGCATATATAATCTTAAGATTAAAACGGCCAATACCCTAGCATGCACATGGCCTTTCATAATAATAAAATCATAATGGAACGTCTAACCCGGTCAGATATGTAAGACACGCTGACCAGAATTAACCCTTGAGTATACAGATATAAGCTTCTGAGTTGAGACCTTACTTCCAACAGAACTATGAACGAGGGCCAATGCATGATATTGTAAACTAGCTCTCTTATGAGTTCTATGTTTGCACTACTATACAATCACTACTTCCTGTTCTTTTTCAAATATGCCTATCACCCCTTTATCTACCACACATTCTGTTCTTAACCTTATCCTCAAATACATTATATTTGATTCCCTTAGAGCGAAAGAAAAGGACAGGTACACATGAAGTGGTGAGGGAATAATCTAAACTAACTAGGGCTTTTGTCATGATGTGAGGGTAGGATATGCATCTCCTCATGGATGCACGTGAACTCTTTTTCCAATTTTGCATGAAAGTATGAATGTACAGATTAAATGATAAGGATAACAATTTTTATCATGAATGTATACAATAGCTTGTACCAAGTAATTTCAATTAATCTGACTAGTATGGTTGGAACGAGATGTTATACTTGCACCTTCCACCATGTACAGTGGCACGATGCACTTTCACTATGTGTTGTGCACCTTGTACTCTGCACTAACAACTTGCATCGTGCACCTTTATACAGTGCACTTCTAACTAGCATCGTACACCTTCAAATGGTTCACTTCTAACTTGTACAGTGCACTTATGTATGGTGCACTTCGTGCTTTTACCATGCACATTGTTGCGCTGTACTTCCAAATTCCACCACCTTTGTTTGGTTTACTTTCACCTTGCAACTTGCACCATGCACCTTCAAATAGTTTACTATCACCTTGGAATATGCACCTTTGTACCTTGCACCATGGATCTTAGGATAATGCACTTCCACCTTACATCGTGCACCGTGCACCTTCGTACGATACAGTTCTAACTGACAGAGTGGATATTGGAAAGGTGCACTCCCCCTTAACATTATGCACCTTGGTATAGTGCTCTTCCAACTTGCATAGTGCACCTTAGAATGATGCACTTCCAACTTGCATTGTAAAACTTCATATAATACACTTCCAACTTGCACAATTTACCTTTGTACGATGCACTTCCAACTTGTACCATGCAGCTTGGTACCGTGCACTTTCAACCTACACCGTGCACCTTGGCACCGTTCACTTACATAGTGCATCATGTACCTTGGTATAGTGCATTTCTACCTTGGATTGTGCACCTTTATATGTTGCACTTGTACCTTGCATTGTCTAACTTGGTGCGGTGGACTTTAAGTTGCACCCAAAACCTTGGTATGGAGTACTTCCAACATGTGTCATGCACCTTGCTTGGTAAATTTCATTTCACTCTGCAACTCGATACAATGCAGATCCAACTTGGACCATGCACCTTGGTACATTGCACTTTCAACTTGCACCATGCAGCTTGGTACAGTGAACATCCACCATGCATCGTGCAACTTAGTACAATGCACTTCCACCTTGCACTGCGCAGCCTGATCTATGCTCTTCCTACTTGTATTGTGGACCTTGGTGTGGTGCACTTCCAAATTTCACCGAGCACCTTCGAATGGTGAACTTCCAACGTGCACTACACAACTTGGTACAGTGCACCTCCAACATGCACCATCCAGCTGGGTACGGTGCACTTCCACCTTGGGACGGTGCACTACTACCTTACATCGTTGATGAGATTCAATTTATCACGTTTATCGCCCTCATTTAAATAACATTTCATGCATAATTATATTGTATAGCTTTGGGTAGAACAATAGGGTGTTTTGTCCATCTTAACTATTATCTCGATTTAGTGTCTATTTAATATTGTTTTGGAGTGTTTTTTTTATAGATTTTAGGTATATTACGACATCAAGACATTAAGACATTTCCATACATCTTGTATGGAGGAAGCTAGGACGAATCGGAGGACCAAAATTCACAAGTACTGGAAAATGAGACAGGTGGCGCCTAACCTATTAATACTTTGTGCGCAAGAGTCAACGTTCTAGGCGCATAATGCACAAGAAATCTTCCGTCAGTATCATGATTGCCGCCTAAGATGTTGAAAATTTATGGCGCCAATCATGACATTATAGCCGTCAACGTAAAAGACCTGTCTTCCTTCATTCCCACACACAAACACAAACACAATGGAAAATCCTAGTGCAAGGTTCCATGTTGCAAAGTGGGAGGTGGAAGTGCATCTTATCAAGGTGCACCGCACAAGGTTGAACAGCTTACAAGGTGTAACACACAAATAGAAGAATCCTAAATAAAATTTAAAAACAAGTATACAAATGATGCATATTATCCTTATTACGCAACAAAAGCAACTTAATACTTTCGTTCCACCAGACAGAATGCTGATACTACTAGACAACAAGCTTTCTATGGGTTTGGGTTACTGCGTGTTTAAAAAAAAGGAATTTAAGATGGTATTTTATTTTTAGGGAGATATCGACTTGGATGATCAAAGTCTGCATAGTTTTAAACTGATAAATTTTGGTATTTTGCAATCCATTTATACTTAGGTGCTCGAGTTGAATTCTTTTAAGAGTTGGATGATACAACTCACCCCTCCTTAGGGCTGGAAATTCTGTACGGTGATTAGGTAATTACCGAAACCGAACCGAACTTTTTCAGTATTCAGTTGTAGTAACCAAATTTTATCAGGGTTCTCGAATAATTTGTCATTTTCGTAGCTCGACTTTTTCGTCGAATTTTTTACCTTTTATTAATTAGAATACACACTTCTAAAATTTTACCGAATTGTTTAAATTATCAATTAACGGTTATAAGCAAAGATGCTATGCCGTACCTAGATATTAAGCGTTGGTAGAATTAACGGATTGACATGATATTTCGAACCAAAAAACTTAGTTCTGTAATTGGACAAGGTGATAGGGTTTCGATCCCCACTAAATTGGGTTAGTTTGGGCCCATTTCGAATTTCAGAATTTTAATTACAAATAAATGGACAAAAACTAAAAAAGGTATTAAGTTTACAAAAATTCTGACCTAGATTAGTCATTCCTCTACGTGTCATCACCTCGCCCCTCCCTTGCATCGTCATCATCACCTTCATTCCTATAAATAAGACTTTTAACAATGACAATCGGAAGGGGGGAGGGATAGAACGATGGACTACTGATTACAACGAGAACTCCCCCAAAATCTCCTAATCCCTCTACACCCTAAATCCATTACACTATGAATTCATTACACCCTAAATCCATTAAACCTCAATCCCAATACAACATAAAAGAGATAAGAAGAAACATAAAAATACAAACATAAATGCTTATAGTAGAAGGTTCGAGAATTCATCGTCCAAGCTTTCGAAGTCCTAAACTCTTTGAGCAAGCGGCCCGGAGATCTTACCAACACTGCCAAAGAAGAAGAGTAAGAATCAGCTTTCGAAGGTTGATCCTCATAAACAAAACATTTTCCTGATTTTTAGATATTCATATAACAGGCATATCTCTGTTTCCATTATTATGATTGCTCATGTCCTAAACCCTTTTGATAATCTAATGATCATCAAAACTAAGTAATCCAAAGAGCTCACCTAAACAGTAATGATATAAAAAAATTAATAAAGACTGCTTTCACCAAATAAAAATTTGTAGGAAAACATAATTAAAAGGGTTCAAATGAGCGATTTCGAGCCATTTTAGCACGATCAACATCAAAACTCAAAAACTTAACATGTGACATCAACATCAAGCAAAAACATTAGCTCTTGGTTAAAACAAGTTGCTGAAATTTTATCAAGGATGACACTAAATAATTAATTTTTCAAACAAATGGGTAATTTTTAGAGAGTTCATATTACTAAGCTCATCTTAACAACAAAATAGTCCAGTTTTTATTCCAAGTGACCGAATCAATAAAACTACCATCATCCACCAAGCAAAGGTAAAGCAAGTGTAAAAATTGAGTTTTTACCTTTCTCGCTCGCCTCTTCTCCGACCGGCGGGTCCGTCGTCGGCGGCCCTTCTCTTCTTTCTTCTGCTTTCCTGCCCCCTCCCCTCTTGTTTCACCGATGCCAAACCCGAATAAAAAAATGAAATAAAACAATAAAAGTCAGAGAAAGGCTATACAAATGAAAACTCTAACCCTAGATTTATGATCGGGGCTTGCATGGCACCGGAGGATTTGCTGGAGGCATCCTCGAGCGACATGCAAATCTAGATCGGAGTAAAAATCAGGAATAACAAGTAAAAAAAGGGGTTTTTGTTGTTTTACCTTTTAGAAGAAGGCCGCCGCTGAAGAAGAGAGAAAGCAAGAAAGAAAGAAGGAAAAAAGAGAAAAAGATGAGGAGAGGCGGCGGTCGAGCAGCGCCGCTAGAGACGAGAGGGGGGAGGAGAAGAAGACAAAAAGGAAAAGAGGGAAAGACAGGAGAAGGGAAGGAGGAAAAGAAGAGGAGAGGCGGCGGTCGTGCCACCGCCGCTGGAGAAGAAAGAAAGAGGGGGGGAAAGAAAAGAGACGGCGGCGCTTGAGGAGAAGAAGAAGAGGAAAGAAGGGAAGAAAAGGAAAAGAAAAGGGGTGGTGGCGTGGGAAGACGAAGAGGAAAAAGAAGATAAAGAAGAGAGAGGAGAAGGAGCGGCCGCCGCCGCCGATGAAAAAGTATAGAGAAGGGAGATGATTGAGAGGAAGAGAGCCAGCTAGGGTTTGAAATGGCTGATTTCGGGTTAAGAAGTATTTATATCGACTAACTAAGTTACGAGTTTGCCCCTCACCTTTCTTCTTGACAGGCAAAATATCTAAGGGTATTTTCGTCTTTTTCGTTTTGGGTCGGATAATGAGTGGTCGGACCGGTCAATTTGCTCAGTGATTTTGGCATTTCTCCTTTCTTATTTCGTTTCGAATTTCGGTTCGGCCCATTTCGGTCAGAATGCATTAGTATTGTCTAAATTAAGTTTTGTTAAGCCTGAATTAAGAATAGCGTAAAACCGAGATAAGGGTTGGTTAATAACAAAATTTTAAATTCTCTAATTTTATTTGATATTTAAAAGTAAAAATAGTAAAACCTAAAAAAATGAAATCTTCCAAGTATTTAAAATAATTTTAACATATTTAATGTCGATAACGTTAATTTAACGACAATAAAATCATCGAATCACTAAAAGTGTTTGCGTCAAATGTATCCGAATATAGGTTCGTTTCTTGCCCGATAGCATATTTCTAATTTTTTTAAAATCCCATTAATTAATAAAAATAAACTAAATCATCTTTAAATAAAAGAACTAAAAAATCAAATATGCCATTAATACTAATAAAATTTTCTACAAATAAGCGCCCATATTATAAATCATTAATAATCCTTATTATTTCCGTTAGTTTTATAAAATAACAAATATTCTGATTTGCAAACCAGGAGGTTCGTACGTAAATTCATTGAACATTATATCTTTTTTTTCCTTGCCTTTTCCTAGATAAATATATTCTTGAATTGGTGTTGACGGATTCGGAATACCGAAACTCAACGAATCAATCGACGCTTTTTTTAAAGTAAAAAGAACGAGCATAGTAGCATAATTTTTTCTATAGTAAAAATTACGAGAAATCCTAGGCAACTTTTCACATATGAACTACGCGGACTCTGATCCCAAAATATTGGGTACGTTGGCAGCCGAGAGAGGCTCGAGTCCACCTTAAAACAATACCTCTATCGTAAAAATAAATTGTCCAGTAACGTGTTTTTCGCAAGAGCGAAAATCCGCAAAAAACTTTGAATAGTGGTGTGAGCTTTCACAAGAGGGAAAGTGCGTGAGTCCACTATTTTCAAACAAATCTTCTTTGACTAATAAAATATTAAAACACAAAAATGTTCCTTCAATAAATATAAAACGAGAATAGTAACGTCGAGTTTTATGCTATTACAGTCACATGAAATTCTAGAGATATAAAACTCATACAAAATTTCAAAATTACTAAACAAACCGCAACTATTTAGTTGCACCTCAAATAAAAATTTTCAAATCAAACTACGTGGACTTTGATCCGGAACTCCGGCTACATAGGCTGTCAAAAGACTCGAGTCCGACTTTAAAACAATTTTTCTTTTTGTTTCCAACTTTAAAACAATTTATCACTTTATTTCTAATTTTAAATCAGTTTATCATTTTATTTCCAACCTTAAAACGGTTTATCATTTTATTTCCAACTTTCAAAAGATTTATCATTTTATTCCCAACTTTCAAATGATTTATCATCTTATTTCCACCTTTAAATTAATTTATCATTTTATTTCCTACTCTAAAACAGTTTATCATTTTACTTCCAACCTTGAAGCAATTTATCATCCTTCTAAATTGAAAATAATTTATCGACTTCCCCTTTTGAACTGTATTACAAAAATATGACCGTATTGGCGGCTCTAGTCTTTACATAACAAAAAATTAAACGCACTTAATAAAAACACATCAAACTGATCGATTTTTGTAGTACCGATTTACCGGGCGCTGTGGGGGTGCTAATCCTGCCCCACACTTAACCGTCCCCCTTACCCAGATCTTTGAACGCAGACCATGCTCGGTTTAGGTTCCAAAGCCTGAACCGGGCTCCAAGTGTCAAATCCACTTTTAAGCGATTGGTGGCGACTCCAAACCATTTCAGGTCATCGCCGGGCGGACGAGAACGTTCACGACAGATGGCGACTCCGCTGGGGAAATAAAACTCTCCAAAGGGGCAAGCTACATTTAAATATGGATAACTCTATCTTTCTTCATTTGATGTGTATACTTTTTTTGTGCGCCATTTACTTTATAAGTATTCATGCATCTGCCTGCTCAATACCCGAGCTTTACCCTTAAATGGAATTTTGTGTGTAGTAGCGTTTGCCTTTATAAGAGTAAGGGCGTGTGAATCCTCATCCCAGTATCGAGTCATACCAGGGTTAGCCTCATTGCCCTCATATAGTTCGCCTAGCAACATCCCTTAACCAACCTAGGTTTAGATCCTATGAACACCCCTTTCTTATCATGCAAGACCTAGGGCTTCCCGACAATGAGATTATGTGTTTTAATATTCCTTATATCGCACTATTGTGTGCTTTCTCGCGAATTTACTTCGTTATTTACTTTCGTGACCGGGATCTTCATAAATTCCTCTCAAAGAGCATTTTAAAACATTTTATTTGTGAAAAATAGCAATAGTTTCGAGTCATCCTCGACACTTGCATTTCTAATCAAAATAAAATTATTATAATTATCCGAAATTTGAACAAAAATACTATCATATTCAACACTATCATATACATCAAGAGCATCATCTTCATAAATTATGGAAACATATAGAGTAAGCATTATGTGTTCGAATCATGAGCATACGCCCAATGAATTCATGTTATCATGCACTTTAAATATTCGACACGTGCATTCAAAACAAAATCTCCATAATTCTATTAGAGACAAACATTGTTAAATTTTTGAATTATTCTCATAATCATAATTAGCTTATCGATAAAAATTCATATTCATTTAAGAGAAATACATTCAAGTAAAAATCTATTTTTGGGGCATGTAGATACAAAACTTGCACATTCTTTTATAAAAAATCATAAAAAAAACAAATTTCAATGGATTCTTCAATTTGCTTATCAATGAAAAAACCGTGTCATCAAATATTGGACGAGATCGAGAGCTATCTCTCATTGGCACAAGAAATCCAGGGGCATCAACAACGTCGACTACCCTCCTTTATCAAGCAGCATGAAGTAAAATTACGAGAAATTCAGAACTCATTCCAAATAACTTGATGGTTATGAGTTTATATCTCATAAAAGAAGGATCAATTAGTGGCTAAGTGCATTTTATCATCACTTTATTTTATCTTTATTTTTTTTAATCCCATCATCATATTCACCAAAATTATTATCTCCACCTCTCTTCACAAATGCAACCCAATGAAAGTCTCCGACCAAACTCGAGAACAATCAAGATTTTCATAATTTAAAAAGTTAATTGAACTTTCTTTTTATTAGATGGAATGGTTTGCATATTTAACGATGAAGGAATGTCGCTAGCAGACATGCGAGGTCTCATTCATCCATCAATAAAAATATTTTTTCTTTTATTTTACTTTGAGAGATTCTCCTTGTCGAAACACTCCTAGAACTTGCATGAGACTGGTTCAAGACCACATGATTTTGCAATAACGACATAAATTGCAGAGACATTAGGATTACCCCTAAAAAGAAGCCTACCCAACAAAATTATATAGACAACCAACATTAGTCTTTCCTTCCATATAACACACAATTCAAACTCATCCCCTGTATTTCAATATCCCTTTCAAACTTGAGAGCTTACAGCAATCACCTAGTATGCATATTAATATAGGTCAGCTCAAACAACGACGACTACTAGTAAGGAACAGCTGAAGCTGTAAAAAAAAACAGTCATCAAAATTCTCGAAGAGTGCATCCCAAAATAAAAAAAGAACAAAAAAGTGAACAAGGGATCCAAGTTATTAATCTCATAAGGTAGAGGAGCCACAATCTCACGTCAGTCGATGGGCCTCACATATATCCAAGTCGATACAACTGGAGCTAAAAAAAATATTTACGAGCCAGCGTCATTAGGCAGTTTCTTCACTTATCGAGTCATCATCAATCAAAGTTGACCAAGACAAGTGTGTTACCCGATGATTGGCCCGCATACCATAGCTTACAAATATTAATAAAATTTATTAACCCTACTATCTAACTGAGACATTTACATATTATAAACCTAGAAAAGCCCTCTTGATATGTCATTTGCATTATGCAAAGTGGTGGCGAACTGGTTTCATTTCAAGCCTATGGTGACTATCTAGATAAGGAAAATGAATGAGTAAAACACTTAACCCGAAAATCAGAGCGGAAAAACTAGAGAGTAAGTACGTCTCATACATACGCGTACCAAAATATCCACGTGAGAAGTCTAGCTAAGATCGACGATGTGTCCGTTCCTTTGAGTTAA
This sequence comes from Linum usitatissimum, assembly GCA_030674075.2. Lineage (NCBI taxonomy): Eukaryota > Viridiplantae > Streptophyta > Magnoliopsida > Malpighiales > Linaceae > Linum > Linum usitatissimum. Next base: position 340,741 of record JAUJYP020000046.1, read on the forward strand.
ATATGCAAATTTACCAATGAGATGGATATCTATTTCCATTTGATCAAAAGAAATTTCGAATTCCTCGTAAATTATAAAAATCTTAATTTGTTCTCAAATTCGCTTTGTAGTATAGCACATACAGATGTCTTCAAAACACAACTTCTAACCTGTTCCTAAAAAGAAATCAAATATATTTCCCCGATGAGTCCACTTGTTCACCTAAAAAAAGAGCTCAAAAACAGAAAGAGAGCTATAAATGATCATTCGTCATAATGAATTCATAACCGTCCAGTTACAAAGAATCATCATCTCCATTGAGAAGGAGTCAAATCTACTCACTAGATGCTCTCCAAGTAGACGTCAATCAAACAAGAATATCAAGGGGCATGATCATCAAGCAATACTCGAGACATTATTACCAAGTCTTATGCCGTTTCAGAACCCAACTGAAGCCCCGCGCCAAGCTACAACCAGAGGTAGCTTTCGCTTAAGTCCAAACTCGAAAGATACAGTTAATTATTGATAAGCAATTCCTAGGTTCCTACATGATATTCTCATGTGTCATTTCGAAATTTCCAAAAACATATCATATTTATGCCCCATTCACCGACAAAGATTTTTCCAAAGACATTTTCTCAAAATTAAACATTTATCTTTTTTATGCACCCATGAAAGACATATCACTTCAAATTCGTATTCTTTCACACAAAGTAAGTCAAAGTCATGTATGTGTCTCCAGTCTGAGAAAACAACTACATATGCCTAGTCATATAATCATGTATCTTATTACCACAATTCCAAAAATCATCATACCGATCAATTGAGAAAATAAATCAAAACTTTTCATCACTTACTACCTTGCATATGCAATGGTAATATTGATTTCTCGTTTCGGTTTTAAAAAATAAAATAAAAAGTAAAAATAAAGCATGCTTCATACTAACATAAAGCTTATCATAACTGCATTCATAGATTTATCGAGCATTCAAAATCTTATGCTTAATCCAATTTCTCATTTTCTACCAAATTTCAAAATCATCCCTAGACTTTTTACATGCATATGAGATTTATCATGCATCATGTCTTAAATGATCACTATTAATTACAAAATCGAGAGGCATGGCTCAATCATATAAGTTTCCATCTTCGTTGCATGCACAAATAAAATTCAAAAATTATCATTTAGTGCATCATCATCCTCATAAGCATATCGTGCATTAAAATTCATATGGTTTTGAGGAACCCCTCGTTTCCTAATTCAAAATCGTCAAGAGCTTTTCATCCTTATAACATGTAAAATTATCAAACACATGCATCAAAGGTTATTCATGCATCATCAACGTCATGATAAATATCCCAAAATAATCCAATTAATTTAAATTTTAATATCGTACAACTCAAATACATTCACCATGACTCAATCCAAATCTTGTACACCCTTGCGTGCCGGGTATAAACCCATTGCATTTTGAAAAATCCAAATACTTAAAGCCTTGCGTGCCGGGTATAAACACATTGCATTTTGAAAAAAATCCGAATATTTACACCCTTGCGTGTCGGGTATAAACGCATTGCATATTGAAAAAATCCCAAATATTTAAAAATTGCCTTGCATTCGGGCTATAAACGAATTGCACTTAAAAAAAATGCCTTGCATTCAGGCTATAAACGAATTGCATCTTTGAAAAAGTTCCTTGCATTCAGGCTATAATCGAATTGCAGCTTTTGAAAGCTGTCTTGCATTCAATTACATCTTTAGTACATCAACCCTTAGCATCCTAGGTCAAACGGATCGCACCTTTGAATGGGAGATAAGTCAAGCTGAATTCCTAGTACACTCACCCTAGCATCCTGGGTTAAACGGATCGCACCTTGGAACGGGTGACATGTCAAGTTGAGTCCCTAGTACATTCACCCTAACATCCTAGGTCAAACGGATCGCACCTTGGAATGGGAGATAAGTCAAGATGATAATGTTATCTTGAATTAATCGGCCACCAATAAAGGCTGCATGCATCTCATTGGTAAGGGAAGGCATCCAAGTCTTGAGCCGAGTCACCATGATCTTGGAGATGATCTTATATCTGAAGTTATATAAACTAATTTGTCTGAATTCAACCATAGATTGTAGGTTTTCCACTTTGGGAATGAGAACGAGATGGGTCTTGTTCCTTTCCGATGGCATGACCCCGGCTTCAAATAAGCTACAAACCTTCACTACTACTTTCTAGCCAATCGTGTCCCAATGGCGCCGAAAAAAACGCCCCTCTGAATCTGTTCGGCCCCGGTGATTGGTTGGCACCTAAAGCAAACATAGCTGACCTAACCTTGTAACTCTTAACTGGACTCTAGAGCTGGGAATTAATGTCCTCCTAGACAATTCGTGGGACGGAAGAGACTTCGTCGCTGTTCACCATGGTTGGGGTTTCCTGAAAGAGAGCATCATAATAGTCATGATCGTGCCTGTCCAAGGCTCGCGGGTGTGTGGTCTAGTTTCTCACCTCAATTTTGAAACGAGTGATCATGTTACGGAGTTTTTTAAATTTCGTCAATGCAGGGAAATCTTTTGTGTTACGGTCACCCTCGGCTCGCCACTTGAAATGAGTTGTTTGCTTCCATAGGAGATCATTGGACTTCTAGATGTCTTCGAATTCTCTTTTAAGTTGGCATTCCTCAAAAACCACCTCCTGGATTCGGCACCTCATGGGTTCATTTAGGTTGTCCAGACGGTTCGACACCTTTTTTTGTCGTTGTGAAACTTTGAGGCGTGGCAACGTAGATATCTGGAGCATTTCTGAATAATATTTTCATGGTACGGCTTGGATATTCGCGTTGAGATCTCCCACTTAAGTCAAAGTCCTATCGTGATGTGATGTGATGTTACAAAGTGTTGAGTATGCCTCTGATGCTACGCACACGGGTTTCGAAAGCTTTGCGGTTTGATCCACTACTGATCTGTCACATGTTACAGTAGGAGTGTGTGACACTGGGTAGAGATGAGAGTTTGTTTGGAGGACCATTATGGTGACATTACTAGAATTATGGATTCAGTATTATGAGATACTATGTTAATGTTTGCACATTTACCTTCCCTCGGTGATGCTTTCTACTAAGGCTGTCTGTTAGATACTCAATGCTTATCATTGACCCCTTCATGGTTTTGTTTGGCTTTCGGTATGTATTTGTGTGCTATTTCACATGTACTGGAGCTAGAGCTGGAGAGCATTGGTTGATTTTGATATTGGTAGTGATATCAGTTTTGATGAATTTAAAAACTTGGAGTTGCATTTTCACTTGTTTTTGTCAGGGTTGTATTTAAGGATCGGAGTTATGTTCTTAGCCCATATTAAAGGTTTAATAATTTTTTTTCTCTTCTATCTTTAATGCTTGTAATGTCAATGTTAGCTTTTTGGATTAAAGTTCGGTCCGTTATAGCCCAATTATATGAGTTAAACTAATAGTTCGACTGAAGTCTTTTAGAATGGGATTTTACACAACACATCATTACTTTACGGATGACCTCCTTGTCTTCTCCAAAGCTACCGAGAAATCTATCTAGGAGGTTGTCGATTCTTTGGGCCTGTTTAAACGTATGTCAGGCATCTACTTTAATCCTTCAAAAACGGCCATCTACTTGGCAGGGGTCCATTCTGATGTGGCAGATCTTTTGGCTAGCAAATCGGGGCTCACTAAAGGTGATTTGCCTTTTTGTTACCTCGGGGTTCCCCTCACTGCTGGGAAACTCAAAAGCTTTGACTAACAAGTCGTCCTTAATAAAATCGTGGGTCGAATCAGAGATTAGAAGTCAAAGATGCTCTCGTATGGTTGGAAGTTGCAGCTCCTTCATTCGATTATTAAAGGAATCCTCCAATATTTGGTGTATGTGTTTATTTTACTTCAATATCTTCTCGATGATATTGCTGGAGTGTGTAACAAGTTTCTGTGGGGGAAAAAGTCTGGGCAAAGCAGCAAGTTTGTGTGACCTCTCCTTACCTATCCGAAGACAGAAGGGGGGTCGGTCTTACCTCCACTAGCTTATTTAACTTGTTGTTCCTCAATCTCTCCTCATAAGCCTCACTTCCACCACATTCATACCTTGGTGGCAAAGAAATCAAGGGACTCAATCCCTGCGCAATCTTCACAGCTTCACCCTCCGTATTCACAATCTGGTCAAAGCACAAGTATCGCCCGCACGTCGATTGATCCTCCATCGCTCGAATGTGGACATCGGCCAAGAACTTCACATCGACATATGCCAAAACTCCATTCTCAAACATTTGAGCCGCACCTATACGCATGTACCGATCAGAACATATATATATATAATGTTTCTCATTCATCGGTCAAGAAAAAATGTAGCGAAATAGATTGATCCCCCGTACATACGTACCTTGGAGGTATGCCATGGTGGATGGAGGGTTCTGTTGGGAAACACCGGGGCCGAGGACGAGACCAGGGTTGATGGAGACCATGTTAAGGGATCTGTCCATTGCTAGTGCCCAGGCTGCATGTTCTGAGAGTGTCTTTGCCAATGCATACCATAGCTGACCAAACCACAATAAAGCAACGAAGTGAATTGGACGGCAACAAATTAAATGTTGGAAAAACAGCTCAAATCACATGCCTGCCTTACCAACAATAATTGTACTATTTCTCAAATGAAGTTTCTTCAATGCCATCAAAATTAGGTACAGTCATACTTGTCATAAAACTCAAGTCTAACTTTTTTTGTGTAATATGCATTTTATTTTCAGTTAATACAGTGACAAGTTTGAAACCATTATATGTTGACTTCAATTCTTTTTAGTAGATCGAAAATTTCGGTCAATAAAAACTATATTGATGTCAATTTTGTGAGGTGTGTTAAAATTAAAACTCAAGACCTCTAGTTCACTAAACTCACGTGAGCAACTCAACTTGCCACTTACACTAATTTTCGAAAAGTGGCATATACAATAATATAAGGAAAGAATTAAACAGAATCGACTTTTACGAGAAATTAATCAAATTTATGGGTTCATCATAAAAATTGATGACTAAAATTCTAGTTGGGTCGAACCAAAACCAAGCTAGTCTATACTGCTGTGTCTATGTGAAGCCAATCTCAGACTAACAACCATTAATTTCCTGATCAATCTGCTATGGAGCATAACACCAAATTAGTTTGGTACACCTAAACTTTAACAGCAGAACATTAAAGTTGTGAAGTTTTTTTGTGAAGAAAGAATCCATTCTTAGCTGGTTAAAAAAAATTAGAAATCCACAAACCTTGAATTTCCTGCAGAAAGATTGGTGACTCCAAGACCTCTCATCGACATCCTTCTCGGAGCAAATATCCTCCCTCCAAATGGCAGCAGTCAAAGAGGAAGTGAACACTATCTTGGCTATGGTATCAGTCTGTGCACAAGCTTCCACCACATTGATTGCTCCTCTCACCTCCAAATTCACCATTTTGTCCTGTTACGTTTTTACGACACTTTTTAATCAAATTACTCAAAATACCTATCCTATTATTTCCCACAAAAGCCAGCAGAGGGACACAGAGGTCCCCAAACACATGGCTGGCTGGCTGGCTGGCTGGCTTTAAGTGCCCAGATGGCTTTTCCCTAACCCGTCACTTCAGATTTCGATCTTAATTAGTCTCAAAGTTTGAAGACTGATTGTTAGTTGGAAACTTTGGAGACATTTATTCAAAACTGAAACAACCCAATTATGGGTTGATCTCAAAGTTAATGAAACCTAAAAACAAATTGTGTGAGCTGGTTGGTTCTGAAGTTGGAACTTTGATTAGAAAAATAAAACTTACATCGTCGTATCCATCGTGGAAATCCAAGCAGCAGAAAACGGCAGAGCAGCCTTTCAAAGCAACTAAAATGGTCTGGTAATCCAACACATCTACAGCAAATACAGCTACCGTCTTCTTCTCTTCTACTGCCATTTCTCTTATTTTCTTCTCAATCTCTGTAGCTTCTCCTCCTACCAACGAAAAACACCCATTAACAACAATCGAATACCAGATTTGAAAAGAAAACCAAGGAATTAATCAAATCAATCACCCTCTGTTTTTGTTTACCTTTCTTGTTCTGAATAGCCGCATGAACTGAATACCCTCTACTCAACAAACCCTTGAGTACCCAAAACCCTACGTAGCTCGAAGCATCAAGAACACAAACTGGGTGAATCCATGAACCCATCCTTTTTTCCCTTTCTCTCTGTTTTCTTGCTCTGGTTTTTTTTGTTGGTTCTGAAAAAATATAAGTGGGGAGGTTCTATTTATAGCAAAAGAACAATATGGAGAATCATCAGCTGCTGGAGGAAAATAATAATTAGAACACATAGCTTTTTGTAGGAGACGGGTTGGTGAACTGTATGGCTGCTACACCTTCGCCATCTACTTACTCACCATCTTTGCCTTTGGGAACACCTTCATTAATTATTACCAATTCTTATTATATACTTTTTAGCTTATAATAATAATAAAATAACCCATGTCAAATTCACGCATTTATGCACCAAAAAGAGTAGGTTTCGATTATTAGTATGATTTTCTAATGCTTTTCCCTTTTTGATATTTCGGTCATTGGTTACGTCCCATTAATGTTCAACAAGTTGTCAGTAGAATTGGAGCGAACCTGTCCACCGTTCATCAACTATAAAAATTGTGAGGTTACTATGAATAATATAATAATATAATTCTCTACCAAAATAATATAATAATATAATTAATTATATAAAAAAATTAATCCGGTATAATCATTCAACTGCTGGTCGAACCTCTAAAATTTAAACCTTTTTCCTTGTCGGGTTTCACGTCCGATCCAATTTTCACAACCACAACACTAATGCTTAGTATAATATCACATTGATACGTATACCTTTTGGTTTATTTTTAATTGTTGTAATTGATACAGAAAGCATATGGCCTTCCCTTATGTTTAGGTTAATTATGTTTATTTTTTTATAAAAATGTTTGTATGTTGTTCTTCTATATACGTACATTCCTTCAATCTAGTAAAAAAATTGAGAACGCAATGACGTAGTGTGAATTCACTACAATAATAATTCGAGATGAACTTAACCACATACTATCTTTTCATTTACTTGGTACATTTATTATAAATAGTTTGTTATCTCGTTCTTTGTTTTAGTTATATACATATTTAGAGTCCAGGAAATGTTACTATGCACTAGCAGGAAGTGGATTGGATCTTATAGTTTAAAATAACGATTCTAAACTTTAGAGCTAATCTTTAAAGCTCTTTAGTTCCATCCGACGACTCTGACTTAATTAGTGACAACATTGATAAAAAGCTCAATCGCAGTTTCTTATAACTCGCAGCTGGACCCCATGCATGTATGGAGATGGATGCCATGAAAATATCTACCTACTAGCATACAAAGTGGTAAGTAAGATGATGGGTAGGATTGGGGGTTAGGTTTGGGAAGTATACTGTAAATCCCAAAATTTAAGCGTGCATGTGTGAAGAGTGTGGTATGAGAGGCGAATCTGAGACGCAAGCTGAATCCCCCAACAGGATTTGTTTCTTGTGTGCCGTCGAAACGGCGACGTGTCGGGAGTATGACGGGGTAGTTTGGCCGCAGTGTGTGTAATCTAAATATGGTAGAGTCAACTGCTGGGAATTAAACACGTGGCACTATCCCACAGCTGAAAAAGCCCACAGATGATTTTGAATCCCACAAGTAATGCTAACACCAACCACACTTGTCGATCAACCAGCGGATGTTAATTAAAAGGGTTCCCATTTGAGTTTGGCTAGTTACGATATTTGGTAGGTGCTAAAATGTTAAATTAAAGTGTTAAATTTAGTTTCTTAAAATATCAGTATTGCGAGAGTTAATTTTATCTATGATCATTTATAATTTTGATAAAATACCATTTTATATAGTTTTTTGAGTTCTAAAATATTAAACTTAATAATATAAAAATCATCCAAAAGGTAATTAATATAATAAAATTTTATCTAATAAAAATAATTGAGAAAATAAAAATTATCAATGATCTAAAAAATTTCTATACAAATACAAACTGTTAAATCAATGAGTTAAATTATACTTTGTCTAGTCATATTTAGCACTCAAACTTAAAAAATGTACTACTTTGACAATTTAGTGTTTTTTTTCTAAAGGCAGAATCTCTGTCCATTAAAGAAAGAAAAAAAGCTTATATAATTAAAGACTCTAATAAAAGAGAAAATAAATAGAACTTTTTTGACACATTATTAACAGTTTTGTTACAAGTTTAGGAATATAGGAAATTTTTTATTGTATTAAGACAGAAACCTTTTAATAATTTAGCTTTCACCATTAACAATGATCTAACATCGTATTTTAGAAAAAACTTTGATATCGTTTTTCGCCATTGAATTTGAAATGTTGATGGAATTGCCGATAATTACTTAATCAAAGAAACAAAATCTCTCAGCAGCCGATAATTAGACTAATTAATATCAAAACTCTAATTAACTCAATGACTGTTTATTTGGAAATCGCAAAGTGCCAAATCTATTTATAATCGCTTATGTAGTCAATAGTCATAATACTGCTATTTCATTTCGTTTATTAGTTTCTTTCTTTTCTTCCCTAAAAATATACAAACATTTAACGTCTTAAACTCTAATAAAAAATTTAAACAGATTACAATGCCGAACGAAAAATTTGAAGAATTCTAATCATAAGTGAAAAACTAAAGAGAACGAGACACAAAAATTGCTCACGTAGTTCAGTTTTTACTCTCCTTTGCGGAGCCTCGGGAACGGGAAGACTCAGCCCAATATATACTAATGAGGAAGATCGACTTAGAACTTACAAAAAGTGTAACGGGAGAAATCCAAAATATATTCCTCAGAAACAGAATCAACCTATCTCAACAACTATCACACATAGATGTTTTACGGTGAAGGAGAATTACAAGTAATCTCCTTATGGAAGCAACAGCAAAAGCTTCACAAAGATTCGAGGTCAATGATTAACCCTAGCACCAAAAACCTTACAATCTTCTTTGTAAGGGATTTTGGAAGAGAGAGACGATAGCCTGACAATTGGCTAAACAATAATATTATGTCTATCTGGTTAGAATCAAAACGGCATGTTCGCTAACAAAATCAACTCTTCAAGTGGACCGGTTGACCCAACCAAACCCACCAGAGGAGAAGACCCAAAGCTCTAATGTAGCTTTACTAACAACAATACTTTCTTTCTTTTCGTGGTGTAGCCTCTTGACATATTAGCTAGCTGGTCATATTGATGTACCAACTAAAATTTCAAGATGAGAGTGCGATTCTGGTGCTAATATATACTTTTTATTTGAACGTGGTAGTTTAGAGCTTCTAAGACTATAACTACCCAATGTAATTCTCTTATTAAGATTGTGAATAAAAACTCTATTTTTTTTAATTTGCTTCTCTGTTTTGAGGAGAAGAGCCAGTGGTGGAGCTGCATGCAAGGGAGGGGTTCATGTAGCCCCTTGAAATTTCAGTGAAAACAATTATCTGGGTATTGGGGGAGGATCAAACATCATACGTCAATGCCATAATACATCAATTCCACATTTCTATCGTCTCCACTTAGGTAATTGCTTGGTGAAAACAAACATATTGTTGTTATTTATTATACGTAAATTAGAATATCAAATCAGTCATATTTTCACAAGTTATAACTCTTTCTTGCTGTCTTTACGCCTGGGGCGAGTGGAGGCTACTCTACGAAATATAGAACAATCGCTCGTATGTAAATTTTATTCTATTCATAGTTTGGTTCCATCATTTCTTCTTCAATTCGATTAGATCTTCTTTTAAATTCAGTGGAATGGTCATTATAATCTAACTATTAAGTATTGAAGTAAAAAAATTAATTTACAACAAAAAAATTAAAAAATAAATCGTTGATGACATATTCAAATGTATTACCGTTAACAAAATAATTTATCAAAATCTATTCGCTAAGCAAGGGACAACTAATTAGAAGATTTGTTATATATTTTACTTGATATTAACTATAGTCGATTCGATCTAAAATTCAACTCCCTACACCTTATCAATCGCAACTCCACCATTGACCGCTGCCCTCTACCTCCTATGAATAAAACACCCCCTGACTAAATTTTTTGACTCCATAAGTGGGAATAGTCGTATCATATTTGGTGTTTATCCTTCGTCGTGATGGACACGATTTCTCCATGTGGTGATTTTGTATCATACATTGTCGATCGTACCGTGGACGATGATCTATTTGACACCATCACTTAGACAATCCACAACCTCCACGCCCGGCAGCAGCAACACTACGAGATACCACCGTAACCGTAGCCACTCTCATCACTCAAATAAAACTGCTCCATAAACATCCGCCACCCCACAGTGCCGTCCTGCAGGTGAGCGACCACCCTCGGTCACATGCCCTGCAAGTTCGCTAATAGAAATTTTATTGATAATAAATTCGGACTCTCCAAGAAGACTCTCGTTGGCTTCTTGTACACAAGGTTTTGGAGGTAATTAAAACATGTCATCCTATTCGTATCTTAATGCGACACCAATTTTAGTGTTTAACCAATGAGCTTTAGGTACAAAAATTAAGCGACATAAAACGGAGAAGCAACTAGATTGATGAGTAGAATGAGGAAACCCAAGAAACATTACGTGGAAGAAATCTGGATTTTCATTACGTATAAGGTGACAATTAATTGGAGATTTAATATCAATCCTATATATAGAAACCAGCTTTTTTCCCGGCTCGTTGGCCGGAGTTGATATAGTATTTTATGTTATATGAGTCTTATAATTATAATTATCTAATATGCTTGTACAGAATTAGGTTTAATTAGCAACAGCGAGATTTAAGTTCATATAGTTGATATTCATTTTCATCTGTTGTAGTGTTGGATTTGAGTAATATCTTCTCTATATAACTTTTCGGATAGTAAATATCATCCCATATTCACATCCATCGATTTTTTATATACCCGTGATCAAAAGAATTTTGAAATTTGAAGCAAAACATTAAAAAATTAGAGCATTTGTGACACATTTAAACTTGGTAAATTACTAATATATAGATCAATAACAATTATGCAACTCAATCGTTTGATTAGTAAATATAAATATTCATAGAAAATGATACGCGTAAAAAAATACTCATAAAAAATAAAATTGATATATTTATTATTTAATTTTATATTTAAAAGTTAAATGTTAATTTAAGAGAGATTTAAGCTCTTCTCCTTTTGAGAGAAGACAGTTAAACTCACATATGTGGTCTTTTGTGCATCCACCACATATTCATACTCTATACATCTATGCAGAAAACACCGTATATTACATGTGTCAACTAATAATTTAACTCCATCGAATCACGGAGTGGAGGATAGACGTCGTATATGGCGATGGAGTAAGAATGGTGATTATACGATTCCATCGGCTTATTATTATATTATGGAAGTGTTAGCTCCAAATGATCAGTGACACACGGAGGGCTCATGGCGTAAATTATGGCATCTTCAATTACCGCCTAAAATCAAACATTTCATGTGGCGGGCAGCGCGAGAAGTCATTCCTACACGATCTACCCTAGCTACGAGAATCAACGACATCCCGGAAACTTGCGGTACGGTTGGCCGGAATAGGTTAGCATCAAAATTCTCCCTGTAGCGAGTCTCTACATGGGATTTCTTTCCGACAATAGTTGGGGTTATCTCGCATTTCCTCACCATAAGGTTTTTTTGTGTCGATAATGTTTTTAGTTTCATTGAAAAAATATGACGAACTTGTATGTATTTCGTCATAAATACTGCATTTGCAACTATGGTTAATATGTCGGTTATTTTCCGTCAATTAGTATTTATGACATAACATATTGGTTGCTATTTATTTTCAGTTTGTTGATAAACAGATGACTAACTTTGAGGTATTAGTCGTAAATGCTTCATCAACAACTACAATTAATATGTCGACTATATTCTTTCATTTATGACAAAAAATTGGTCGTTATATTTTTTTAGTTTCCGCAATAAAAAACACGACAACCTTTTTGTAAGACGTCTTAACTTCTTCATTAGCGACCAGTTTGATTTTGTCAATTATGTTACGTAAATATTCATTAGTGACAAGGATGGTTCGTAATTTTAAAATAATTAGTGACTATTATGTTTGCGTTAGTATTAGGTTGATAAAAAAATTATTCGAAGAAAATGTGGTCAAAGACCACGTATAGTAGTCACAAAACCAGTTAAAGAACCGATATCTTTCCGTATGGATTAATTAATTAGTGAGAATTAATTTTCTATCAATATGATATTTGTCGGAATGATTAAATTCGGTTGATAATCATAATTTAGTGATCCTACATTTAGATAATAAAATAAGGTAAATATAAATAGTTATTACATGAACCATTAAAAAGTAATCCATCTCCTCATAATAATCATTGTAAATATCTGAAATGAAATTGCTATTTAGAAACCACTCATATGTAAAATATAAAAACGTAGTAATTAAAATGAACTATCCCCGCGTTGTGTGTGTTGTTGCTTTTCTCCTGCATAGTAAAAAAAGATAATTACAACATTCAAGACTTAACATGATTACTATCTAAAATTTTATTAAATAAATTAATGAAACTATGAGTATGCTGAAATATTATATCATGTTGGATGAGTCGTTTGGTGGCATAACAGGTCCATGAATTTGAACTCCAAGCTGCAATAAAATATTTTGAACCATGTTGCGCATAGAAGTTTGGGGCTATTTTAACCGATCATGAGTTTCTTTCAAAAGTGCATTAATCTTGTCTGTAAGACGTTTTTCTTGACAACGTTTACTACAATTATTAGCTGAAGAATATTCAAAAATATCTACGACTTTGACCCCATCTTCCATCGCAAGTACACCACCATACTTTGGGTTTCCTATGACTTTGTGCTATATATCCCAATCGTTTAAAGTGACCCCATCATCAATAGATACAACTTGACGTTCTTTCACTTGCGGTACAGTTGGCCAAAAAATCTCTGGCACTTGTTTCTAAATTGCCCGGTGGCGGGAGATTCGTGGAAGGCGGAAAATATGGATCATATTGTGGAAGCATGGATGACACAAACAAATTCTTTCACTAAATGGTTCTGGCTCATGCTTGACAAGGGGACAACGAAACAAATCGAGCTCGCGGCGGTAATAATGTGGTCTGTCTGGCGAGAAAGAAATGGCAGGGTGTGGACTACGAAGTCAAATAATGCAGAGATGGTGGTTAGACTCGGGGTGGAACATATAGAAGAGTTAAGGAAAGCAAAAGCAAAAAGAATCCAACCTCAAGTAGCACGACCCCAGGAGTGTGAGAAGTGGCATCCACCCAGACCGGGGATGGTTAAAAAATATCATCGTCGTTGTTATCACACAGGCCTTACAAAACCAATAAAAATTTGTCATCTAACCCAACAATCCAAAAGTTAGTACGAAAATAAATTTGAAGATAAAAAACATTGAAAGAAAGGAACTATACAAATGAGAATGAAAAATTGTAGCCCTGCTAGGTGTAATGGAGAGGGGAGCATGGTATGCATGGATTAGTTTAATTTAGATCAAATGGCGTCGTTTGGAGGAGTTTGTTTAATTAAGGGTTTGGTTAATAATTAAGATAAAACGTCACATTTAGGAGATAGTAGAGGGGCTGACGTGGCTTCATGAGGTTTGGGAGAAGGCTGACGTGTCAGCTTTGTTAAGATATTGGCCTTTAATATATATACTAGATTTTGCTCGATCTATTGACCGAAAGTCGAACGAATCAAAACATTATTTGTTTGAAATTTTTTATAAAAAAAATATAGTCATATCATAAATATTATACATCTTAATTAATGTGCTTTTAGGCAAAATTTTAAAAGATGAGTAGGTTGCGCATTGTCGCAACTTCAGGCACATTAGCTGGTGAATCCTTCAAGATATTAATGTGATTTTATAAATGTAAAAATTATGTGCAACTTGAATGATAATGTTAATTATTGTTATGGTTACTTGGCCAAACCAGAATGGGTGGAACAAAGTAAAATTGGTAGAGTACTTTTAAGGTATGTGTAGATACAAAACTTGTTACATACGTGTACGAGTAAGATGTGGATAGTAAAGTATCATCTGTTAACCTGTAATAGAACTTTAAACGTTCAATCAAATTATTATTTGATTAAGTCATGACCGTAGCCCGCGCATTTATTAGATGCCTATGATTAACTTTCGATCTTGGTCAACTATCTATCTCTTGAACCTTTTCTAAATAGTGGTTGATCAAGGGGAGCTTCTCCGAAGCCACGACTCAGCCCATATCGAGGTTTTGAACTGTGATTATATGTTAAAAAATTCATATTAGATGTTGATTATGATGATAAGTTGACCCGTCATTTCAGATTCTAAAAATCTCGTGTAGTGATTGGAAACCAACAATTTGGGGACAAAAAATGTGAGCATTACCACGACACCAAATACCTTACCGAGTACTTAAGGTCAAAGATAGGCCAGGGGCAATGCACAGAGGCCAGCCGTAGCCCGCGCATTGCTGCGACACGAAGCACATTTGCTTAATATGCATACATATTAAAGACTTAAGAAATTATATTTTAATTCGAAGTCAAAGAGAAAAATTAGCAATTTATTAAATAAGTTCTTCATTTAACCACTTTAATTGTCATAATTGAATTTACTTAATCCATTAAGAGACAATGAACAAAAACAATTTACCGTATAATTTACAAAATATGAGAAAATATAATACACTAAATTTATATATTGTGTAAATCCCTTAGAATTTTAATATTAAATCTAAACATGATATAAAATATCAATGATAGTTTTATCTAATTTTATGGTTATTTATCTCGATTAAAATTGGCCAAACATTGTAAATTTGAGATGATATTAGGGTATGCACATAAAAAATTAAAACTACAATCAACAACTATAATTTGAACCTTACTTGGTAACAAAATTAATATAAAGTAATTGTTAATGATGAGCTAATTAGAAAAATTGTCGATCATTTAATTTATATGTTTTTGGTGTAAAATAATTAATTAATTATAGATGCATAATTATATTTCTTTTATCAATTACTCTTAGGCTTGGTAATTGTTCGGTTCACATTCAGATAGTTGATACTCGTTTCACACATGTTGTAGTTCGTGTTTGGGTAATATCAGCCTAAACATCATTTTGGTAGTAGCTTGCTGCCATGTCGTAACCATCCCCGTCAATTTTTTGATGAATATGCCTGTCATTTTCAGTTATAACTGTAATAAAAAATTAAACTTTGAATTTAAAGAAAAAACCAACATACTAAATTATTTTTAAAACATTTCAATTTTGTAAAACATTAATAGATCTATGATCAAATTATATAACTGTATCATTCGACTATATCATATATAATAATTAATAAAAATTAAATAATTAACCGTAAACAATATGATTGAATGTAATTGAATTTCTATTGCATATTGTATCAGCAAGTAAAGTTTATCGGTTTGGTTATGCTTTGCATACCTTTCGATATTAATATAAAAAATAAATTAAGCATATCAAAATTAATGTCGTTAGATTTCAAAAATAAATTATAATGAACAATATTAATAATATATTTTATGTAATACATAAAAAGTTATGTCAGAAAAATAAATTTAAAGAGAAAAGATATAAAAAAGTTATGAAAGAAGAAATATGATTGATAGAATAAAGAAAAGATGGAGCGAATTAAATTTGATGAAAATATCAAATAATTTTAATTATATTTATATATATATATTAGTTTAGATTAAGATACAGGACGTGTCTCATAATTGAGTAAACGATATCGGTTTCCCCTTCTAAAGATATATGTATGGGCCACGAATTGTTAATCCCAAAACAGTACTTACACGAAATATGTAATCCATTTTTGTTGCCAAAAGGTATAAATAATTACAAATTTATTTAGTATGTGTATGGTATGGGTACGAAAGGGAGAAGCCATATCTGATATCTGCTACCTGTCTTGTTACCAACTTCAACCCTTCTTTTTCTATGGTTTGTTAACGCTTGTTAGAAAGGGCAACTGATTATATTTCACTATTGTAAAGTTCAATCAAGTTTAACTAAAAAATAGATGAATGTCATTCATCGGGATGTCCTTGATAAATTGATAGAACGGCGAACATCTTCTCATATCCTTGCAGGTCGGTCACTTTTACTCAAACTGTTTTATCTGCCATACCCTTCTTTGTTATGCAAACCTCAATATTGCTAGCACAACTTTGTACTGAAATTGACAGGAAATTAAGAATTTTGTTTGGGAAATCACCGGAATAATACAAAAGATGCATTTAATATTGTGGGAGCAGATTTGCCAACCGAAGAGTGAAGGCGGATGCATTTAATCTCGTGAGAGCGGATTTGCCAACCGAAAAGTGATGGCGGATTAGGCTTGAGGATGGCGAAGCAATTAAATCAAGTGTACATGATGAATTGGGGTTTCAATTGTTTGCAAATATTGATGATCTTTGGGTGCAGGTCCTCAAAACAAAATATCGGTGAGAAGACCATTATGGTTTTTACTCAAGGCATTCCTTTGCGATAATCTCCTATCTAGCCTAGGATCCTTGCCTATATTCCATCTGTTCAATTAGGGATGAAGGGGGAGTTTCGTAACGGACAGCAGACAAATTTCAGGACCGGGTGTTGGCTCGATTTGGGGATCATCCTTGTTGAGCATCTTATCCCTGGCGTGACCGTGCTAGAGTTGGAGGCATCCGTGGCCGATTTTGTTACAGCCTCAGGTCAGTGGGACTTATCGACTCTCTCTTCTTTACTTCCAGACGAATTTGTTTGTCAAATTGCAATAATGACTCCTCTCCGGCAAAATAGTTGAGAAGATGTATTGGTCTAGGGTGCAGAGATGGATGGTAAATTCAGAATTCACTCTGCATATGAGATCCTCACGAAGCACGAATTGACCCCTTCCTTAGTGGATTGGTGCATGATTTAGAACTGGCGAGGCCCACACTGAGTTTGGCACTTTTTCTGGCTAGCGGTGCATCAACAGTTACTTACAAATGAAGAGAGACGACGAAGACACCTGGCAAATTTTGGCGCGTGCTCGAGGTGCGGTCATGACCAAGAGACAGTCCTGCGTGTGTTGTAGGATTGTCCTTTTGCGGTTAGAACTTGGGAACGTCTAGCTTATCCTTTTGAAGAACGAACGAACTGGGATTCTCCAATTCTGATTTGGATCACACATCACCTAAAGAAGCGGAGCACTAGCCTTCTTTCTGGGGTTGCCTGCTGGTCTCTTTGGAAGATCAGGAACGAGTCACTATTAACCGATACATGCACCACTTTCGATAGCCTGTGACAGCGTATCAGATTTTGGGCCGAATTTGTGGAGAAGGCTTTGATACATTACCAGTCCTTTAATACTGGTTCACCTGCCAGGACGGTGGTGGATGTCTCTTGGCCTTCACCACCACTTGAGTTGGTTGCTCTTAATTCTGACGAGTCTCTTATTCTTGAGACCAGATGAGCTGTTGCAGGAGGCTTGTTTCGTGATACTGATGGTCGCTGTCTTGGCGTGTATAGTATGAACCCGGGGATATGCTCCATCACCAGGACTGAATTGAGAGCTGCTGTGACAGGTTAACAGCTAGCATGGGAGAGAGGGAGGGTATCCGTAGGTTAGGGTGCAGCTGGATTCGCAAGCTTCGATCCAGCTTCTGCTAGCGGAGGGTGAGATCACACACCAGCGCTCTTCTGAGGCAACTAGTTTCCATGAGATATTCGATTGGGAATGATTAATCAAGGTCGAGCATATTTATCGAGAAGACAACCGACCAGCTGACTATCTCACTGGTCTAAGTCACAATTTACCTATTGGTGTCCATGATGTGTTTCATTGATGATCCTTGTTTTTTTTACACATTTTGCATGACTTGTTTGAGATTTTCTAGCCCCGTTCGATTGTAATGAAAGATAGGCGATGACGCGCCTAAGATTTACCGTAAAACAAATTATATTATTTATTGTTGTGTTTTAATGTTTTAATGTTATGATTTTTTTTGCTAAAAATAATGTTATAATTATAACTAGTTATAATTAGTTATAATAAGTTGTAATTATAATATGTTGTAAATAGGGTGAATTCTTCGATGCATTCGGTATATCAAAAATTTCAGTGCGGTCACTTTATTTTATGAGTAGCGTACCTATATCTTCTACTTCCATTTCAAGTTCTCGATCTCAACTATTCACAATTAATCAAATTTTGAATCTCAATTTCATATTTTATTTTTAGTCTCATACTTATTTTCAATTTCTAAATTCATCACTATTTTTGTTTCATATACCTAAATTGATTCATAAATGTTATTGTTTTTCAGTTTGATTCCAATTTTAATGTTGGATGCCATTTGTTATCTTCGTCGGTCTTCCTTTTCCTTCCATTATTGATTTTGTCACCATTCGAAGCTTCCTCCTCCCCCATTGTTGCCCTTCGACCTTCCTCCGTAGAAGAAGCCTCCCTTTTAAAGTTAAACCAGGTAGTTAATTTAGATGGTAGCCAACAATCCAAACAAAGCTCTCCAATATAATCAATCAAAGCTCATCATCGGGAGTCTTAACTCTTAACATACTAGTTTATTTACAATATACTAGCTCTAACATTTATAAAAAAAACCTCTTTTCATACTGGATGAACTCTCTAATTTAGCATCATTTGAACAAATCTAGGATCAAAGTCTAATAATGATAGCATCAGCCATCAATATCTAACAAAAGTTCATAGCATAAAAACACAAATCAGTGCTCCTCGAGTCGTGACACACTGGCTGACTATCTCTAACACAGTCATTTGAACAAATCAACTATCTAGTAATGCTTTGTTTTAAAATCACTGTATCTACCTAGTAAAAAAACAAACGTTTGTAAAGATCTAATCTCTAATCTTCCCGGCAAATAATTAACTCACTCAGAGAAGCTACTGAACATCACATCTGATCGCAAGGTTGGAAGCACAAAGTAACAAAGTAACTAATACCCAAATATTTTAGCGATGATGAAGATGTTAAAACGAAGATAAAATGGTAGAACATAAAACATCTTAATCAATTTAGGTATATGAAAGAAAGAGAGTAATGGGTTTGGGAATTGAAAATAAGTATGAGATTAAAATTAAAACGCAAAATTAAAATTTAAAATTCGATTATTTATGAACCATCGAAACGTAAAATTAAAATAAATGTTAATAATGAGTGTACGTTATTAAATAAAAAGTAAGAGCACCAAAACACTTTAATATACCAATTACACTAAAGAATTTATCATTAATTAGTGATTATAACTTATGTAGGGTCTAACTATTCCATCTGGCAACCTAATGACTAGGTAGTTAATAATAAAGTTATAAATTAATTATTAATAAATATGATTTATTATTGACTGTTTAAAGTTTTGAAGTACAAATATTTAAAAGTATTAAAGATAAAAAAATAATCATCATATTAAAAATAAAAATTATTTAAATACTTGTTATTTACTTTTTCTTTATATTGTTCCCATTATATATTCTTTTCTTTGTCATATTTTTAGACGAAAGAGACCCTCATTGTATTTCTTAGCAATAAGTGTAACCGGAGAACGTACAGAATGCTTTATAGGAAGTGCCGACTCCACATATCGGAAATGTATGAGCCGCAGATCTGTACAAGCAGGAAGACCTCAGTCCTTTCTTTTCGTAACAGACAATTGACTAGGAAAAACAAAAAGAAACGAATCTTACCCAATATGACAGCAAAAAGCAAAACAAAGCCTGAAACTAAAATTGAAACCTAGCAAACTTGGATGTGAGCACATCCTTATTGGAACCATCAAAGGAGGCTAGGACCTTAGTTTTCCTGCACGCATGAATCAGTGACGCGGACCGGTCGCCCTAGGCTGACTGGCTAGTGACACAGGGACAAGCCCCTGACCGTGTTGCTTGGGCGAATTTGCGATGGAAGGAGGCGTTGTTGCAACGATGTAGCGATTAGCATTGTAGCGACGGTAACAGTGATGATAGGTGACGAAGAGGTGATGTTGATGGCGGTTGTGTGCGGCGGAACCATGGTGGTGGTAGTGCGCCGAGACCC
Source organism: Linum usitatissimum (assembly GCA_030674075.2). Classification (NCBI taxonomy): domain Eukaryota; kingdom Viridiplantae; phylum Streptophyta; class Magnoliopsida; order Malpighiales; family Linaceae; genus Linum; species Linum usitatissimum. Next base: position 360,872 of record JAUJYP020000046.1, read on the forward strand.
TAGCAAATTAACTCTTTCGAAAGGAAACTCTGTAACTAGTTCCACAAAATCCAAGCTAAATGAAGAAGGAACAGAGAGACGGGAAGGGGGGAGGGAGACGGGTTTGCGACGACGATGATGGGTCTAGGGTTTTCCTGCGGCTGCTTTACATTGGGAGCGATATGTAAGAGGCAAAAGAGTGTAATTAATATCCTTTATCCTTTATTTGATTATAATTTAATTGAAAAGCACACATTGATTCTTTTGTTTCTCACTATTTTGAACGTCATCTCCAACAATGACTTGCATTAACTCAAAGTAAGGTAACTTTGAGTTAGTTAAATTAAATCAGGACCATTAAATTAACTACAATGATTTCGAGCCATTGATTAAGATTTATATTTAAAAAATGATAATAATCATTATTACTGGGAACTAGCAAAAAGAGAAACATGTTATAAAACTAAGAACGAAGAAGAAGACGAGTGTGGTGGAAGAGAATGTTTCTTATTGAGGTGTGGTTGTTACAATTGAGAGAGCACTATTTACAGACTCAAGAAACCATAACATCTACATGACTAACATAATTACAATTAGACAAGAGATAATGCAATTGATTCCTATGATCAATGTATAGCTATGAGTTACACAATGGACATTCATATCTCATAATGATAATATTCATAACGCCCCCCCTTAAATGACCATTGGTTAAAAATATGTATGTCTTTGAGTACGCTATCGATACTACCTTATTAACAACCTTCAAGTACGCCATCAAGGATCAATTAGTATATCATTGATGTACAAGAATTATGTTCGAGAGAGAAGCACAATTCTCAAGTTAGTGGTAAGATTTGTACTTCAATATCTTTCATCTCGAACACTCTAGCTAATCAAATAGTTGATTGCTTTGAGAAACTCTTTAGGAGTCCAAATAAAGTGTATGTCATCTATGTAACAAAAGATGATTATGACATTTAAAGCCTTACAAATAAAAGAAATACATTTTAAATACAAAATGAAAGTAAAATTTTTGTATGAATACAATCCCGAAACCATAAAATATGCAAAGATGATTTTTTATCATTACAATTCGACTTGAAATAGAAAAGAAATCAAACTATATGCATAGAAAAATATATGATATGCTAAATGTACCACTTCTCGCAAGCATTCGATCCACATCACGTCAATTAGATATAATTGAATACCATTCACATCAAAGTGAACTGTTTGCTTATAGCGACATAAATACTCGAGGAAATTTCATATACACATGTGTCTTGTTATGCAAACCACACATATAGGTTTCAAGGACATCCATTAGAGACAAACTCTTTCCCTTCAAAATTTCCAAACTAATTAAAATAATGAAAAGTAGTTGCATCCACCACATGAGAATATGTTTTCTGATAATCAATATTTTATATAGGTTTGTTGTACACAACCTTTCAAAATGAAATAAACATGAGATGGCTCATGACTTTCAACACTCAATATGAGATAAACATGTCTCTCATTTGCTTGACATCTTCATATATATAAAGACTTTATGTCTTAAAACTTTTCATTTCTCTTGGGAATTGGGTTTTGCCTCACTTGAAATTTTCAGCCAATCATTTCTTTATCTCTTTGCGTGCATTTTGGCTCATGATCTTCAACTATCATATTCAGCATTGCACTATACGCAAAAATTTCGTCAATGTTAACTTCATTTCGGTTCCAATATTTTCCATCCAAGATATAGATATAATTCATATATCCATGTTCAGATCATTCAGGTACCTGAGGCTCTCTATGAGCACATTATTTGTTTCTCTTGGTGGTTTTTTCTAAAATAATCTTATCTCAATTTGACCATCTTGACATATAGCTCCATTCCACTTTGAGGATTTATTTTTACTTTGGAACCGAGTGGTCTACCATGCTTTATGCGGGTTTTAGACTCATTTATGATGTCAAATTGCGCAATATCGACATTATTTTATTGGAGCATTTTGAGTTGGCACATGAGAGCTTTACTCTAGTTGGGTCAGTAAAGTGTTTGGCAGATGATGAATTATAAACTTTTAAACTTCAAGTTCATATTTCTTAGTATGAGGATCAAAATGATATGATGATTATTCATCTAATCTCTTAGCCAACCTTTATTTTATTCCCCTAATGTTGGGAACTTTGAATATAAACCTCCAAACGAGTCATCAAAATCTCCTGACAACGATGTGAATATGTTACCTTCGATGAACTCGTAATCAACATATTTCTCAATCTTCGTTGAGAACCAATCATAATAAATTGTGGTGGAGCAATTAATGATGGGCAATATATGGTTTGGACCCAAAAACCAAATATAATAGAGGAATCTATAGTAAATGCTTGGCATTATGCGAATTTGTGTTCTTCGTGTAAATGAGATGTTCAGAACAATATGAATGGAGGATATGTGTTCTCAATAACACATTTTTGTTATTGGATAATCATGAAAATATGCTCATAACCAAAAGGGTTGAGCTAGTAATCTCGCAAACTCTATGTTACTAGTATACACATATGTGGCCATCTAGTCGCTGCATCAAGTAAAATAATTGGCTCACATGTTGGGTGTATGGATCCACAAACATCAAACTTGCTTTTTTATGTGTATGAGAAATTGCCTTGCTTTAGTTGATGATTATCCACCAATCAACTTTATTTATGAACAAGCAACCCAAAATGAGTTATTTGGAGATTTCACTCAACAATTTGTAATGGAAAGGTTGTGAGGCTTTCCTAGAAACAAATCCTTGTTTATAGAACAGAAAATCATTCATGTTCTCAGGAAGTAGGAAAGTCACAAGGACTACTTAAATCCCTATATCCTTAGGAATCATTTCTTTAGAATACTCAAGTTGAGACCTCATGTCCCTTCTTTCTTTCCACTTATCCTCTCATGACCATATCACCACTGGCCGGCATTGTCAGATCCCACGCCGACACCTCCTCTCCCACGATTCATTCACCACTAGTTGCCGCTTCATCTTCCTCCCATGTACTTGATACTGGCAGCCGATCAATGCTTTTCTCCTCTGAACTTGAAGGTATGCACCTATTTCTTCACTTTCGCGGTTCCTCACGACATAGCCTATTTAATGAGTGTCAGCTATTGATTATTGAATCAGTGTTGAGCGTTGCTTCCATTGTTTGCTATGTGTTGAGTGTTGACTTCCATGGTTTGCTATTTTCATTTTTCAAATTGGCACCTTTACCATTTTTGCAAACCTGTACAGTATTGGTAGCTTTGTCATTTTGTGAAGTGAGTAGTGAATGGAAGAATTATTTATATGTGTTTGTGTGGTATTAGAATTGCAGGGTTTCCATGGCAGATTGTACTAATTCAACGCCATAAGTTGATAGTGCAAGTGGCTTTAAAAGAAGGTCGGGTGATATAGGGTGGAAATACGGAAAAATTGCCGATTCGAATAACAAAGATAAAGTGAAGTGCAACTTTTGTTAACATGTTAGCAGTGCAGGTATAAACCATTTCAAGCAACACAAAATGTACAAAAGAAGCGGTGACGAATCCTTGGAATATTTCAAGAGTTCTCAAAAAAAAGAAGACCGAGAAGCATGATCATTAACAAGTTCTGAGAAAGGATGTTAATGTTTCTTCGGGTGCACAACATGAAGAGGACATCACTTGTGTTGGCTCGAAATCTCATAGGTTAGGTCCTATAGGCAAGTGGACATGTGCTATTGATCCAAGCTTATCTTCGACAACATCATTACACCAACAAAATATAATCCAAGAACTTTGGAATGAGAGAACACTTCAAGTCCAGCAATACATTGCAGAATGGATGTACACACATGGTTAGTTTTTAGTTCTACCCTTCAAATCTTCCTTAATTCCACAAGTTCATTTTCTAATTTAGTGTTGATCTTGAATTGTAGTTGTTTCATTCAATGTCATTGATAATGACGAGTTCAAGCAAATGTGTGAAGCCATTGGCCAATTTGGCCCTGGATGGAAACCTCCTTCTTAGTATTACCTTCGAGAGACTTTGTTCAAATCTGAATATGCAAGAATAAAGAGCTTGTTAAGTGACCGTGAGGCCGAGAGGGTAAAGAATGGATTATCGCTTATGACTGATGCTTGGACAGACATGAAGAGGACAAGCATAATGAACATAGTCACACATTGTGCAGAGGGAACTAGCTTCATCAAGTCTAAGGAAACTTTAGGGATTTCTGATACAGGTGAAGCCATTTTTTAGTTAGTTAACAATGAAATCCTAGAATTTGGAGATGAACATGTGGTGAAAGTTGTGACAGAGAATGGTTCCAACAATATGGCAGCAAAGAAGCTCTTGAAGAAGAAGAGGCCAAGCATATTTTGGAGCTCTTGTGCAACTCACACTATCAATTTGATGCTCCAAGGAATTGGAAACATACCAATGTTCAAGCAGATTATTGAAGAACCTAAGGCTTTCACCATCTTTATATATGGCCATCACCGCACATTGGAATGCATGAGTTCCTTCACCAAAAAGAGAGAAATAATACGACACAGTGTGACTCGATTTGCTTCTCAGTTTCTTACTCTGTAAAGCTTGATGGATAAAAAAGATGCATTTAGGAACATGGTGGTGGATTCAAAGTGGGTAAACATTAAGGATACAAGTACAAAGAAAGGCATGGATGCTTATGCCACGATTCTTAGGATTGGATTTTGGAATGGTGTGGAAGCTGTTTGAAATTCTTAGAACCATTGGTGATACTGCTTCGATTGGTGGAGGGGGATGTGAATCCTTCTATGGGTTTTGTGTATGGGGAACTTTTGAAAGAAAAGAGAGAGATCAAAGAGGCTTTCAAGAATGAGGAACTTCACTAGAAAGAAGTTATTGCTATTGTGGAGAAGAAGAAGATGAAGGCAGACTTGATTCTCCACTTCATTTAACAGCATATCACTTGAATCCTCACTATAGCTATGCCGACCCATCAATATTCAATAATACTAACATTACAACATCATTGATCACCACTGTTGATCGATTCTACTATGGTTGTGATGAGGATATACATGATCAGGCCATGAACACTGAGTTCACCAAATTTCAAAACAAAGAAGGATTATTTGGAAAGAAGTTGGCAAGGTTTTGTGAAAACTTTGATTAAAATCCTGGATAGTATTTCATCCTTTATTTTCTTCTCATTCATGATTCAATCTCATGAGCTAATTTAAATTTAATTCCTTCTTAGTGGCTTGGTGGGGAATGTATGGAGGAGAGACACCGCATTTACAGACGATGGCTATAAGAATAATGTCATTGACCTCAAGTTCTTCCGCTTGTGAGAGAAACTGGAGCAGTTTTGAGTCGGTTAGTCTTGATTTCTCTATCTAATATTCTAATATAGTTGAAGTGAATATTATATGCAAGCTCATTTAGTCAATTGTTCTTGTAGATTCATACTAAGAGAAGGAATAGGCTTACAACAAACGGCCTCAATCAACTAGTGTACATTTAGTTTAACTCTAGATTGATGTCCTAGAAGAGAAAGATAAATGACATGAAGGATGTTGATGTTCTCATATGTTCTGATTAAGTTGAAGCTTAAAGCTTTATATATGAGGGAGGAGATAGTCCCACATTGCATGTATTTAGGGATGAAGATGCAAGACATGAAGACATCCCATCAAGTGTTATTACTTATGAACCAATGGGAGCTAGTGAGAGTGTTAAACCCTGGAGGAGTATAAAAATAGTGAGAGAGCTTCATGATGAAGAGTTTGAATTTGAGGAAGATGAAGATAATGAGGAAAGAGTGCCCATCATTTTTTAGGATGACGAAGATTCTGTGTGATCACATACGAACCTATAAGCTTGACATCGCCATTATGGCTTATCTTATCATATTGTTATACTTTTATGTTTATTTTTTTCTATGTGAGAACTTGAACTTTGCCATTTACGGAATTACAACTTTATGAATGGTTGTGTTTGATCCTGCACACTTAACTTAAAATCTATTACATTTTTTTAAAATGCCTAATCGCGCTTTGGCAATGCCTAATCACCCAAGGTGTGAGGCAAGAACTCACCGCCTAATTTACACCTTACGCCTTCCTAAACCTTGGAAAAAATGCCTTAATCCACACAAATCTTCTTTGAATCATGCATGCAAATGATTTCTTCGCCTGATAGAGAGATAAGTGTTCGATTTTGACTTTGTTAATCCCATACTTATGAATGTATAAATCATAGAGTTATTTTTGGTTTTGTTCATCTTCAATTCTTTTGTTCATCATTATTTGTTTCAAATTGCTGTCCAGGAGTCAGTACAAGTGATTAGTGCTCTGAGTCTTTCAATTGAGTTTGGTGAGTGGTGAATGGATCTATATATGAAGAAAGAGTGAAGGAATTGGTTGATATTCATATTTCTCGGTTTATGGTCATAGTTCTGGGTTCATTTTGTTGGGTAATGGTTCAAGTTACTGGGTTTTTGATGTTGGTATAAACAATTATATCGTCATTCGTGAAGAAATTTTCTCATTTTTTTAGAATTATGAGTTTAATCTTGTTAGTGGGCATAAACGGAAGCCACTGGTTTACTGATATCCACCATACAATGGGTGATGTTCTTGACTATTAGCATATTCTTTCCAGCTTTAAACAACATTTTTGGGTTTTTGGATGCCTCAATTTGATCGAATTCATGATGTTTTTTGCATATTTGGTTCCATCTTGGCCCTTTGGGTCGCGTTATGTTGTTTTTCTTGTTTTTTGTGCGTTTTAGTTTTCTAGTGATATCTAGGGATGGACAGAAGCATGTTGGGGATGTATCAAAATCAAACAGGAAGCTTTTGGAGGTTTGGACAGAAGTTCGCCCCCACTACAGACGTCTGTGAACTTCTATATACATAGGAAAACAAATTGGCTATATCTCACTGATGTTCGTGAACAACTATGAGTCGGGGCGAATTGGGAAGGTTTGATTGCACTTACGGTCTATTGCCCTTTGTTTAAAGAGACTGAGGCTTTATGAGAACTACTTAAGGACAAAAAGAGCACTTTGGAAGCCTCATTTGGTGATTTATCTAGTGCCTTAGGACTAGCTAAAATATATTTTAAAAGCTCTTAACCCATTTCCACCAGCTACCGGGCCTAAGCTATACATCAAGGATGACTTAATGAAGACATAAAAATCTGTGCAAGACTATCCAAAGAAGACTGCGGTTTGTAGACACATTGCATATGTTGGTTGAAGGTCTACCACAATATGCTTAATAATGAGGATTAATAGACAGACCATAAAAAAGAAATTTTGACCGAGCTTTACAGAGTTCCCAACATCCAAAGATCAAAGAAAAGATTTAAAAAACTAAAGCAAGAATCATTGCGAACCAGATTAAAGGTCTTCTAGCCGCTTTGCAGAAGTAGATTCTTCTCTCGAGGGCCCCTCCAGCATCCTATTCAAGGCCTGATTCTGAATAGTCACATTGTCTTTTTTCTGTGTTTCTCATTACTTTAAGAAGTAAGCAAGTAAACTACCTTCCATGCATCAATTGGTACTCTTTGAAATGTGCACTATGAAAAAGAAGTCGGACGCTTTCTGCTACACGATTTGGTCGAAGTAGGGATTGAAGCAGAATTTTTTTACCACCTTCACTAATAAAATAGATAGTAGGACCAAAGAGTTTGACAAAAGAACTCATTTTAGGCCGATCAAAGAATTCTATCTCTTTTTCTCACATCTCAACTCTTGATCTTTCTTTGCAGAGGATCGACCAAGCCCTAATAAAGTGAAACTATTAGAAGAGAGATTCCATGTGGTAGCCGAATCAGAGCTAAGGGAGGACAAGAGATTTCCTTCTTTTTGAGACTTAATGAGCGAAAGGCGTAGAGGCCCTCTTCACACGTCTTGGTGAAGAAAGCTGTGATTGGTGCGCTTTTTCCTTCTTTCCATTATTTCTTATCCCTAGGTCGGTCACTTACCGAGAGATCCTGTGTTGAAGAAATAACCGAAGCTATTAAATGGGCGAATAACTATAGTTGGTCCTTTAGTACGGGCATTCTATTTTAGAAAGAAGTCTAAGTGAAGAAGGAAGAAGACTATCTTTTCTCAAGCGCTATTCGCAATAGCCATCCCTTCAAGCAGGAGAATTCGCCTTTCTTAAATGGCATTGCCATAGAAGGTAGTCTACTCCCTCGGCTCAAGAGAAGGAAAGAGAGCTTTTTTCATTCACGATTCTTACTTAGACAGATCTTTTTTCTTTTTTACTTATATATTGAAAGATCTCACTTTCTTTCTTCAATTCTATGACCGCTCTGAAGTGTATTTGAACCACTGAGACAAGGATTTTCAGTCCTTTGCTCTAACCATCTGAGCTACCTGAACCACTTTCCGTCAGTCTATTTTCTTCATCGAATAACGCCCTACCTTACCACTTGACGTCTAAGGGAAAAGTGCTTTACTTTATTTAAGAAAATATATAGGGCTTTTTTGCTTGTTCGTCAAGCTTTCGAGCCGCTCTTTCAATTGCCGCCTAATCTCCCAATATGCTCAAGAGCCGGTTCCGTAGAGAGCTTGCTTATAAAAAGAAGATAGGCCGGCCAAAGAAAAAGAAGGCTATCTGATCACTAAGTAGCTAACTAGTGCTATTCTGTCCTCCAGGGGACTCCGCCAAGAGGTTCTTTCTCTTAGGTCCGCCCCTTCCACTTCTGTGCAGGATATTTGAAGCCATGATATAATCTTTCTTCTATGTCGATTTAGCAAACCAATGACTTAAGCCACTCAGCCATACCTCCAAGTTCTTGATCAGAATCTTATGTGCCGGATTTGGTTGGTTGCGTGAGGGGCTATCTGATCCGATCAACTGCCTAAAGTTGTAGTTAGCACGCGTACTATTCCTCTATCTATGATATCAGTGAGACTCTATCCAGATCTATGGATCTTCTCAGAATCAAAGCAAGACTCCATAAAAATCTGCCACTCCTTGGGCGACGCCTTATTTTCTAATTGCACCCCACGGTTGAATGATGAACTTTGCCTCGCCTCCGACCAGGAGAGAAGACAGGGCCAAGCCCCGCCCCTGCCTAAATGCAATTCATATCTCCTTCGTCTGGGAGAAATTCTTATATACATAGGAACTGGACTATGATTCTTCTATTACATTACGGATAAGTCCATTCTTGTTCGATCCACGTCCTACCGTAGTGCCCGTAGAACCAGACTTGCTTAGCTTACTAAGGCGAAGGATTTTTATTTATTTATTGCATGAGCTAGCCAGTCAATCCAGCCTGGGCACTTGCTTGGTGCGCTAGTGCGCCTGCCTTATAAGTAGGCCTTTTCTTCGGATTCCCGATCCACTCATCTTCAAAGGCGGCTTCCCGGGACGGGTTTGGAGATAAGAGAGAGGAAGTAGGCCTTAGAGACTTCGTTCCTCTTGTGCTGGTAGTAGGGAAAGCTACTGAGATAGAGAGAGTAGTTCGCCCTTAAATCCCCCTCATCATCGGTTGGTATCCTCAGTCCCGACCGATATCCGTGTACAGGCTTAGTGCTTTGCCACCAATGAATTCATTATTATACTTTCATTAGAATGGCTTAATTATTTTTCCTTTCGACTCTACTCTCACTAACATCGTAGAAAGTCTTCAAGCGACCAAGCAATATGTGTCAATGTACTCTTTCAGTACCCCGATACATATTGAGGAGCAAATCCCTACACTCTCGTAGTAAATTATCCTTTCCTCCTCTTCCTGCTGAAGCAATGATCTCCAATCAGGCGCCTTTACTTTATCTAAATCTAACAACTATTGAAACATCTCACCAGAAAGTTACAAGCGAAAACTACATTGTCATTGTTGAACGAGAGTGTTAAGAATGACTATGGCACCTAAGACGGATGATCCAACAAAGACTGCAATGGCCAACACATTAGTTCCCCTAATTGATTGGCTTGATTGTACTTCCCTTGCTGTCAAGTCACTTGCTCCAGTTAATTCATTGTTTGCTCCCTCCGGAGCTTCGAAAACATTTTCGCCTACACTTGCCGAAAACTTCTGAATTCACTAGAAGCATGGAGAGCCCCTCTTAGATCTTGCAGATCTAAAGCGGGTAAGAAAGTTTTATTTAGTGTTGTATTAGAAGTATCTTTCCCCTTCTTTGGCAGTTTGAAACTTTCATCAAGTAGAAGGAAGAACTCCTCTTGTGGATCACTCCCTCCCGCTTTCTACTTCTTTCAATGCTTTCTACGGGCAGGAGATAACCACTTCTTTATAAAATTTTGTAACTACAAAAAGTAGCCCAAGCAATCAAACAAATGTAGCCAATGTCAGTCTTTCTTTTAGGTGTCATCCCCGAGTGTACGAGCAGAAGGAGATGTGGCCTAAGTAGGTAAAACAAAAGGTAGGCATATGGGCGCAATATTCAATTGGAAGCTCTTCTTTGGCAGGTTTCATGATTTCCTAATCCGATATTGTAAGTTGCCTTATCTTAGGCCACCAACTGAGATGATGGCTTGAAACCCGGGTAGAAAGAAGACCAATCGAAAACATTGGAAGCAACAAATCGTGGGGCGTAAGCTGTTGAATAAGCTGTGGGTCTTGAGGCAGATGTGGCATCTTTTGAACCGGGGGAAAAAGCTCATCTTTTTTCAATGCAACCAGAGGGCTCTTAGTATGCTAACCAGAGGTTTTTATGCTAAGGATAGCGATGGAATTCCGATCGAAGATACGAGTGCTTCTAAGGATTATCTTGAAATGATTAGGTGAATCTGCAGGGGTCTGATTACTCGAAAGGTTATGAAGCAATTATAGATCCGGTTATCAGCCCTTTATCTGAGACCTATGAAAGAGCCGAAGAAAAAAAGTTGAAGTTAGGGCGGCCTATCTGTTATATTTCTCTTTCTTTAGCACCCAATTTCTGCAAAAAAAGATATTCAATGATCGGAGTAGGTAAGAGCATTCTCCTAATGAATGAGTTCTCCAGTACCAATCGAGTAGTAGATACCTTCCTGTTGTCGTACGACTGCCTCATAGGTGCTAATTGGGGTGCTGTGATTACATTTAGTCTCTTCAAGCCCTCTTTCTTTGGTTCAATGCTCAAACCTGCTTGGAAAGCAAGAGGTTTAGTTTCAAGCCCGGGTCGACCCAGTCCTACAAGGTTTACGTCCAATTGAAGTTCTTTTGACCGAGGTGGTCACTCTATTTGTAGAAGGGAGACTTTCCCTTCTTGCCAATGGTAGTCCTATCTTCTTAAGCAAAGCGAAAAGGTCCAGTCGGAGACCTTCTTGGCTTGGATCAGTCATTCAACTTCCTTTCTCACTTGTGAAGGAGAAAAAACTGGAATCAGTTACCTTAGTTAGGTTAGTCAATCCCAATCTGCTCACACTAAGAATAAAGTAAGACAATACTCACCTACATGCAATACAAAGAATAAGGGGGGAGCATTGCTAGGCTTTTGATGATAGAAAGAGTTAGGAGACTATAACATTCCGTGAAAGCACTTCTTTTTTTACTTCTTTGTAAGGAGTACCAGCACTAGCCCCCTTCTCTGTCTCCATCAATAGCAGAAAAAAGTGGTCCACTAAAGTCGGAGCCCACTTATCTATAGAATTTATTGGTCCACTAAAGTCGGATCCACTTATCTATAGAATTTATCTTCCAAGGTCTAGTCTACGGAGGAAAAAAGGAGGAAGATTTCCGCAGAATTTAAATATGGGATGATAGAGTAGAATAGGAGTTCTTTCTTCCGTCACCTCTTATACTTCTTTCAAGTAGATCGTTTAAGAAGTGAGATAGCTCGGCGAGCATTCCCCTTGGGCTAAAACTCTTAGACTGCCTAGACTTAGCTTTCGCTCATCAGTAGTGGCTGGTGCAAGTCGCGCTGAATCCATTCGTTCTCTAGCTTAGCCATCTTCCTCACAAAATTTAATTCATTCGGTGGACTGCACTGAGAAATCTCTCTTTGTTCCTCTCACTTTGTTCGAGCTACTTCGTGCCTTTCGTTGGTGATTCTTCAATTAGCTTAACTAGACTAGATCTACCATTCCCAAGCCGTTCCTCTATGAGCTATGTGCTTATGGAGAATTCCCCTCATTTCTATCTCAAGGCCAATTCCTTTACCCTTGCCTTTCATTAGCTCGGGCAGCTGCACCCTTCTAACTCTCCTTTCCTCTCTTTGCCGAGCACATCCCCTCGCCTATCCGTATCCGACTCCAATTGTGACAATTTTTTATTTTTTCATACACATCCCGATCAATTGATAGAAAGCAAAAGATCCATTTATGGCGCGTAGACCTCTCGGAAGTAAGGTCGCTTAGGTCTACCTTCTTCGCTATGCTAGCTTTTCTTTGATGGTCTGTCCACTAAGGTCAAGCACCGGTTGAAGCGGGCATTGGATTTTTGATAAGCTACGTCCCTTCTTCCGGTCTTTGCATCTATTTCCGCAAGAGAGGTTCTTTCTTTAATTTGATGGCCCACTACAGACAGTTGGTAAGCAGGCCAAGACAGTCTCCCTCGTGGGTGGAACTAGCCTACTATAAGCCTTAAGTAGATAGATGAGCAAATCCGCTACTAATTGTCACTCAATTTGATCAAGGAAAATAGAATCATATGTAATCCAGAGCTTGCAACGGATTCTTGCCTTGTCGATTTGATCACTAATTTTGTAGAAAGCTGAACTCTATAAAGGTACTCTTGGACAGCTTTACCTTCTTATGAAAGAGTTGAGACGTAAGGGAGAAAGAAATGCGTCCAAACTGAGCTTTGCAATACTCAAATTGTCCTTTTGAACGAATGTAGGAGACGCAAGACCATGTTTGACTTCAAATCTTTGGAACTACGGTGAGATAGGGCCATCACAGCTTAATCTCTCACTCGAAACTCCAAATGAAAGAATTTTCATTTTATTCTCTCCGACCTTCCTTTTACTCACTTTCAACGGTAGATTCATTCTCCCTTCTACATTCGTTTTTTCTTTTAACTATTCCTGAGCTACTTAGCTGTCTCTCACTTGGCTCTCTCCCAGTTCTTCGAGTATTCTCTTACTAATATAAGGGGTGCAACACATCTTCCTTGAAAGGCTATTTGAAAATCTTGAAAGTTAGAAAATATCGCTTCCTTACCTAATGGAGGAGAAAGTGAATCATCATCCTCATACTTTTTCAATATCTGGTAAGGTTCCCACGTCAATTTAGCATAGGGCCGTCAACCAACCTTATTATAGACTAGGTGATGTCTCTTCGATTTATCAGCACATCCACAACTGGTAGTGATAGCACTTTCGAGTCTTACTCCGCTACTAAGGTCACCAAGACCTTAGCCAATTAGAAGCCTTCCATTGTGAAAGTAAATGAACTACTTCAAAGTTAGTGACTTGACTACCAGCCCGATTAAGGAAAGATTGAACAATTTACCCATCAAAAGTAGGTGGAGGAGATCTTCCTCAGCCCCACTTCAGGATGGCTTTCAGGCTCCTGATAGCGCTTACTTTCCCCACTATGACTCTCTCTCTTTTTTTTTATCTCCGTGCACACTAATCTGAGATTTGAGAGTGCTAGCTTTATATTCTCCCAAGAGCAAAGATCCCAATTTACATACCTATGTTAGGCTGGCTCTCAGAGGCCAACTTCCTTACTGACAAAGAGTAGTTTAGTACCCTTCTTTCTTTGTGAGATTTTTCACTGCCGTCCCATTTCTCCTACCAGCACTCAGCTTTATTCAATTTCTCTACTATTACATCCCTTAATAGGCCCGAGTACCTATCCCACAGCTCGTCTTATAAACCAAATCAATTGATTCGATCATTTCTTTCTAGCACACTACTACCTAAGCATAGTTCTTACCGAACCTAGTTGATTAGAGAGAGCAGGAGGAGTTGATGGGCGGAGAAGGCCGGCTCGGCTAGTTAATATAGCCATAATCAGTAGCTTCAAACGGATATAAAAGAGAGCTAGGCTCCAGTCTTCATATAATAATATCTTCTTTCCGTCTTATGTAAGAAAGTAAGCAGCAAGAAGGACAACTAGAGTGGCGACGAGTTATACCCACATTTAAGTGGATATTCTATTTTTTTTTTGTAGAAGATTTCCATTCTTAATCACATGAATTTCTAAGAAATTATTTCCATTCATAGATTCTCAAAGAGATTTAGATAGAATACCAGAAGGGAACTTTCAAATAATAATGTCTTACCGCCTTCACATACTCTTTCTCATCCTGGTAGTCCGCTCTGTAAACCCTTTTTCTTTCTCTTTTTAAATAGCCCTCCTTTGATTGAAAGAAAGGTCAAGGCGTCAGTCCGTGTCTTCGTATTTAAGTAAGAGTAGCAAAGTCCCCTGTTAATTTCTAAAAAACGAAGAGAAGGATTCATAGCATTTTCGAAAAATGCTTTCGTCGGAGTTTAAGGGGAATTGAAAGAAAGATAGGCTCGCATACATTCCCTCTGGGAGTTGGAATTGCCTTTCTTTGAGAAAATATAGAGTAGTTCTAATCTATACTTTGCTAGCTCTTCCCGAGGCATATCGACGAAGTACTAACAGATAGACGAGCGAAATGGGAACATTAGAAAAAGGAGGGATTGCTTTTTTTCTCTGAAAGATGCTTGCTATCTGTGCTTATCAGACTTCTTAGGCCTAGGCTCATAATTTAGTGCAATCATTAGGTGTGGCCCGAGCCATTCTCTGAGAAAGCAAAAGTGAGAGGCTTACCCGTACCGACCGGACTTGCTTTGGCTCTTCAAGATATAGAATTCAATCATATATGAAAATTGGGTGAGATAGATTCGTGTCATTATCTGCTTGCGGTAGGCTTATTTACTGTCTATGGGAATATTGTCCATATTTTATATGGCTAAAAGGAGACTCTTTCCGCTTTTTAGCTCTATTATTAGGCAAGGCTAAGTTCACAGTTCTTGGCTTGAATTCTCAGATGGCTGGGGGAAAGCGAAGTTGGTCTTAAAGTCTCTCTTCCCGTAGTAGTAAATAAGTGTTTGGTGTCTCCCTGTCTCCTATGGTGCCTTTGGTCCTTATGATTCGTAGCTTTTCATCTAATAGATAAAGAAGGTACTCTTCAGTATGAAACTGTAACCAGCCTTCCAACCTTTCCGATAGTGGCAGCAAGGACTCAAATCCCTTTTTTCTCTACTCGAATATAAGCTTTGCTCTCCTGCCCTCTCAATCTGATTATTCATTTTGAGAATCCTATTAACTTTTATTTAGCATCATACGTACTTAGTCCTTCTTTCCTTCCATGCACTCGGAAAATTCCTCAGTAGTTCACATCAATTAATTCAGCTATTGAGTCTTTCTCATAACCCACTCTTTCAGTTGTGTGATTATTGACTTTCGCTCAGTAGCTCATAAAGAAGGGGATACCTGACGTAGCATGATCCTTCTGCTTCGAAGTGAAACCTTTACCAAGGAGAGAAAGCAACTCAAATGAATGTGGCCTATCCCTCTGAACCCTATTAGTCGAGCTCTTTCTGAACCCTATTGGCGAGCTCTTTCTGAACCCTATGGGTTGAGCTCTCTCCTCTCCCTATTGGTCGATTATATTCTAAACCTCTCATTTTGATTGAATTTAAACCTATGAAGTAGCTCAACCGATCCATAATAAAGGAGGTAAATTCTCTACTCTTCTTGGTACATGCGCTTGGAAGAGAAGGAGCCCAGTCATGGGCGGAATTCCAACTTTCCTTCGCTTAGTAGCATATCTGGGCAATGAGCCATAAAAAAGAGAGAATAACAACTACATCAATGGCAGAGATATTCCTAAAAATCTCCTGGGGATAGCCCCTATTTACTTATAGCGAACAAATCCTTGGATTGAAACCAACTAGACTAAGAGATAGAATGGAGATAGTGATTGACTTACATATGTTATTTCCTAAAAGACGGACACTATTACCTTTGATTGCTTCCTGGATCAGCTGGTAACCTTTCGGTGTCTGGCGGAATGGATCCAAGTTTGTGATCTCCAATCTTCTTTCTACTTTATATGTAGCAGAAGCCACTTCTTCTTCGCTTGTAGGCCTGCTGGCGATTCATTGAGTTAAGTATTTAGGGAGGGTGGATCAGACCAATTCTTAGAGAGTGATGAGGGCTAGTGTGATGTAAGCTAGCGGAACTCGTGAAAGCGGACACTTGGGCTGAATCATGTGTGGATGTCACCTACCGAATTTCCTAAAACCAAGGGGGCACGTGTCAAAGCTAAGCCCGATGAAAGGATGTGGAGATCGACAGGATAATAGGAATGGGGAAAGATTCTCAATCGCGAAGGCTAGCCTTTCGCTATGAAAGGTGGGTAGCTCGTCGATCGACTAGAGATGCTTCAATCGGTAGTATCGGAAAGAAGTAAAAAAGATGGATTCTTGGTACCTACTATGAATGTAGTTACCCATTTGAGATTACTTTCGTCTGGAAAGCTACCGTTTAGGTCGAGAGATCGTCATGGATCTACCTATCACCTTTCTCTCCGTTACCGGCCTGCTTAAATCACATAAAGACAATCAAAGAAGGAAGTTGCCTCAAAGGCCTTAATCAAGGGAATAGGTTATGATAAATAATGGAATGAAAGAAGAGGGTAAAGAAGGCGTTTCCCTTTCATACCTATCACTAATCATGCAAGTCGAGACAAGGTTCCACACCTTAGAATTTCTTCTATATTTGGTATATTATATGCAGCGAATGCGGATGTAAGAAAAAATCATCCATCCCAGCCATTACACTCTTGCAATCTGCTCGTGAAGTTGCTCACATATATAAGGTGAGAAAGAACCTAAGTCACAGACAGAGGCAATGGCCCGCCTCCTCCCGGGATTGGTTTTGAGTAGATTAAAACTCCTAGCCAACGGTTTGACTTTCTTCCTCACTCTCATCTTAACTTGACGTGATAAATGAATAATTATATATATAGTAAGATTTTTGTATGGCATATGATGGGAGAGATCGATCTCCAACAAATAAGGGCTAATTTCTTCTTGAGTACTTAGCCAAGCCCCCGCGAGTGCGGGGGTTGAAAAGAGAAGGAGCTCACTTTCTCTCAGTCCTTTTCCTTGCCCTACCTTACTATTAAGCGTCTTTCTTGTCCCAAAAGAACCTATCTTTCTTTTGCAAGAGCACCAAAAAGGAGACTGATTTACTCTCTTCTTCCACAGCTTAGCCTCCCTAAAGGCTTCATCCTTTGAACAAAGCTTCCAGCTGCAATACCACAACTAGAGAAAGCAATGAAGAAAATGGCATATTTTGCACTCGAAACTGACTTGATGTATAATAATCCACGTCGGTCCCAAAAGTCTTGTTATGGCTTAGTAGAAGTAGTAAAATAGACTGATAAGGAAAGCTGGCCTAGCATTCTCAATAGCTCTCTCTCTTTCCCGGGATGGTCATCTTGACATTGAAGACTGATTTATGCATCTACATGCCAATGGTTTAGCCTTAATGGATCCAATTGTTGATCTTTCAATTAGAGTTCCGCCCAGAAATGTACTTGAGTAAAAAAAGACCGGCTTGGACGAATCCATAGTTGGCCAAAGATCACTTAGGTTGATGGTAGAAGTTCTATATCCTTTCCTAAGATGTTCATCTCCTCTAGCTAAGAAAGATGATCTGGGTCTATTCTGAATATTTTGTCGCTTTCCTGCGATTCTCTAGTTCTCCCATTTACAGATCTCGGATCGAGCAGTGGCTTCGTCTAGCTTGAAGGACTGACTTATTAATACGTGCTTTATACCCTCCCTTGGTCATTGAATTCTCATCGTTGTCCTCCTTTCGTTATTTGCGTTGATATTTGAGTGAAGCTGCTTGCCTTGAAGTTCCCCTGCCCAGAGAGAGCAATTACAAAAGGAGGAATCAATTTCGGTAAGGTAAGAGGAAAAGGAAGGAGGCATTGAGGCCTGTCTAAACAGAGCCTTATTTAATAAGCATTCAACATCTATCTCCACCCTATCTTCCATTGAGGATTGGAAATTTCTTTCATTCTATGATTCATTCCCACGTAAAAAGAAAGCAATAACCATACGAAAAAGTGTCATCTCTTTAGTGTGCCACTTCAAAGCCATCTTTAGGAAAGATGAGCTTGTGCTATCTTATTGGGTTAACCTATTTAGAGAGACAGAATGAGACCACTAGGCAGCATAGAGCTACTGGAGAAAAAAGATGGAAAAAGTTTTAAAGCTAATCCACTAGAACTTCTTTTGGTGCCTACGTTGAGGAAGAAGCCACTAAAGATTTAAAAGATCCACGAATTAAAGACTTCTTCCTTAGAACCCTAGGCCCTTACTACTATTTCTTAGAAGGGATATCATTATGCACTATGCACAATGGATGTGCACTATACCAAGGTTCACGGTTCACAGTGAATAGTGAAAGTGAAAAATAGCAAGTTGCACTATGTATATTAGAAGTACACTGTACCAAGGTGCAAAGTGCATGGTATATAGTGGAAGTGTAGTGTACCAAGGTGCAAAGTGCACCGTGCATAGTGGAAGTGCATGATTCAAAGCTGCATGGTGCATTGTACATGGTGCTTGGTGGAAGTGCATCGTACGACATTGCACTGTGTATAGTGAAAATATAGTGAAAATGCACTATACTAATGTGCACATAGCATGGTGACAGTGCACCGTACCAAGATGCAAACTGCAAAGTAGATGGTAGAAGTGCACCATACCAAGGTGCACTATGCATAGTGGATGTGCACGTTACCAAGGTTCACGGTTTATAGTCAATAGTGAAAGTGCAAAATAGTTAGGTGCACTATACCAAAGTGCATGGTGCATAGTGGAAATGCATCGTACAAAGGTGAAATGTGCCAGGTGCATGGTGTAATCGCACCATTCGAAGGTGCACCGTTCATAGTGGTAATGCATCATTCGAAGCTCCATAGTGCATAGTGCATGGTGGAAGTGCACCATACAATGTTGCAATGTGCATAATGAAAATGCACTATTCTTGTGTGCATCGTGCATGGTGAAAGTGAAACGTACCAAGACATGACGTGCAAAGTTGATGGTAGAAGTGCACCATACGATGGTGCATTGTGCATATTGGATGTGCACTATACCAAGGTTTACGGTTCATAGTGAATGGTGGAAGTGGAAAATAGCAAGGTGCACTATGTATATTGGAAGTGCATTGTACAAAATGGAAGGTGCATGGTGTGCAGTGGGAGTGCATTGTACTAAGGTGAAATGTGCCAGGTGCATGGTGTAATCGCAAGGTGCACTGTGTATTATGGAAGTGCATGATTCCAAGCTTCTTGGTGCACAATGCATAGTTCTTGGTGGAAGTGCAATGTACAACATTATACAATGCATAGTGAAAATGCACTATACTAATGTGCACGGCGAATGGTGCTTGGTGTAAGTGAGTTGTACCAAGTGCTAGGTGCATGATAGAAGTTCACCTTACCATGGTGCACGTGGCATAGTGGAAGTGCCTTATTCCAAGGTTCACAGTGCACAGTGCATGGTGAAAGTGCAACATACCAAGGTACACCAAGTATAGTATAAGTCCACAATACCAAGGTCCAATGTGTATGGTGTACAATGGAAGTGCATCACACAAAGGTGAACTATGTAAGGTGCATGGTGTAATTGCACCATACCAAGGTTGACCGTGTATAGTGAAGTGCATCATTCCAAGCTGCATAGTGCGTAGTGCATGGTAGAAGTGCACCGTACGATGTTTCACTGTGCATAGTTGAAAGGCACTATACTAATATGCACGGTGCATGGTGAAACTGCATCGTACCAAGACAGAAAGTGCAAAAGTAGATGGTAGAAGTGCACCATACCAAGGTGCACAGTGCATAGTGGATGTGAACATTTCCAAGTTTCACGGTTCATAGTGAATGGTGAAAGTGCAAAATAACAAGGTGCACTATGTATAGTGGAAATGCAATGTACCAAGGTGAAATGTGCATGGTGCATAGTGGAACTGCATCGTACCAAGGATAAATGTGCCAAGTGCATGGCATAATCGCACCATACCAAGGTGCACCGTGCATTGTGGAAGTGCATGATTTCAAGCTGCATGGTGCGTAGTGCATGGTGCATGGTAGAAGTGCACTGTATAATGTTGTACTGACTATAGTGAAAATGCACTATACTAATGCGCACGATGAACGGTGTATGGTGGATGTGCATTGTACCAAGTGCAAGGTGCATGGTAGAAGTGCACCTTACCATGTTGCACGTGGTATAGTGGAAGTGCCTTATTCCAAGGTGCATGGTGCACAATGCATGTTGAAAGTGCAACATACCAAGGTACACTATGTATAGTATAAGGCACAATACCAAGGTCCAAGGTGTATGGTGTACAATGGAAGTGCATCATACAAAGGTGAACTATGTAAGGTGCGTGGTGTAATTGCACCATACCAAGGTTCACCGTGCATAGTAGAAGTGCATCATGCCAAGCTGCATACTGCATAGTGCATGGCCGAAGTCCACCGTACGACGTTGCACTATGCAGAGTGAAAATGCAACTAATTTGCATGGTGCATGGTTAAAGTGCACCATACCAAAGTGCGATGTAGAAGGTAGAAGTGCTCCAAAATAAGGTGCACTCTGCATATTGGATGTGCACGTTACCAAGGTTAATTGTTTATAGTAAAAAATAGCATGGTGCATTATTGCATGGTGCATAATTGAAGTGCATCATACTAAGGTGAAATGTGCCAGGTGCATGGTGTAATCGCACCATACTAAGGTGCACCATGCATAGTGGAAGTGCGTGATTCCAAGCTGCATGGTGCCTAGTGCATGGTGGATTGTAGAAGTGAACTGTAAAATATTGTACTCTGCATTGTGAAAATGCACTATACTAATGTGCATGATGAATGGCGCATGGTGAAAGTGCATTGTACCAAGTGCAAGGTTTAAGGTAGAAGTGCACCTTACCATGTTGCACGTGGCATAGTGGAAGCGCCTTATTCCAAGGTGCACGATGCACAGTGCATGGTGAAACAGCAACATACGAAGGTACACTATGTATAATATAAGTCCACAATACCAAGGTCCAAGGTGTATGGTCTACAATGGAAGTGCATCGTACCAAGGTGAACTATGTAAGGTGCAAGGTGTAATGGCACCACACCAAGATTCACCGTGCATAATGGAAGTGCATCCTGCCAAGCTGGATAGTGCATGGTGGAAGTCCACTGTACGACGTTGCATTGTGCATACTGAAAATACACTATAATAATGTGCACGGTGAATGGCGCATGGCAGAAGTGCATTGTACCAAGTGCATGGTGAATGGTAGAAGTGCACCTTACCATGGTGCATGTTGCATAGTGGAAGCGCCCTATACCAAGGTGCACGGTGCATAATGCATGGTGAAAGTTCAACATACCAAGGTACACTATGTATAGTGTACGTCCACAGCACCAATCTCCAAGGTGCATGGTGTACAATGGAAGTGCATCGTACCAAGGTGAACTATGTAAGGTGCATGGTGTAATTTGACCATACCAAGGTTCAAGCTACACATTGGAAGTGCATCATTCCAAACATCATAGTGCAGAGTGCATGGTGGAAGTGCACCGTACGATGTTACACTGTGTATAGTGAAAAAAACTATACTAATGTGCACGCTCTATGGTGAAAGTGCACCGTACCAAGACGCAAAATGGAAAGTAGATGGCAGAAGTGTACCATACCAATGTGCACTTTTCATAGTGGATGTGCAAGTTACCAAGGTTCACGATTCATAGTGAATGGTGAAAGTGAATAATACCAAGGTGCACTATGTATGATGGATGTGCACAGTACCAGGGTGCAAAGTGCATAATGGAAATGGATCGTACAAAGGTGAACTGTGCAAGGTACACGGTATAATTGCACCATACCAAGGTGCAACATTCATAGTAGAAGTGAATCATTTCAGGCTACATAGTTCATAGTGCATGGTGGAACTGCACCCTACGATATTGCACTATGCATAATGCAAATTCACTATTCTATGGTGCACGGTGCATGGTGAAAGTGTAACGAACCAAGACGAAAAGTGCAAACTTGATGGCAAAAGTGCACCATAAGATGGTGTATTGTGCATCGTGGATGTGCATTATATTAATGTTTACGGTTGATAGTGAATGGTGGAAGTGGAAAATAGCAAGGTGCACTATGTATATTGGAAGTGCACTGTGCCAACGTGCAAGGTGCATGGTGCGTAGTGGAAGTGCATGGTACCAAGGTGAAATGTGCCAGGTGCATGGTGTAATCGCACCATCCCGACGTGTAATGTGCATAGTGGAATTGCAAGATTCCAAGCTACATGGTGCATAGTGCATAGTGCTTGGTGGAAGTGCACTGTGCAAAGTTGCATTCTACACGGTGAAAATGCACTATAATAATGTGCAAGGTGAATGGCGCATGGTGGAAGTGCATTGTACCAAGTGCAAGGTTTATGGTAGAAGTGTACCTTACCATGTTGCACGTGGCATAGTGGAAGCGCATTATTCCAAGCGGCACGGTGCACAGTGCATGGTGAAAGTTCAACATACAAAGGTAAACTATGTATAGTATAATTCCACAATACCACAGTCCAAGGTGTATGGTGTACAATGGAAGTGCGTTGTACAAAGGTGAACTATGTAAGGTACATGGTGTAATTGCAACGTACCAAGGTTCACGGTGCATAGTGGAAGTGCATCATGCCAAGCTGCATAGTGCATGATGGAAGTCCACCATACGACGTTGCAGTATGCATAGTGAAAATGCACTATTCAAATGTGCATGGTGCATGGTGAAAGTGCACCGTACCAAGACGCAAAATGAAAAGTAGATGGTACAAGTGCACCATACCAAGGTTCACGGTTCATAGTGAATTGTGAAAGTGAAAAACAGCAAGGTGCTCTATGTATATTGGGAGTGCATAGTACCAGGGTGCAAACTGCATAGTGGAAATGGATCGTACAAAGGTGAACTGTGCAAGGTACATGGTATAATTGCACCATACCAAGGTGCAACATTCATAGTAGAAGTGAATCATTTCAGGCTACATAGTTCATAGTGCATGGTGGAACTGCACCCTACGATATTGCACTATGCATAAAGAAAATTCACTATTCTATAGTGCACGGTGCATGGTGAAAGTGAAACGTACGAAGACGCAAAGTGAAAACTTGATGGTAAAAGTGCACCATACGATGGTGCATTGTGCATAGTGGATGTGCATTATACCAATGTTTACGGTTCATAGTGAATGGTGGAAGTGGAAAATAGCAAGGTGCACTATGTATATTGGAAGTGCACTGTGCCAACGTGCAAGGTGCATGGTGCGTAGTGGAAGTGCATGGTACCAAGGTGAAATGTGCCAGGTGCATGGTGTAATCGCACCATCCCGACGTGGAATGTGCATAGTGGAATTGCAAGATTCCAAGCTACATGGTGCATAGTGCATAGTGCTTGGTGGAAGTGCACTGTGCAAAGTTGCATTCTACACGGTGAAAATGCACTATAATAATGTGCAAGGTGAATGGCGCATGGTAGAAGTGCATTGTACCAAGTGCAAGGTTTATGGTAGAAGTGTACCTTACCATGTTGCACGTGGCATAGTGGAAGCGCATTATTCCAAGCGGCACGGTACACAGTGCATGGTGAAAGTTCAACATACAAAGGTAAACTATGTATAGTATAATTCCACAATACCACGGTCCAAGGTGTATGGTGTACAATGGAAGTGCGTTGTACAAAGGTGAACTATGTAAGGTACATTGTGTAATTGCACCGTACCAAGGTTCACTGTGCATAGTGGAAGTGCATCATGCCAAGCTGCATAGGGCATGATGGAAGTCCACCATACGACGTTGCAGTATGCATAGTGAAAATGCACTATACAAATGTGCATGGTGCATGGTGAAAGTGCACCGTACCAAGACACAAAATGAAAAGTAGATGGTACAAGCGCACCATACCAAGGTTCATGGTTCACGGTGAATGGTGAAAGTGAAAAACGGCAAGGTGCTCTATGTATATTGGGAGTGCACAGTACCAGGGTGCAAAGTGCATAGTGGAAAGGGATCGTACAAAGGTGAACCGTGCAAGGTACATGGTATAATTGCACCATACCAAGGTGCAATATTCATAGTAGAAGTGAATCATTTCAGGCTGCATAGTTCATAGTGCATGGTGGAACTGCACCCTACAATATTGCACTGTGCATGCAAATTCACTATTCTATAGTGCACGGTGCATGGTGAAAGTGTAACGTACCAAGACGCAAAGTGCAAACTTGATGTTAAAAGTGCACCATACGATGGTGCATTGTGCATAGTGTATGTGCACTATACGAAGGTTTACAGTTCATACTGAATGGTGAAAGTGGAAAATAGCAAGGTGCACAATGTATATTGGAAGTGCACTATGCCAACGTGCAAGGTGCATCGTAGTGGAAGTGCATGGTACCAAGGTGAAATGTGCCAGGTGCATGGCGTAATCACACCATCCCAAGGTGCACTGTGCATAGTGGAATTGCAAGATCCCAAGCTACATGGTGCATAGTGCACAAAGCTTGGTGAAACTGCACTGTGCAAAGTGGCATTCTACATGGTGAAAATGCACTATAATAATGTGCATGGTGAATGGCGCACGGTGGAAGTGCATTATACCAGTTGCATGATGAATGGTAGAAGTGCCCCTTACCATGGTGCACGTTGCATAGTGGAAGCGCCCAATACCAAGGTGCTCGGTGCACGGTGCATAGTGAAAGTGCCACATACTAAGGTATGTATAGTATAAGTCCACAGTACCATTGTCCAAGGTGTATTGTGTATAATGGAAGTGCATTGTACCAAGGTGAACTATGTACGGTGCATGGTGTAATTGCACCATAACAAGGATCACCATGCATATTGGAAGTGCATCATTCCAAACTGCATTATGCGTTGTGCATGGTGGAACATACGACGTTGCACTATGTAGTGAAAATTCACTATACCAAAGTGCACTGTACCAAGGTGAACTTTGCATAGTGCCCTGTACCAAGGTGCTAATTTCCTAGTGCATAGTGGAAGTGCATCGTACCAAAGTGAAATGTGCTTGGTGCATGGTGTAATCGCACCATACAAAGCTACACCGTGCACGGTGAAAATGCACTATACTAATGTGCACGGTGAAGGGCGCATGGTGGAAGTGCATTGTAACAACTGCAAGGTTTATGGTAGAAGTGTACCTTACCATGTTGCACGTGGCAAAGTGGAAGCGCCTTATTCCAAGGGGCACGGTGCACAGTGCATGGTGAAAGTTCAACATACAAAGGTAAACTATGTATAGTATAATTCCACAATACCACGGTCCAAGGTGTATGGTGTACAATGAAAGTGCATTGTACAAAGGTGAACTATGTAAGGTACATTGTGTAATTGCACCGTACCAAGGTTCACTGTGCATAGTGGAAGTGCATCATGCCAAGCTGCATAGGGCATGATGGAAGTCCACCATACGACGTTGCAGTATGCATAGTGAAAATGCACTATACAAATGTGCATGGTGCATGGTGAAAGTGCACCGTACCAAGACACAAAATGAAAAGTAGATGGTACAAGCGCACCATACCAAGGTTCATGGTTCACAGTGAATGGTGAAAGTGAAAAACAGCAAGGTGCTCTATGTATATTGGGAGTGCACAGTACCAGGGTGCAAAGTGCATAGTGGAAAGGGATCGTACAAAGGTGAACCGTGCAAGGTACATGGTATAATTGCACCATACCAAGGTGCAATATTCATAGTAGAAGTGAATCACTTTAGGCTACATAGTTCATAGTGCATGGTGGAACTGCACCCTACGATATTGCACTGTGCATAATGCAAATTCACTATTCTATAGTGCACGGTGCATGGAGAAAGTGTAACGTACCAAGACGCAAAGTGCAAACTTGATGGTAAAAGTGCACCATACGATGGTGCATTGTGCATAGTGGATGTGCATTATACCAATGTTTACGGTTCATAGTGAATGGTGGAAGTGGAAAATAGCAAGGTGCACTATGTATATTGGAAGTGCACTGTACCAACGTGCAATTTGCATGGTGCGTAGTGGAAGTGCATGGTACCAAGGTGAAATGTGCCAGGTGTATGGTGTAATCGCACCATCCCGACGTGCAATGTGCATAGTGGAATTGCAAGATTCCAAGCTACATGGTGCATAGTGCACAGTGCTTGGTGGAACTGCACTGTGCAAAGTTGCATTCTACACGGTGAAAATGCACTATAATAATGTGCATGGTGAATGGCGAATGGTGGAAGTTCATTCTACCAAGTGCATGATGAATGGTAGAAGTGCCCCTTACCATGGTGCACGGTGCATAATGGAAGCGCCCTATACCAAGGTGCTCAGTGCACAGTGCATGGTGAAAGTGCCACATACTAAGGTATGTATAGTTTAAGTCCACAGTACCATTGTCCAAGGTCTAAGGTATGTATACCAAGACGCAAAGTGAAAACTTGATGGTAAAAGTTCACCATATCATGGTGCATTGTGCATAGTGGGTGTGCACTATGCCAAGGTTTACGGTTCATTGTGCATTGTACATAGTGGTTTCACTTTTTTGTTTAAAGCTCTAATCAATCTTCGGTTATACAGATTCTTGTGGTGGATGGCTGTCAACCGTTTCTCATCAATTAAATTTAACTGAGCATACTGCGCTTTTACCCACTCAGCTCCTTCCAACTTTGCTTCCATGATAACCCTTCATGAAGGTATGTCTACCTCTATGGGAAGCACAGCCTCCATCCCATAGACCAATTGGTAAGGAGTTGATCCCGTTGAGGTTCTTACTGACGTTCGGTAACCGTGCAGGGAAAACGGTAGCATTTCGTGCCAATCGCGGTAGGTAAGGACCATTTTCTGTATGATTTTCTTGAGGTTTTTGTTCGCCACCACAACCGCTCCGTACATCTTTGGTCGGTATGGTACCGAGTTTTGGTGCTTGATCTTAAACTGGTTGCAAAGCTCGTCCACCTTCTTGTTGTTGAGATTTTTTGCATTGTCAGTTATTATTCTTTCTGGGAGCCCATACCGGCAAATGACTTCCTTTTTTATGAACTTTGTGACGATGCTTTTGGTGATGTTTGCGTGTCACGCATCCTCGACCCATTTTGTGAAGTAGTCGATGGGTACTAGGATGAAACGGTGCCCATTCGACGCTTTTGGTTCAATCATGCCTATAACGTCGATCCCCCATGCTGCAAAAGGCCAAGGCGATGCCATAACGTGCAATGATGTTGGAGGCATATGCTTTTCATCGGCATAAACCTGGCACTTGTGGCATCTTCTCACGTATTTTACACAGTTATAGTCCATCTTCATCCAATAGTAACCCATCCTTATTATCTTCTTTGCTAACGCGTGACCACCGGCATGCGTGCCGCAAACTCCCTCATGGACTTCTTTTATGATTCTCTGAGTTTCAACGACGGTCACACATCTTACTTTGTAGAGGGTAGTTCCATCTTACAGAGTCATGGCTTACTTTGTAGAGGGTATTTCCATCTTACAGAGTCATGGATTACTTTGTAGAGGGTAGTTCCATCATCATAGTAACCCATCACCAACCTCCGTAAGGTCCTTTTATCATTCTCGGATGCCCCAACTGGGTATCCCCTTTTATGAAGGTAGGTCCTTATGTCTTGGTACCAGGGATTCCCATCATGCTCTTCTTCGACGCTAGCTAGGTAGGTAGGGCATTTTGCTTTTTGATTTTGATTCGTGGGTTAACCTCGATTTCATCTAGTTCGTACATCAAGGATAATGTGGTGAGAGCATCCGCTATTTGATTGTCAACTCGTGAAATGTGTTGAAACTGTATCGACTCAAATTTCGCCACCATCTCCCCTATGTATTTCTGGTATCGGACGAGCTTATGATCCCTAGTTTCCCACTCTTCCTTCAACTAGTAGATTACTACCTTCAAATTCTTAATGCCCATTTCAAGTGCAGCTCGGATTCCGAAAGCGTACGCTTCATACTCCGCTATGTTGTTGGTGCAGTCAAAGCAAATTTGGCAGTGATAGGACATACCTTACCTTTGGGAGAGACAAGCATGACCTGGATGTACGAACTTCATCACCCATGTTTTTTGGACCAAGCCCCTCTCCGATTTATCGATGTTCATTATACTTTCATCCGGAAAGTCCATCAACATCGGACCCGGGTCCGAGATCGCATGCTCTTCCAAATGATCTGCCACTACACTCCCTTTAATGGCCTTCCTCGGGGTATAAACGATGTCGTACTCTGCTAGCACCCCTTGCCATCTGGCTATCCGTCCGGAAAGGGCTGGCTTTTCAAAGACATACTAGATAGGGTCCATTTTGGATATAAGGAGCATCGTGTGATATAACATGTACTATCTCAGTCTCTTGGCTGCCCATGCAAGAATTCCATAAGTTTTCTCGAGCGATGTGTATCAAGATTTGTAGTTAGTGAACTTCTTGCTGGCGTAGTATATGGCGTGCTCTGTCCTTCCTTATTCATCATGTTGAGCCAACATCGTGCCTACCGAATTTTAAAATACCGTCAAATACAATATTAGCGGCCTTCCCGAAGTTGATGGCACCAGAACCGGATCACAACCTTCATCCCATTCGGTAGGCTGGTTCTTCTTTAGAAGCTTGAGAATGGGTTCACAGGTCGGAGTCAAATGTGATATGAACCGACTAATGTAATTCAAGCGTCCCAAGAACCCCCGCACCTCTTTTTGAGTTTGGGGAGGAGGCATGTCAACTATTGCCTTCACTTTGTCAGGGTCCACTTCAATCCCCTTTTGGCTAACCACGAAACCGAGCAACTTTCCCGTGGTGACTCCGAATGTACACTTTTCTGGATTCAGTCGGAGCTGGTACTTCGTGAGTCGCTCAAAAATTTTTCGTAGCATGGCTACGTGTTCATCTTCCTTTTTTACTTTGCTATAATGTCATCCACATATACCTCTATTTCTTTGTGTATCATGTCATGGAATAGTGTGACCATGGCCCGGTGGTAGGTTTCCCCAGCGTTCTTCAGCCCAAAAGACATAACTTTATAGCAAAAGGTTCCCCATAGAGTGATGAAGGTGGTTTTTTCCCGATCCTCCGGAAACATCATGATCTGGTTGTATCCTGAGAAACCTTCCATGAAAGAGAACATATCGTGATTGGTCGTATTATCAATAAGAACATCTATACGTGGTAATGGAAAGTTGTACTTCAGGCTTGCCTATTTAAATCTCTGTATTCTAGGCACATTCTCAGTTTCCCATTCTTCTTAGGCACATGGACTGTATTAGAGACCCAATTGGTGTATTGTGCCACTTGCAAGAACCGGCTTCGTATTGTTTCCCCACTTCTTCCTTAATTTTAAGTATCCATTCCGGTTTCATCCGTCGTAACTTTTTCTTTACTGTCTTGCACTCTTCCCTTATTGGCAAGTGATGTGTCGCTATTTCTTCACCAAGGCCTGGCATATCCTGATAAGACCATGCGAAAACATCTTGAAAGTTTTGGAGTACTTCGACGAGCCTATCCTTTTCTGCTCGGTCTAAACTGTCATCTACCTTGACCTCTCGGCGATTCTCCTCTGTTCCCAAATTCACAATTTCGACTGACTCGTAGAAAGGTTCCAAGGATCACTCTTCTTGTTCTGGCATCCAATATGTTTCTAGGTCAGAACCATCACTTCCTTCCTCGGTTTCCATCTCATAAACTGGGTGGTCAAAGTCAATTTTAGTGTTTTGAAACTCTGCATTGTTTTCAAACAAATCTATAACCCTGTTACGCAGGGGGAAATAGAAAAGGAAAAAGAAGAAAAATGGAAGGTAATTATTTTGGACGATGCACGGATTGGACTTATGAAAACATGCTTTATTAAACTCGGGAAAATACGATACATGCATCCATGATTACTGAAAAAGACACTAGGAGGTCCTCCCTTTCTTTATTTAGTAGTCATTTTTTAGGGTTATTACAACTACGATGGTGAAGGTAACTCCAAAGACACCCAATTGCTAAGCTCTTCCTCCTGACGGAGCTGGCGCACCCACTTTATTCCACTCGTAATTCCCGTACATAGCATGCTGATGGAGAGATCTACAAAATCCAACAACAACCCTTTGGTGGTCGGATCAGCATAGCTTTACCTCACAGTTATCTTTCCAGCGCTCCTGAATGTGCTTGTAATGTGAGGTATGAAGGTCAAGCCTTCAACATCTTCTCTCCCACTTAACCTTGACATTCTCCTCCTTTTTCGTTCCCCTTGGATCCTCCTTATATCATCACCCTTTGGAATCTATCCTAATCCCGCATGGGTTCTTTCAGCACCTCCTGCCATTCTGAGTAGTGGAGGTCCTTCACCAGGCATTTTTCCGATGTCAAAGTCGCTTGGGAGATGTGGGCTTTTGGAGCTGCACTACGCCCTACATATGTGACATCCTCTATCTCGAAGGTCTGGAATGCGCTTTCAAGGGCTCCCTCCTTGGCCTCAATGTAGGGTGCGTTCGAAGCTCTAGTTACCAGCGTATCTTCCGCTCCGAACACTTCAATGAGCTTCCCATCGATTGCAAACTTTAGATTTAGTGTAAGGATGATGGCACTACACCCGCTGCGTGAAGCCACGGGCGTCCCATCAACAGGCAGTATGCAAGGTTTATGTCCATTACGTGGAAATCCACTTGGAAGACCTTAGGGACAGGAGTGAAATCCTCGTCAGGGTGCGGTTAGGCTGCTCTACTACTTCGAACTCAATATGCCTTATAAGCTTCAGGAACTCACATACATCTTCATCACTAACTTTTGGTTCATAATCTCCATCTTCTTTCCTCCCCTCGCAGTCATCTCGAGGAGGAATGCTATCTGGTCCAACGACTTTAGAATACACTCCATTTCCTTACCTTATTTCCGCCCTTCTTACCCTTTCGGTCTCGTCTAGGGCATCCGTCACGCCATAGTGTCTTCCGCTCCTTGTGATATGACTCAAACCGGTTATATTGGTTATAGTCGGAGAGTCAGCATTGCCCTCATTGTCAGGTTGACACGCATACTCCCACGGGACGGCCTTGGAGCTTTTATACTCGAAAGTTCTTGGGACCCTTATAACAAATGGCCTCACTTTCGAAGACGGTGGTAGACGTCTAGCGGCGGCCTGATAGCGAATCACAAGTTTTGGGAAGTCAAATTCTTGACTTTCTGGTGATGCCATGCAAATGTCAGCTGCTACTTTGACCCCTTAGTAGAAAGTATCTAGTTTGGAATCCATGAGCGCCTGCAATTTCACTTTGAAAGCCCCACAATCATCCATGGTATGGTCAGAATTGCCGCTGTGGTATAAGCATTTATCCCCTAGCCCTCAGAAATACCTCGCCCATCGACGGTTCGTAGGTAACCACCGTCTATGGGCAGCTTGCATACATAGTTCAGCTGTGTTTTAATCTCAACAACATCCAGCTTCTCCTGATAAGATTCTTCTTTTCCAATCATAGCAACACTATGCCCCTCATGATTAGGGAGCTGATTCTTATTGATATCGGGGCGGCTGGGCTGACCGTCAAATTTCAGCCACCTAACCCTTACTAGTTGTTCGACTCTATATTTGAAACTCTTGCAGTTTTTGATCACGTGACCGGGTGCCCCAGCATGATATTCGCACTGGGCTTCTGGGTCGTACCAACTGGGGTATGGTGGTTACAATGGTTTGAGCAAGACTGGAACAATTTTCTTGCTTTTCAATAACTGAGGGAAGAGCTCGGTACACAAGATTGGGATGGGGTTCAGCGGTTACGGCGTCCTGTAATTGGTAGGACTGCTCTGCCCATAAGTTCCAACCTGCGAGCATCCATGGTATGGCCTGGGTTGATTCCTTTGATATCCTCTCGGCCGAATAGCAGTATTGGGCGCCGTCCTTTGCTGAGGCATGAACAGTTGATTAT
The DNA here is from genome assembly GCA_030674075.2 of Linum usitatissimum. Lineage (NCBI taxonomy): Eukaryota > Viridiplantae > Streptophyta > Magnoliopsida > Malpighiales > Linaceae > Linum > Linum usitatissimum. The sequence goes on from JAUJYP020000046.1 coordinate 392,740, forward strand.
GGGCCACTGGCAGGGCCGGATCTACATATGGCAATGCCTGATTGCCTGCGGGCGGTCGAACCCATCCTCTAGTCCTTGGAGCCTCACCTTGTGTGGCATTGACCTCTTCCCTTTTACGGTTGGTATTATGCTTATTAAGAGGATCATGATCATCCACTCTATTATGCTTGATCCCTTTCTCAATCCTTCCTCCGATTAGCAACATGTCGGAGAAGTTCGTCGTGATTATCACCAACATGTTGTTGTAGAAGGAGGGCTTCAAAGTCTCAAAGAATATTGAGACTAGCTCCTTCTCTGACATAGGCGGCTGCACTTCACCGGCCTTTTCACGCCACATGTGGGCATAATCGCAAAATGATTCGTTCTCTTTTTTCTCCATGTTATGCAAGTCCTCCCTATCAGGGGCTAGATCTTGATTATGCTTATAATACCTCATGAAAGCATCAACAAGATACTGCCACCTTCTGACTGTTGTTTTTTCAAGCTACATGTATCACCTCAAAGTTGAGCCTCCTAAGCTATTCCGGAAGCAATGCATCATCAGCATGTCATCATATGCGTGGTTTGCCATTTTGTTGCAATACATTACCAGATAGCTTCTTGGGCAGGTGGTGCCACCATATTTCTCAAAGTCTGGTATCTTAAACTTGTGGGGTATCACAACATCTGGCACGAGGCACAATTGTGATGCATTGAGGGTGCCATAAGAATCAACACCCTCTACAGCCCGCAGTCTCTCTTCTAAACACTCTCACCACTAGCTTCTCCAGTTTCCCTTTCAGTTTTTTCTTGTTCATTACCGATCACGACGAATCTCCTTTCTAAATGTCCTTCTCCAGCTGGTTCCAAAAGTGGAACTTCCTACTCGACCTTTTGGTCTTCATCTTCCCTAACTTTCTTCTTATCAGCCATCAATCTTACGAGCAAGTTCATCTGGTCCTTCATTTCATCAAACCCAGCTAGTCGTCCTTTTATCTCGTCCATCTTCTTTTGGCGATTTTCCACCGTCTGTTCGCTCATGATCCTAGCTTTAAGGCGCGTCCAATACTGATGTGCCGGGACTGCCGTGTGTTAGTAAGCAATGTCGAAAGATTTCCCTGGTGAACAAGTGGTACCAGTTTCTTTACTTTTTTTCCTTAAAACAAAACAAGCCTTGCTAATGATGCATGATGTGTATGAGTTTTAAAAACATGCATGGATGTAGGGATGGCATCATCAACACATAACAACTGTTTTATAAACATGATCATTGTTAGTAGTACAACACACTCATAATATTCTACATGCTTGGTGCTTATTACTACACCACTTTTTACAGACCAACGCACGACACACTGATCGTTTATTTATTACACAAAAGGAAAGTACAAACTACAGCTCTGAAATTTTAACTCCGGCTCCGGACATGTTTCCGTAAGAAGCTAATTCTTCGTAGAGGTGGCTTAAGAAGGTTGTTGTCTCCCCGCCTTCTTCTCCCATGGCTATCATCATCTCCATGTGGTATTTGACGTCTGCTACAAAAAAGCGCGCCCTTTTTCGATGATCTTCTTCATCCTACCCATAGCTTGCACTACTGTGTTAATATCATCTTCATTCGCCCTTCGTTCCTGTACTTCTCTTTCTAGAGAACTGGTCCGTTCCTCGTATTCCCTAACTTTTTGCTGATGCAATCCGACCTGTGCCCCTAATCGGTGAATTTCATCTCTCTGGCTTTCAACGGTCCCCTATGCTTTGGGTAGCCCTTTTCTAACTTCCTGATTCTCCTATTCGGATCCTGATTATCAGCTTCCGCCAAACTCAATTGTCCCTCCTTACTTTTCAGCTGCCCTTTTAGCTTGTGACTCTCAGTCTTTGAACATACCCTTTAATTCGTCATACTCCTCCATACTGACTCCGACATCTCGAGAACTTGACGCACTCATTCTCCTCTTAGGCCCTCCTCTTGGGAATCTTGTGGATTGCCTGCTCCCACGGACTTCTTGCCATTCACGATAATCATCAGTCACTCGGTCATGGATATCCCTCGCTTCTGTGCAACTCAGCGTGCAGTCAATCCTTCTTGCCTTTTCCCAACCCATGCATGCTGCTTCTATCTTGGTTTTGTGGTCACCGCTAGTCCCCTATCCCTTTCGTGTCTGGTATGAATTGTAAACATCCCATTTTTCTTCTAAACATGGTAGGACCATATGTTGCGCAACCCCTTTGTCCTAGCAAAGGGACCTAAAGATTATCCCCCACATCTATACAATACATCCATGTTTGTCATCCACATGACTTTCTAGTGGAGCTTACTTTCTTCGAAGGTGGCAAAATATCTTTCCCATTGGCTTGGTGTAGTGTTCTTGTACCCTCCTCTGGCTTGGATAAACTCGTTGATCATCCTGGTTGATCCATGGAAAGCTTTGATGTACCGGACATTAGGTATTCCTAACTCCGGCGATGGCTTCAAATGTCCAAAGATCCATGTGACTAACAAGGAAGCGCTATCGTACAGAGTTTCCTCGGCTAGCTGGTAGCAGCTGTCAAGAGCCACGAAGGTTTCCGCCAGAATTGCATTTGTGGAGTTCGCCCTGTGGTAGTCTGCCACAAAAGCTCTGATAGCATTTTCCCTAATGAGGTGTATTGCGCTGGGATACAGTACCACTCCATAAAGGATCAGTGCCAAAGCATTGACTCGCCCATGACATATCGTACTCCTATTGCGGATGTATCCTAGAAAACACCTGATGGGTAAATACTCACCAGTTGTCCCAACCTGAATTTGATCCTTCATCTTATCCTTCGTTACCCCCATAGAATGCGGGACAGTGACTTTTCGACCTTAGGCCTAGATTGAGTTGTGTAGACCTTGCCAAGTGGGAGGTCCTTGAGACAGAGGATTGATCCATACTCCTCGGCTAGTGCCGAAATGTCCATGTCATTGATTGCGAAGCAGTGAAACTGAGGATCCCAATACTTCCGGGAACGGGGTGTTGATCAGATCGAACATACATCCGTATTTCTCGCCAAACAACCCTTTTTCATCATCGGTAAGCATTGACCAGGTGCCCCTCAACACATCGGTTTCGTACACCGGTACCCGAATTGGGCAGTTTGGCAGGTTTGGGCGAGGGTACGGAACGGCGGCTCATCGCCGTAAGCTTCACGTTGTCGTTGCACCGACCACATAACATACTCTTCCTCATCAACAGTATCTATGAAGCTTGCCATACTTTACAAGATGAAACTATGTTATAAAATAGTGCGTCATGATGATGATACCTAAAACATTGATTGAACGTCAGAAAATAAAATAATTTTTTTTAAAAAAACAAAGACGAATGCAAATGCATGAATGCAAAGGTTTGTTGCGCGTAACTAAATCCGAGAATCATGCACCGAGCCATTAGTAAAAATTAAAAGGCTACTTAATCCATTAATATTATGATTTTTCACATGCATCCCAAAATTTGCAGGTGATGCCAAGAGTTTTACGCATGTCACCGTGTGTGTGCGTCGTGGTTTACCCTATTACTATTACAAAATTTGGGTATTCAGCTAAAACCTCAAGACAAGCAAGGCGCCACATACCGTCTTATCTACTTCTTACTACCATCCTACATATGTGCTACCCGTCTAAGTCCTACAAAGGTTCTTCTACGATACATAAAAAATTGGGAAGAAGTTTGACTATGCTACTTCTGATCTTTAGCCATTTCCCTCCCCATTTCTGATAAACTAACCGGCTCCGTACAATGGGATCCCAAAACTTCTCCTAAGGTTGACATCCCTGAAGACTGCTTGGTTATACTCTGCCTCAAGGTAGAAGGTGTTCTCGATCCTAGTGCTTTCCTTGATTCTGCCATAACAGTACTAGTTGTCGGCTGAAAGTGCACCGCACCAAGACACAAAGTGCAAAACTGATGGTAGAAGCGCACCAAACCATGGTGCACTTTGCATAATGGATGTGCACCATACCAAGGTTAACAGTTCATTGTGAATGGTGAAAGTGAAAAATAGCAAGGTGCACTATGTATACTGCAAATGCACAGGTGCAAATCGCATTGTGCATAGTGGAAGTGCATCGTACCAAATTGAAATGTGCCAGGTGCATGGTGTAATCGCACCATACCAAGGGGCATCGTGCATAGTGGAAGTGCATGATTCCAAGCTTCATGGTGCATAGTAGAAGTGCACTGGACAACATTGTACTGTGCATAGTGAAAATGCACTAAACTAATGTGCATGGTGGAAGTGAATTGTACCAAGTGCAAGGTGCATGGTAGAAGTGCACCTTTTCATGGTGCACGTGGTATAGTTGAAGCGCCTTATTCCAAGGTGCACGGTGTATAATACATGGTGAAAGTGCAACATACCAAGGTAAACTATGTATAATATAATTCCATAATACCAAGGTCCAAGGTGTATGGTATACAATCGAAGTGCATCCAACAAAGGTGAACAATGTAAGGTGCATGGTGTAATTGCACCGTACCAAGGTTCACCGTACATAGTGGAAGTGCATCATTCCAAGTTGTATAGTGCATGGTGGAAGTCCACTGTACGACGTTTCACTTTGCATAGTGAAAATGCACTACACTAATGTGCACGGTGCATGGTGAAAGTGGACCTTACCAAGACGCAAAATGCAAAGTAGATGGTAGAAGTGCACAATACCAAGGTGCAGTCTACATAGTGGATGTGCACGTTACCAAGGTTCACGGTTCATAGTGAATGGTGAAAGTGAAAAATAGCAAGGTGCACTATGTATATTGGAAGTGCACGGTACCCAGGTACAAAGTGCATAATGGAAATGCATCGTACAAAGGTGAACTGTGCAAGGTACATAATTTAATTCCACAATACCAAGGTGCACCATTCATAATGGGTGTGCATCATTTCAAGCTGCATAGTGCATAGTGCATGGTGGAAGTGCACCCTAAGATGTTGCACTGTGCATAATCAAAATGCACTATTCTAGTGTGCAAGATGCATGGTGAATATGGAGAAGAACCAAAACAGAATGGAACAAAAACAAAATGATCTATGGTATAGGGCGCTTCCACTATGCAACATGCACCATGCACCATGGTAAGGTGCACTTCTACGATTCACCATGAACTTGGTACAATGCACTTCCACCATGCGCCATTCACCGCGCATAGTAGTATAGTGCATTTTCACCATGCACGGTGTAGCTTTGTATGGTGCGATTACACCAAACATTATGCACTATGCACCATGCAGCTTTGAATCATGCGCTTCCACTATGCATAGTGCACCTTGGGATGGTGCGATTACACCATGCACCAGGCACATTTCACATTGGTACGATGCACTTCCACTATGCGCCATTCACCATGCGTATTAGTAGGTGGAACCGTTCTGTTTTGGTTCTTCTCCACATTCTTACCGGGTGATACCGGAATTTGCCTATGAATTTTTCAACTGATATTTAGATATAGAAAGATGTCCTTCTTTCTTCACCGTGGATTCTTGTGTCATTTTCTTGAAAAGATATTCTATCACCATGGGACACTTTCAAATGAGTAATTCTTACCGTTTCAGTATTCACACAAACCCTTCGACGACTAATGGGCTGCCTTGCTTAAGGAATAGTTTCACAAAAATGGAGACGAACCAGAATAACTTACAATCTTCTGTCTAGATTGAGTAGAAAAGAGATATACGAAGTTCGTTCTTTTCCTCTATGCATCTCTGTAATGGATAAATTACCATGAAAAGGGGTAACTTTCGTGTAGTTTGTGATTGGATGTAACTGTTAAGATTTTCTCTCGGGTAAATCTTTCTCTTCATATATTCCTTCTACTTCCTCAATCTTTGGAGAATGCAGCGTTATATTATTGTAAGTTCTCTCTTACAAACATTTTCTGAAAGTAGACGACAAGTTTTAAATCTTAATGCAGACATGGCACATCTCTTTAAATCTATCTTTAAACCACATTGGGGCTATGGGAATCGAACCCAATTCGTCCGCGACCCCCATCACAAATAACCAGAAAACTTTTATCGTATCTAATAAAATTTCTACTTCACAGCGGCTGTACGACATGATTTTCAACATACCAAATAAAGGTAAAACCCCGCCGAAGCACTGGAAAAATGATGACCACAATTTCCATTTTTAAAAACCATTTGATTGCAACTCTTCGAGTGGACAGGTAAAACAATACACCCACTAGATCCTTTATACTATAACTAATGTACACTCACCCAATCTTGAAAGTTGAGTTGAATCAATCAACTGGCATACCGTTAAATCTAGCCTTCAATCCTTCCCTCACCAACCCCACGCACTCTTTGATGCGGAAAATCAGATTCTAATTAAAGTCTTAGATGCATTAGCGGGTTCTATCCTAGATAATATATAAGATAAGGAAGCATCTGACTTCTTTTTCATAGTGCACATTTTAAAGAGTGTCAATTGATCCAGAGAAGGGGCTGTTCTCACTGTGAATGAATGACCTCGTAGTACTAACTTATCCAAATGCACGAAGGGGAAGGTTCATCTTCTAAATAGAAACCTGGGCATCTAATATAGTCCTTCTTCCTGTCTTTTAATGCCAACCCGCCCGTTCTAATGCCTCCAATCCAAGGTGAGCCACTTTTATTGTACCTTTCTGTGATGGACAATACTATGGGGGCAATGGTTGCCCAGAATCTACTGGGTACCAAAACTGAGCGCGTTATTTACTACCATAGTAAGAAGATTTCCATCAATGAAGAGAAATAAACACACATTGAGAAGGTTTGTATCGCACTTGTGTGGGCTGTCAGAAGTTGAGACATTATTTTGTAGGTGCTGAAGTTTGGATGATTGCCAAGGACAATCCGCAAGAAATCCAATGTCATCGGCAAGCTGCAAGATGGATAGCTATACTCTTAGAGGTTGCTTTAAATTTTGTAGCTCAAAATTCAATTAAAAGGAGTGTAATAGCTGAACACCTGCCTGCATGCCCGCCGAAAAAGGGTTGAACATTTTGAACCAGGCTTCCCCGACGAAAGCGTGCAATGTATGGAGGAGGAAGGGTGGAGATTATACTTCGATGGTGCCGCCAACAAGTGTGGATCATTGGAGTGGTGGTAGTTTCACCTGATGGGGCCCGCTTGCCGGTAGCCTATAAATTAGGTTACAAGGCAACTAACAACGAGGCTTGTATCTTGGGTCTAGAAACCGCAATAGCACGGGGTATTTGCAAAATTACTGTTTATCAAGATTCCACGCTAGTGATTAAAAAAGTATTGGGCCTGGGGAAGGTCAAAGAAGAAAGATTGTGTCGTGAACGTTCACGTCCTCCTGGCGATGGCCTGGATGATTTGGAGTCGCCACCAACCGCTTAAAAGTGGATTGGACACTTGGATCCCAGTTCAGGCTTTGGAACCTAAACCGGGCATTGGCTGCGTTCAGAGATCTGGGTAAGGGGGAAGGTTACCTGTGGGGAAGAAATAATAAATGATTTTAAAGTTGGAAGAACATAATAAATTGTTTTAAAGTTGGAAATAAAATGATAAATTGTTTCGAAGTCGGAAGAAATAATAAATTGTTTTAAAGTTGGAAGAACATAATAAAATGTTTGAAAGTTTGAAATAAAATGATAAATTGTTTTAAAGTTAGACTTGAGTCTTTTTGACAGCCTACGACGCGGAGTTCAGGATCAAAGTCCAAGTAGTTCGATTTGGGAAAGTTGATTTGAGGTGCAACTAAATAGTTGCGGCTTGTTTGGTAATTTTGAAAGTTTTTATGAGTTTTATATCAGGAGAATTTCACGTGACTTTAATAGTGTAAAACTCGACGTTACTATTTTAATTTTATATTTATTTAAAAAAGAGTTTTGTGTTTTATAATTTTATTAGTTAAAGAGAATTTGTTTGAAAATACGTTACTGGACTAATTACTTTTATGATAGTGATTTTTTATAGGTGGACTCGAGCCTTACTCGCCTGCCTATGTACCCAGTATTTTGAGATCAAAGTCCGCGTAGTTTGTATGTGAAAAGTTGTCGAGGATTTCGCGTAACTTTTACTATAGCAAAAATTATGCTACTGTGCTAGTTTTTTTTTAGTTTAAAAAAAGCGTCGAATGATTCATGACGTGATTTTTGCAAAAAACTAGATTTGAGTTTTGGTATTACAAATCCATCAACACCAATTCTAGGATATATTTATCGAGGAAAAGACAAGGAAAAAAAGATACAATGTTCGATGAATTTACTTACGAACCTCCTAGCTCACAAATCAGAATATTTGTTACTTTATGAAGCTAAATGAAATAATAAGGATTATTAATGATTTATAATTTGGGCACTTATTTGTTGAAAGTTATATTAGTTGAGAACTTTGGAGGATCTGAAACTCTTTATCCGGACAAAGTGTAGTAACCAAATTTTGTCCGGGTCCTTGAGTCTTTTCATTTCGTAACTCTACTTTACATCGAATTTTTGATCTTTTTCGGGTCCAATTTCAGGCCCGATTTTCGGCCCGATATCAGGCCCGTTACTGTAATCAATCAGGGAGCTGCCACCTCTCTTTTAAGTCAGAGCATGGGTGTTGAATTGTGATTGGTTTTTAATGGAGGTGGGAGCCCCTTTGGTCATTTAAAAGGACCATCGAATTTCTTTCGAGAGGGGGGAAGAAAAAGAGAGGACCTACCGATTACAACGAGAAACACCAACCCCAATCCCACCACAAGCAATCTCTCTACACCCCATTACCACTACGCCCCAATCATATTACACAATCCCATTACAAAAGAAAATTGGCCAAAATAAACAGAAAATAGAAAGCTCTTCTAGCCGAAACTTTGGGGATTCGAAGCTTCCGAATTCCCAAGTTCTCGGAGCCAGCAACCAAGGGCCATCCACGCTACAAAAGAAGAACAAAATCAGCTTTCGAAGGTTGGTCCTCCCAAACAAAACATCTTTCCAATTTTCAAATCATACTTATGTTTCCATTGCTCATGTCCTAGACCCTTTTCTAATCTAATAATCATCAAAACTAAATAATCCGAAGAACTCACTGAAACAGTAATATAAAAAAAAAAAAGATTGTTTTCACCAAACGAAAGCTTGCTAGAAAATATGATTAAAAGGATTCAAATGGGCAATTTCGAGTCATCTTAACACCATCAACATCAAGACTCAAACACCGTACAAAGACTTAACATGTGGCACTACAATCAAGCAAAATATGGGCATTTTCTCCAAATAACTATTGCTGGAATTTTATTAAAACTAACAAAGTGATCAAATGTTTCAAGCAAATAAGCCATCTTATGGTGTTGAAAGTATTGAATTCAGTTCCATAACAGGACAGTCAAATTTCACCTTTCAATCTACATATTTTAATCTTAATGACAAAACAGTTTCTACCAAACAAAATTAGAATATTTAGAATTAAGAATTTTACCTTTCCTAAGAGCGTCTCCCCTCTTCTTCGTTTTTTTTCGATCGATTTCCTCTGGTAGGTTGAATCTGAGTTTTCTTTCTTCATTCACCTGAAATACACTTAGAAAATCAGACTCTTTCCCTTCTGTCTTCGAAATAAATTAAACTAAAAAAAGGAAGAAGACAAAACAATACTTAACCTTCTTCTCTTTGTCAGTTTCTTCGTGTCCCCTTCTCCTTTTCTTTACCGATCCTCAACTCTTTTGAAAACAGTAAAGAGAACAAAAATCAGAGAAAGAACACAAACTCAAACCCTAAATTTACAGATCGGAGCTTGCAGACGACATGCAAGCCCGGATCGAACTAAAAATAGAAAAACACGAATAGAAAGGGGGCTTTTTACCTTTTTTCCTTCCTTTGTCGTTGTGGGAGAAGAGAGGAGGTGGAGGCGGCGGTGACTGCCGCCGTCGGCGAGGAAGTAAAGAAGAAGGAGATGGAGGCGGCGCGGCCGCCGCCGCTGAGAGAGAAGGAGAAGAGGAAGGAACAGGAGGCGAAAGAGAGGCAGGAAGAAGAAGAGAAGAAAAAGAAAAGAAGAGAAGAGAAAGGAGGGGCGGCGGCGCTGCCGCCGTCGCCGGAGGGAAAAGGGAGAGAGGGAAAGGAGGGGCGATGCCGCCGGAGGCGGAGAAGAAGAAGAAAAAGAGAGAAAAGAAGGAAAAGAAGGAGGAGGAGCGGCGGCGGCGGCAGTGCCGCCGACGGGGGAAAGTGTAGAGAGAAGGGAGAGGATTGAGAGGAAGAGAGAGGGAGTTAGGGTTTCAAATGGCTGAATTTGGCTTAAGAGGGGTATTTATATGAACCAGGTAAATTACGTTTTTACCCCACGCCTTCCTTCTTGACAGACAAAATAGTTAGGGGTATTTTCGTCTTTTTCCAGCCCTGAGTTGGGTTATGAGCAATCGGACCGGTCAACTCGCTCAATGATTTTTGGCCTTCCTCCCATCTCGTTTCGGACCAAAATCCGACTCGGCCTATTTCGGTCAGAACGCCCTTAGAGTGTTGTGTAAATTAAGCCTTATTAAGTTTGGATTAAAAACAGAGTAAAACCGAAATAAGGGTAGGTTAATAATAAAATTTTAAATTCTATAACTTTAATTGATATTTAAAAGTAAAAATAATAAAGCCCAAAATATCGAATCTTCCAAGTATTAAAATCGATTTAACGTATTTAATTTCGATAACGTTAATTTAACGACAATAAAATCATTGAATCACTAAAAATGTTTGCGCCAAACACATCCAAATCTAGGTTCGTTTCTCGTCCAATGACATATTTCTAATTTTGGTCAATCAAATTAATTTCAATAAAAATCAAATAAATCATCGTTAAACAAAAAGATTTAAAATCAAATATACCACGAATAATAAACCATAAAAAGTGTTATAGCGACGTGTACGAATCCTTTGCCCGGAACAAGAGTTTCGGATCCTACAAAATATCAACTAATATAACTTTCAACAAATAAATGCTGAAATTATAAATCATTATTATTTCCTTCAACGTTATAAAATAACAAATATTCCAATTTGCGAGCATGGGGTTCGTAAGTAAATTCATCGCAGATTGTATTTTTTGTTCCTTGCCTTTTCCTCGACAAATATATCAGTGAATTGGTGTTGATGGATTCGGAATACCGAAACTCAAAAGTAGTCTTTGCAAAAATCTCATCATGAATCATTCGACGTGTATTTTAAAAAATAAAAGAAAACGAGCACAGTAGCATAATGTTGGCTATAGTAAAATTACACGAAATCCTCAACAAATTTTCTGCCCGAACTACGCGGACTTTGATCCCAAAATATTGGGTACGTAGGCAGCCGAGAAAGGCTCGAGTCCACTTATAAAAATCACTATCATTAAAGTAATTGGTCCAAGAACGTATTTTTCGCAAGAGCGAAAATCCGCAAAAAACCTCGAATAGTGACCTAAACCTTTTCAAGAGGGAAAGTATTTGGGTCTACTATTTTCAAACAAATCCCTCAAACAAATCATAAAATTATAAAACATAAAAAAATATTTCTTAAATAAACCTAAAATGAGAACAGTAACGCCGGGTTTTATGCCATTAAAGTCACGTGAAATTCTCGAAAATATAAACTCATAAAAATTCTCAGAATTACCAAACAAACTGCAACTATTTAGTTGCACCTCAAATTAACTTTTTCAAATCGAACTACGTGGACTTTGATCCCGAACTCCGGGTACGTAGGTCGTCAAGAGACTCGAGTCCAACCTTAAAGCAATTTATTGTTTTCTTCCAATTCTAAAACAATGTATTATCTTCTTCCCGACTTTAAAACAACTTATCATTTTATCTCCAATTTTAAAACAATTTGTTAGTTTCTTTCCAACTTTAAAAAATTTATCGTTTTATTTCCAATTTTAAATAACTTATCAGTTTCTTTCCAACTCGAAAAATAATTTAGTGTCTTCTTTCCAATTTCAAAACAATTCAATATTTTCTTTTCGACTTCAAAACAAATTACTATTTTCCCCAACTTTAAATCGATTTATCATTTTATTTTCTACTTTAAAACAGTTTATCATTTTACTTCCAACCTTGAAGCAACTTATCATCCTTCTAAATTAAAAATAATTTATCGACTTCTCCTTTTGAACTGTTTTACAAAACTATGACCGTATTGGTGGCTTTAGTCTTCGCAAGAGTGAAGACGAGTGAATTACATAATAAAAAAATCAAACGCACTTAATAAAAAACACATCAGACTTATCGATTTTTGTAGTACCGGTTTACATCGGGCGTTGTGGGGGTGCTAATCCTTCCCCACACGTAACCGTCCCCCTTACCCAGATCTCTGAACGCAGACCATGCCCGGTTTAGGTTCCAAAGCCGGAACCGGGCTCCAAGTGTCCAATCCACTTTTAAGCGATTGGTGGCGACTCCGAACCGAACCATCGCGAGCCATCACGGGCGGACGGAAACGTTCACGACAGATGGCGACTCCGCTGGGGACGTCGAGAACTCTCCAAAGGAGCAAGCTGCATTTAAATCTTGATAAGTCTATCTTTCTTCATTTGATGTGTATGCTTTTTTGGTGCGCCCTTTACTTTATAAGTATTCTTGCATCTACGTGCTCTATACCCGAGCTTTACCCTTAGGTAGAATTTCGAGTGTAGTAGCGTTTGCCTTTATAAGAGTAAGGGCGCGTGAATCCTCATCCCAGTATTGAGTTGTGCCAGGATTAGTCACATTGCCCTCATATAGTTCACCTAGCAACCTCCCTTAACCAACCTAGGTTTAGATCCTATGAACACCTATTTCTTATCATGCAAGACCTAGAGCTCTCTGTCAATAAGATTATGTTTTTTAATATACCTTGTATCACACTGTTGTGTGCTTTCTCGCGAATTTACTTCGTTATTTATTTTTGTGGCTGAGATCTTCATAAATCCCTCTGAAAGAGCATTCTATAACATTTTATTAGTGAAAAATAGCAACAGTTTCGTGTCATCCTCGAAACTTCCATTTCTAATCAAAATAAAATTATTATAATCATCTAAAATTTTTTAAAAATACTGTCATATACAACAAGAGCATCATCTTCATAAATTATGCAAACATATAGAGTAAGCATTATGTGTTAGAATCATGAGCATACACCCAATGAAGTCATGTCATCATGCACTTTAAATATGCGTCACGTGCATTCAAAATAAAATCTCCGTAATTCTATTGGAGACAAACATTGTTAAATTTTTAAATTATTCTCATAATCATAATTAGCTTATCAACAAAAATTCATTTTCATTCAAGTCAAAATTTATTTTTGGGGCATGTAGATACATAACTTGCACATTATTTTATCAAAAATCATAAAAAATAAATTTCAATGGATTCTTCAATTTGCTTATCAATGAAAAAAAAACAGCGTCATCAAATATTGGATGAGATCGAAAGCTATCTCTCATTGGCACAAGAAATCCAGGGGCATCAACAACGTCGACTACCCTCCTTTATCAAGCAGTATGGAGTAAAATTACGAGGAATTCAGATGTCTGATTCTAAATAACTAGATGGTTATGAATTTGTATCTCATAAAAAAGGGATCAATATGCTACCAAGTGCATTTTATCTCTTTTTTTTTAATCCCATCATCATTTTCACCAAAATTATTATCTTCAACTCTCTTCACAAATGCTACCCAATCAACATCTCCGACTAGGCTCGAGAACAATCAAGATTTGCATAATTTAAAAGTTTAATTGAACTTTCTTTTTATTAGATGGAAAGATTTGCATATTTAACAAAAAAGGAATGTTGCTAGTAGCCATGCGAGGTCTCATTCATCCATCAATAAAAGAAAAAAAATTTATTTTGAGAGGTTCTCCTTGTCGAAACGCTCCTAGAACTTGCATGAGACCGGTTCAACACCACATAATTTTACAATAACGACATAAATGATAGAGGCATTAGGATTATCCCCCAAAAAAGAAGCCTACCCAACAAAATTATATAGACAACCCAACATTAGCCTTTTCTTCCATATAACACACAATTCAAACTCATCTCCTATATTTCAATATCCCTTCAAACTTAAGAGCTTGTGGCAATCACCTAGTATGCATGTTAATCTAGGTCACCTCAACACCGACGACTATTAGCAAGGAACGGTTGAAGCTACAAAAAAAAATCAAAAAAAAGTCACCAAAATTTTCAAAGAATGCGTCCGAAAATAAATAAATAAAAGAATGAAAAATGAGAAAAAAGGGATCCAAGTTATTAATCTCATAAGTTAGAGGATCCACAATCTTACATCAACCGACGCGCTTCGCATATACCCAAGTTGATGCAACAAGAGCTAAAAGATGCTCACGAGCCAAGTTTCTTCACTTATCGAGTCATCATCAATCAAAGTTGACCAAGACAAGCATGCTACCCGGTTGTTACCCCAGCTCGTACCATCGCTCACAAAAATATTAGTAAAAAAATTATCCCTACCATTTTCCTAAGGCATTTACCATAAATCTAGAAAAGCCATCTTGATATGTCATTTACATTATGCGTGGTGGCGAATTGGTTGCATTACAAGCCTATGGTGATTGTCTAGATAAGGAAAATGAATGAGTGAAACACCTAACCCAAAAATCAGAGCGGAAAAACTAGAGAGTAAGTACGTCTCATATACACGTACCAAAATATCCACGTAAGAAGTCTAGCTAAGATCGACGATGTGTCCGTTCCTTTGAGTTAAATATGCAAATTTACTAATGAGATGAATATCGATTTCCTCTTAAATTATGAAAATCTTCATTTGTTCTCAAATTCGCTTTATAGTATAGTACACACATATGTCTTCAAAACACAATTTCTAACCTGGTCCCAAGAGGAAATCAATTATATCTTCCCAATGAGTGCACTAGTTCACATAAAAAAAAGAGAGCTCAAAAATAGAAAGAGAGCTATAAATGATCATTCGTCATAATAAATTCATAACCGTCCAGTGACAAAGAATCGTCATCTCCATTAAGAAGGACTCGAATCTACTCACTAGACGCACTCCAAGTAGATGTCAATCGAACAAGAATATCAAAGGGGCATGACCATCAAGTAATGCTGCAGACATTATTACCCAGTCTTATGCCGTTTCAGAACCCAACTGAAGCCCCGCGCCAAGCTACAGCCAGAGATAGCTTTCGCTTAAGTCCAAATTCCAAAAATACATTTTATTATTGATAAGCAATTCTTAGGCTCCTTCATGATATGCTCATGTGTCATTTCGAAATTTCCAAAAAAAATCATATTTATACCACATTCACCAACAGAGATTTTTCCAAAGACATTTTCTCAAAATTCTACATTTATCTTTTTTATGCACCCATCAAAGACATATCACTTCAAATTCGTATTCTTTCACACAAAGTAAGTCAAAATCATGTATGTGTCTTTAGTTTGAGAAAACAACTATATATGCCTAGTCATATAGTCATGTGTCTTATTACCACAATTCAAAAATCACCATACCGATCAATTCTGAAAATCAATCGAAACTTTTCATCACTTACTACCTTGCATATGCAATGGTAATATCGATTTCTCATTTCGGTCTTAAACAAAAATAATAGATAAAAAGTAAAAATAAAACATGCTTCATACTAACATGAAGCTTATCATAACTGCATTCATCGATTTATCGAGCATTCAAAATCTTATGCTTAATCCAATTTCTTATTTTCTACCAAATTTCAAAGCCATCCCTAGACTTCTTACATGCATATGAGATTTATCATGCATCATGTCTTAAATGATCACTATTAATTACAAAGTCGAGAGGCATGACTCAATCATAATAGTTTCCATCTTCGTTGCATGCATAAATAAGATTCAAAAATTATCATTTAGTACATCAAAATCCTCATAACCATATCGTGCATTAAAATTTATGTGGTTTTAAGGAACCCATCGTTTCATAAATCAAAATTGTCAATGTTATAAAACTAAACTCAAAGAAATACGAGAACAAGAGAAATATAGAGAGGGAGAGAGTTTCTTATTGAGGTGTATGGAATGCTACAAATGAGAGCTCTATTTATAGGCTCATAGATCATAACCCATACTCTCTAATATTATTACACATAAAGGTGGGAAAATAAATACAATGAAATACATTGAAGAATGGAATAAGGAGTTACGCAATGGTGCATTCACTATAGTAATTATATTCATAACACTCCCCCTTGAATGACCATTGGTTATACATCGTTCTTCGAATACGCTTTTGATACTGTCTCATTAAAAACCTTACCGGGAAAACCCGGTGGGAAAAACCATGGTTAAGGGAAAAAGAGTACAGCTGCGTATTGACTCCCCCTGATGATAATATCAGTTGAGATCCTTCATATCGACTCCCCCTGATGAGGATATCAACTCTCGCTCATCATTATATCAGTTGAGATCATTCACTCACCAATTCCAAATTTTCCTTCCAACAGTTGATGTAGAGAGATCTTTGGTGAATAAATCAACCAAGTTATCACTTAGGTGCACTTAGTTGATAAGTATTTCAACTCATTGAAGTTTGTGCATAAAATGTATGCATCACATGATCGATGGTCATCCATAATTCACATGACACTTCACCTTAGATGACCATTAGATGAGAATATGCCTCATTAAAACCTTACTAGGAAAACCCTATGGGATAAAAACCTAGTGAAGGAAAAAGAGTACATAATCATCACATCACGTTGCAACATTTTCTTGCAACTCAAGGATATATGCAAAATAAATATCATGCATGATTTATAAATATCATGCATGATTTATAAAATCATCTCGTGAAATGGTGGTGTAGCTTTATAAGTTGGTTTCACATGCATGATTTATAAAATCATCTCGTGAAATGGTGGTGTAGCTTTATAAGTTGGTTTCACAGCCCACCAAGTGATAAAATTACCACATAACACCAATTTATGGTCAACCAACACAAATATGACCAAGATTATTACTACAAAGCCGAGTAGTTCTTGTGTTTGAATAAAGGTCGATTAAAATCGACATAGAGTCACATAGTGATCTTGCTACCATCCAGGCATTGATAGCCATGTCATATCCATATAACTTTTTGTTGGATATAATTAGTATATCATTGATGATATACGAAAATCATGTTCGAGAGAGATGCATAGTTGGCAAGTTAGTGGTAATCTTCCACATCTTCCATCTCGAACTCTAGCTAATCAATATTTGATTGCTTTGAGAAACTCTTTAGGAGTCTCAATAAAGTGTATGTCATCTATATAACAAAAGATGATGATGACACTTAAACTCTTATAAACAAAAGAAATACATTTTAAATATAAAATAAAGTATAGAAATTTTTATAAGAATTTCAAAATCATAAAATATGACAAAGATGTTTTTTCATCATTCAAAATTCAACTCAATATGAAAAAGAAATCATAGTTTTATGCATAGAGAAATGTATGATATGCTAAGTGGACCACTTCTCTCAATTATTCAATCCATATGACGTCAATTAGATAGAACTTGTTCACGTGAACTTGAATTGTTTGCTTATAGCAAAATAAATCCTCAAGGGAATTTCATATACACATGTGTATTCTAATTATGAAAACCATACATATAGGTTGCAAGGACATCCATTAGGGGCAAACTCTTTCCCTTCACAAATTGCCAGACTAATCGAATAATAAAAAGTAGTTGCATCCACCACATGAGAATATATTTTCTCATAATCAAAATGTTATAGGTTTCTTGTACAAAATCTTTCAAAAATGAGATGTTTCATAACTTCTCATACTCATACTTTACATCTCAATGTATAAAGACTTGATGTCTTAAAACTTTTCATTTCTCTTGGGAATTTGAATTTGCCTCAAATTGAAATTTTTTTAGCCAATCATTTCTATCTGTGCATGCATTTTGGCTAACGATTCTCATTTTCAACTATCATATTTAGCGTTGCACTATACGCAAAAATTTCGTCGACGTTGACTTCATTGGGGTTCCAATATTTTCCATCCAAGATATAGATAATTGAGATATATATTCATATCTTTCAAAACTCGATACTCTTCTTGAGCACATTATTTGTTTCTCTTGGTGGCTTTGTTTAAATAATCTTAACCTCAATTTGACCATCTTGATATATAGCTCCATTCCACTTTTGAGGATTTTTTCTTTGGAACCAAGTGGTCTATCACGCCTTTGCGGGTTTTAGACTCATTTGTGATGTCAGATTGCCCAATATTGGCATTATTGTTATTGGAGCATTTTGAGTTGGCACATGAAAACTTTACTCTCGTTGGGTCGGTAAAGTGTCGGCGGATAATGAATTATATATTTTTGAACTTCAAGCTCATATTGCTTAGTGCAAGGATCAAAATAATATGATCATTCATCTAATCTCTTGGCCAACTTTTGTTTTCTCCCCTAATGTTGGGAAGTTTAAATATAAACCTCCAAACGAGTCATCAAAATACTCCCGACAACGATGTGATACTTTACCATCGATGAACTCGTAATCAAAATAATTTCTCAATCTTCATTGAGAACCCATCCTAATAAATGGTGGTGGAGCAATTCAGATGTGTATATCACATTCATATATCCATAGATGGGAAGTATAAGGTTTTGACCCAAAAACCAAACATAATGGAGGAATTCATGATAATTTCTTGGCGTAATGCGAATTTGTGTTGTGCATGTAAATGACATGTTCACAATAATATATTGGTTTTCAATGACACATTTTCGTTATTGGATAATCATGAAAATATGCTCATAACCAAAATGGTTGAGCTAGTAATCTCGCAAATTTTAGTTTTCTTGCATATACACATGTGACCTTCTAGTTGATACATCAATTCAAATAATTGGCTCACATGTTGGGCGTATGGATCCATAAATATCACCCTTGTTTTGTTGTGTGTAAGATAAATGATCTTACTTTAGTTGATGATTATCCAACAATCAACTCTATTTGAGGAAAAGCAATCCAAAAATGAATTATGTTGTGTTGGAGATTTACCCAACAATGGGTAACGGAAAGGTGAAAATGCTTTCCTAGAAACGAAACCTTGTTGACAGAACAGAAAATCGTTTGTGTTCCCAGGAAGTAGGAGAGTCACAAGGACTACTTACATCCCTATAACCTTAGGAATCATTTCTTTAGAATACCCAAGTTGAGACCATCATGCACAACAATCTTCAATAGAACATACACTTTAGATTATGGAATCATCGAAATTCACCATAGAGGTACTTATCGATTCGCATCATGATTGAACCGGGATGGTCTCACCGGTTATGCCAAATAATAGTTGTCAGGACGAGTAAACGTATAGTTTACATTTATATATATGTATCTCAATCACAATAACATATGTGTAGTACAAATTGGAGGATAATATTATTGATTCAATAATTATATAGCCATAGACCATATTATTGTTCCTCTCTTGATCCTAAACAAATTGGAATAAGGATTTTGTTCCTTCGTGAACAATATAATAGCTCGATCTAGAGCTTGAGAGAAATGTTGTACTACACCATATATCTTGGTGCACTATCGATGTGATATATATCACAATTAATTATGGTGATTCTCATCATAAAATACTCATTTTTGTCATGAGAATGGTACATAGTTTAAATGATAAATAGATATATTTCTCAATCATCTATGTCACCAATTAATAGATCAATAATTCTCGTATAACCACAATTGTTATGTCCATCCGAATAAAACGGTTCCTTATGTGAACAATGATAATATGTTGTCACTTATGCTTTCGGGAACAATGTAACAAATTAAATGTGTCTTTGCACAATCACTTTGAGTGCTAAATTAACATCATTTTGATATGATCATCAAAATAAAATTGATGGTTGTATCACCTTTCATGTCACTAGAATTTTTCAACATGATTATCAACTTAATCTTTCCACATCTCTATCACCAACGAGATGACCAATTTCCCGTCAAACTCGAGAAGTTGTGTGAATTTCATCATATAATTATTCGAGATTTTGTTCAACTATTGGTTGAAAAATACTTTCCTTGGTACTATATGCCCATCAAATCCACATTGAATTCCGTATATGAAATAGTAATCATGTATTGTGACATTTTAATCGGAAAATAATATGATATAAGTGTATGCACTTCGAGAAATATGATAGTGTCATATGGGATTTTCTCATCACAATAAATTTGGATGGACTATGACCTTTGAAAGATTAGGTCTTTCTCTTCCACGATAGTGTATTGACTTTGTGGGAATATATATTGTCTAATCACTTTGTGGACATATGATTATATCCACTCACTTCATGGATCGATATTTTGTCTCATTGGACCATCAACATTGGAAATATAAGATAACCCGTTTCTCAAGATATGTGTCTCGTGGGACATTCAATCATATCGAGCTTTTATGAGTATAATCAATCACTACAAAGATTGATATTTTGTCACTTTGACCTTCAATATTCGAGACATATAAAATATATGTATAGCTTTGTTCTTTCGATATGTTGTGTCTCTTGGTACTCATCTTTCGGCCTATCATTCAGATGATGGCGAGTAAATAGCAAAGCTTTAGCTTTGTCATGATAAGACGTGCATTATCGTCTCGTTTCACCAATACTATTATATATGGATTTTAGCCTCGAATGCCCATGAAGAGTAATTCTTGCCCGAAACATCAAAAACCACATACTCAAATTTAAAAAAAGTTTGACGTAATTATCAAAATAAATAAATTAGATCACATTATGAATGAATTAATAATGACATGAATATACTATTAAAACTGTAATTAGCAACATATATAATACATTTATTTAATCCGTAAACGTAACTTACGATTCCATTAATAATGACATGATCATTAGCCATTTAAATATTTAATGACAATCGTTGATGATGATTGAAAAATATTAATGTAAACGTAATGAAATAATGTGATGACCAACGTTACAAAAATAATGGTTATGATAATAATCAGATAACCACCGATCTGTTTCCTTTTGACAAATATGCTTTAATATTAAGTAAAATCGATAAAAACAAAGGAAAAAAAATACATATGTATATGCATAAGATGTCTATTACTGTTTGCGTGATCAATAATAATTGAGCAGTAAAGATAAGCTATCCAATATTAGAATTAAGTCATAGACATATATGAACACAAAATAAATAAATAATATTGTTACTCGGTGAATATTCATATAAATAATTTGTTACTATCTATCTTCGGTGGGGTATTAGTAGAAAACAAACAAAAAGGAAGATTGAAGAAGTAAACATATGAATTAGCTAATAGCCCACCTTAATGACCTATTTTTAAATAGTAACAATAGCGTTATGAAAAAGTAAGAAATAAAAATGAGAATCACAAATTTTTCTTAGTATGTGTATTCAAAACATAAGATAAAAGAAAAAGTACGTAATATTCAAATGGGTAAATACTTAATTTAAAATATGGCAATATACATATACTCAAAGAAAAAAACACGTAGCGGATATAATAAATCCGAGAATTGTCAATAGCAAGAACAACTTGCTAACCAATTATATTATAGGAGAAAAAAAAATTGATGTGCTGATATAATAAGCTAAAATGTAAGGAATCGAGTAAATCAATGTAATAACATTTGAAATCGCAAACTAAATCTAGTTTTGAAACAAAAAGAAAGTAGGTAGAAGAATAAGAGAATCGAGTAAATAGCAATCAAATATCAATCTTTGTAAACTTTCGAGAATCGAGCACTCGTGCGCAATAATAAAATTGCAAAAACGGGCATCAGGAGCATAAGCATGAACTCACTGGCCATATGTATTGTTTGTATGCACTTCGCTCATGATTACAAGAAGTTGCTCGACGGCAGAACTTCGTGCTGATAACGTGTTATAAAACTAAACTCAAAGAAATACGAGAACAAGAGAAATATAGAGAGGGAGAGAGTTTCTTATTGAGGTGTATGGAATGCTACAAATGAGAGCTCTATTTATAGGCTCATAGATCATAACCTATACTCTCTAATATTATTACACATAAAGGTGGGAAAATAAATACAATGAAATACATTGAAGAATGGAATAAGGAGTTACACAATGGTGCATTCACTATAGTAATTATATTCATAACAGTCAAGAGGTTTTCATCCTTATAACATGTAAAATTATCGAACACATACATCAAAAGTTATTCATGCATCATCAACATCATGATCAATAGCCCAAAACAATCCAATTAATTTAAATTTTAATATCGTACATCTCAAATACATTCACCAGGACCCAATTCCAAATATTTAAACCCTTGCGTGCCGGGTATAAACGCATTGCATTTCGAAAAAATCCAAATATTTAAACCCTTGCATGTCGAATATAAATGCATTTGCGTTTTGAAAAATCCAAATATTTACACCCTTGCGTGTCGGATATAAACGCATTGCATTTTGAGAAAACCCAAATATTTAAACCCTTGCGTGTCAGGTATAGACGCATTGCATTTCGAAGAAAAATCCAAATATTTAAACCCTTGCGTGCCGGGACGCATTGCAATTCGAAAAAATCCAAATATTTACACCCTTGCGTGCCGGGTATAAACGCAGTGCATTTTTCAAAAAACCCAAATATTTAAACCCTTGCGTGCCGGGTATAAACACATTACATTTCAAAGCAAAATCCAAATATTTACACCCTTGCTGCCGGGTATAAACGCATTGCACTTTGAAAAAAAATCCAAATATTTACACCCTTGCGTGCCGGGTATAAACGCATTGCATTTCGAAAAAATCCAAATATTTAAACCCTTGCGTGCCGGGTATAAACGCATTGCATTTGAAAAAAATCCAATATTTAAACCCTTGCGTGCCGGGTATAAACGCATTGCAATTTGAAAAACAATCCAAATATTTACACCCTTGCGTGCCGGGTACAAGCGCATTGCACTTTGAAAAAATCCAAATATTTACACCCTTGCGTGCCGGGTATAAACGCATTGCATTTCGAAAAAATCCAAAATATTTAAACCCTTGCGTGCCGGGTATAAACGCATTGCATTTCGAAGAAAAATCCAAATATTTAAACCCTTGCGTGCCGGGTATAAACGCATTGCAATTCGAAAAAATCCAAATATTTACACCCTTGCGTGTCGGGTATAAACGCACTGCATTTTGAAAAAGATCCAAATGTTTACACCCTTGCGTGCCGGGTATAAACGCATTGCATTTTCAAAAAACCCAAATATTTAAACCCTTGCGTGCCGGGTATAAACGCATTGCATTTCGAAGAAAATCCAAATATTTAAACCCTTGCGTGCCGGGTATAAACGCATTGCAATTCGAAAAAATCCAAATATTTACACCCTTGCGTGTCGGGTATAAACGCATTGCAATTTGAAAAAATCCAAATATTTAAACCCTTGCGTGCCGGGTATAAACGCATTTCATGTTGAAAAATCCAAATATTTACACCCTTGCGTGTCGGGTATAAGCGCATTGCATTTAAAAAAATCCCAAGTATTTAAAAATTGCCTTGCGTTTGGGCTAGAAACGAATTGCGCCTGTAAAAAAAATTGCCTTACATTCGGGCTATACACGAATTGCACATTTAAAAAATTGCCTTGCATTCGGGCTATAAAACGAATTGCACCTTTAAAAAATTGCCTTACATTCCGGCTATAAACAATTTCCATCTTTTAAAAATTACGTTGCATTCAGGCTATAAACAAATTGCATCTCTTGAAAGTTGTCTTACATCCAATTACATCTTTTGAACATTAACCCTAGCATCCTGGGTCAAACGGATCGCACCTTGGAACGGGAAATAAGTCAAGCTGAATCCCTAGTACGTTAACCCTAGCATCCTGGGGCAAACAGATCGCACCTTGGAACGGGAAATCAGTCAAGCTGAATCCCTAGTACGTTAACCCTAGCATCCTGGGTCAAACGGATCGCACCTTGGAACGGGAAATAAGTCAAGCTGAATCCCTAGTACGTTCACCCTAGCATCCTGGGGCAAACGGATCGCACCTTGGAACGGGAAATAAGTCAAGCTGAATCCCTAGTACGTTCACCCTAGCATCCCGGGACAAACGGATCGCACCTTGGAACGGGAAATAAGTCAAGCCGAATCCCTAGTACGTTCACCCCTAGCATCCCGGGTCAAACGGATCGCACCTTGGAACGGGAAATAAGTCAAGCTGAATCCCTAATACGTTCACCCTAGCATCCTGGGTCAAACGGATCGCACCTTGGAACGGGAAATAAATCAAGCTGAATCCCTAGTACGTTCACCCTAGCATCCTGGGTCAAACGGATCGCACCTTGAAACGGGAAATAAGTCAAGCTGAATCCCTAGTACGTTCACCCTAGCATGTTGGGGCAAACGGATCGCACCTTCGAACGGGAAATAAGTCAAGCTTAATCCCTAGTACGTTCACCCTAGCATCCTGGGTCAAACGGATCGCTCTTTGGAACGGGAGATAAGTCAAGCTGAGTCCCTAGTACATTCACCCTTAGCATCCTGGATCAAACGATCGCACTTTGGAACGGGAAATAAGTCAAGCTGAATCCCTAGTACATTCACCCTAGCATCCTAGGTTAAATCAAACTGTATTCATTGTATCGTGTTATTACTACTCCTCGTAAAAATAAAAGACAAATAAAAAAACAAACGTGAGGATAGCTTCGAAAAACCTTTCAAAATTTGGTTCCTATCTTTGTACTACTTTTGATTATAAACAAAAGTAATACAAAGAGGGGCAACTGTAGTAACCAAATTTTGTCCGGGTCCTTGAGTCTTTTCATTTCGTAACTCTACTTTACATCGAATTTTTGATCTTTTTCGGGTCCAATTTCAGGCCCGATTTTCGGCCCGATATCAGGGCTCGTTATCGTAATCAATCGTGAGCCGCCACCTCTCTTTTAAGTCGGAGCATGGGTGTTGAATTGTGATTGGTTTTTAATGGAGGTGGGAGCCCTTTGGTCATTTAAAAGGACCATCGAATTTCTTTCGAGAGGGGGGAAGAAAAAGAGAGGACCTACCGATTACAACGAGAAACACCAACCCCAATCCCACCACAAGCAATCTCTCTACACCCCATTACCACTACGCCCCAATCATATTACACAATCCCATTACAAAAGAAAATTGGCCAAAATAAACAGAAAATAGAAAGCTCTTCTAGCCGAAACTTTGGGGATTCGAAGCTTCCGAATTCCCAAGTTCCCGAGCCGCAACCAAGGGCCATCCACGCTGCAAAAGAAGAACAAAATCAGCTTTCGAAGGTTGGTCCTCCCAAACAAAACATCTTTCCAATTTTCAAATCATACTTATGTTTCCATTGCTCATGTCCTAGACCCTTTTCTAATCTAATAATCATCAAAACTAAATAATCCGAAGAACTCACCGAAACAAGAATAAAAAAAAAAGATTGTTTTCACCAAACGAAAGCTTGCTAGAAAATATGATTAAAAGGATTCAAATGGGCAATTTCGAGTCATCTTAACACCATCAACATCAAGACTCAAATACCGTATAAAGACTTAACATGTGGCACTACAATCAAGCAAAATATGGGCATTTTCTCCAAATAACTATTGCTGGAATTTTATTAAAACTAACAAAGTGATCAAATGTTTCAAGCAAATAAGCCATCTTATGGTGTTGAAAGTATTGAATTCGGTTCCATAGCGAGACAGTCAAATTTCACCTTTCAATCTACATATTTTAATCTTAATGACAAAACAGTTTCTACCAAACAAAATTAGAATATTTAGAATTAAGAATTTTACCTTTCCTAAGAGCGTCTCCCCTCTTCTTCGTTTTTTTTTCGATCGATTTCCTCTGGTAGGTTGAATCTGAGTTTTCTTTCTTCATTCACCTGAAATACACTTAGAAAATCGACTCTTTCCCTTCGTCTTCGAAATAAATTAAACTAAAAAAAGGAAGAAGACAAAACAATACTTAACCTTCTTCTCTTTGTCAGTTTCTTCGTGTCCCCTTCTCCTTTTCTTTACCGATCCTCAACTCTTTTGAAAACAGTAAAGAGAACAAAAATAAAAGAACGAACACAAACTCAAACCCTAAATTTACAGATCGGAGCTTGCAGACGACATGCAAGCCCGGATCGAACTAAAAATAGAAAAACACGAATAGAAAGGGGGCTTTTTACCTTTTTTTTCCTTCCTTTGTCGTTGTGGGAGAAGAGAGGAGGTGGAGGCGGCGGTGACTGCCGCCATCGGCGAGGAAGTAAAGAAGAAGGAGATGGAGGCGGCGCGGCCGCCGCCGCTGAGAGAGAAGGAGAAGAGGAAGGAACAGGAGGCGAAAGAGAGGCAGGAAGAAGAAGAGAAGAAAAAGAAAAGAAGAGAAGAGAAAGGAGGGGCGGCGGCGCCGGAGGCGGAGAAGAAGAAGAAAAAGAGAGAAAAGAAGGAAAAGAAGGAGGAGGAGCGGCGGCGACGGCAGTGCCGCCGACGGGGGAAAGTGTAGAGAGAAGGGAGAGGATTGAGAGGAAGAGAGAGGGAGTTAGGGTTTCGAATGGCTGAATTTGGCTTAAGAGGGGTATTTATATGAATCAGGTAAATTACGTTTTTACTCCACGCCTTCCTTCTTGACGGACAAAATAGTTAGGGGTATTTTCGTCTTTTTCCAGCCCTGAGTTGGGTTATGAGCAATCGGACCGGTCAACTCGCTCAACGATTTTTGGCCTTCCTCCCATCTCGTTTCGGACCAAAATCCGACTCGGCCTATTTCGGTCAGAACGCCCTTAGAGTGTTGTGTAAATTAAGCTTTATTAAGTTTGGATTAAAAACGAGTAAAACCGAAATAAGGGTAGGTTAATAATAAAATTTTAAATTCTATAACTTTAATTGATATTTAAAAGTAAAAATAATAAAGCCCAAAATATCGAATCTTCCAAGTATTAAAATCGATTTAACGTATTTAATTTCGATAACGTTAATTTAACGACAATAAAATCATTGAATCACTAAAAATGTTTGCGCCAAACACATCCAAATCTAGGTTCGTTTCTCGTCCAATGACATATTTCTAATTTTGGTCAATCAAATTAATTTCAATAAAAATCAAATAAATCATCGTTAAACAAAAAGATTTAAAATCAAATATACCACGAATAATAAACCATAAAAAGTGTTATAGCGACGTGTACGAATCCTTTGCCCGAACAAGAGTTTCGGATCCTACAAAATATCAACTAATATAACTTTCAACAAATAAATGCTGAAATTATAAATCATTATTATTTCCTTCAACGTTATAAAATAACAAATATTCCAATTTGCGAGCATGGGGTTCGTAAGTAAATTCATCGCAGATTGTATTTTTTGTTCCTTGCCTTTTCCTCGACAAATATATCAGTGAATTGGTGTTGATGGATTCGGAATACCGAAACTCAAAAGTAGTCTTTGCAAAAATCTCATCATGAATCATTCGACGTGCATTTTAAAAAATAAAAGAAAACGAGCACAGTAGCATAATGTTGGCTATAGTAAAATTACACGAAATCCTCAACAAATTTTCTGCCCGAACTACGCGGACTTTGATCCCAAAATATTGGGTACGTAGGCAGCCGAGAAAGGCTCGAGTCCACTTATAAAAATCACTATCATTAAAGTAATTGGTCCAGTAACGTATTTTTCGCAAGAGCGAAAATCCGCAAAAAACCTCGAATAGTGACCTAAACCTTTTCAAGAGGGAAAGTATTTGGGTCTACTATTTTCAAACAAATCCCTCAAACAAATCATAAAATTATAAAACATAAAAAAAATCTTTCTTAAATAAACCTAAAATGTGAACAGTAACGCCGGGTTTTATGCCATTAAAGTCACGTGAAATTCTCGAAAATATAAACTCATAAAAATTCTCAGAATTACCAAACAAACTGCAACTATTTAGTTGCACCTCAAATTAACTTTTTCAAATCGAACTACGTGGACTTTGATCTCGATCTCCGGGTACGTAGGCCGTCAAGAGACTCGAGTCCAACCTTAAAGCAATTTATTGTTTTCTTCCAATTCTAAAACAATGTATTATCTTCTTCCCGACTTTAAAACAACTTATCATTTTATCTCCAATTTTAAAACAATTTGTTAGTTTCTTTCCAATTTAAAATATTTATCGTTTTATTTCCAATTTTAAATAACTTATTAGTTTCTTTCCAACTCGAAAAATAATTTAGTGTCTTCTTTCCAATTTCAAAACAATTCAATATTTTCTTTTCGACTTCAAAACAAATTACTATTTTCCCCAACTTTAAATCGATTTATCATTTTATTTTCTACTTTAAAACAGTTTATCATTTTACTTCCAACCTTGAAGCAACTTATCATCCTTCTAAATTAAAAATAATTATCGACTTCTCCTTTTGAACTGTTTTACAAAACTATGACCGTATTGGTGGCTTTAGTCTTCGCAAGAGTGAAGACGAGTGAATTACATAATAAAAAAATCAAACGCACTTAATAAAAAACACATCAGACTTATCGATTTTTGTAGTACCGGTTTACTAGGCGTTGTGGGGGTGCTAATCCTTCCCCACACGTAACCGTCCCCCTTACCCAGATCTCTGAACGCAGACCATGCCCGGTTTAGGTTCCAAAGCCGGAACCGGGCTCCAAGTGTCCAATCCACTTTTAAGCGATTGGTGGCGACTCCGAACCGAACCATCGCGAGCTATCACGGGCGGACGGAAACGTTCATGACACAAAGAATGCATGCAACGTTGTTATAACGTTTTTATAGTTTACTATTCATGGCATATTTGATTATTTAAGTCTTTTTTAATGACGATTTAGCTGATTTTTATTTATTAACTTGATTTATCGAAATTAGAAATATGCAGTCGGACAAAAAACGAACATATATTCGAATACATTTGACGCAAACACTTTAGTGGTTCGATGATTTTATTGTTGTTAAACTAACGTTATCGATAATAAAGTGGCTAACTCGGTTTAAATACTAGGAAGATTTCATTTTCTGGTTTTACTATTTTTACTTTTAAATATAAAAAAGAATTAGATAATTGTTATGAAGATAATAATGTAGTGAATGCCCAATTGTGTAACTCTGATTCTATGATTAATGTATTTTATTCCCCTCCTTTATGTGTATGATTCAATGTATTTCATTCCCCTCTTTTATGTGTAATAATATTAGAGAGTGTAGGTTATGATTTCATGAGCCTATAAATAGAGCTCTCATTTGTAGCATTCTATACACCTCAATAAGAAAGTACTTCTCCTCCCATGTTCTTGTTCTCTTCTTTGTTCTTAGTTTTATAACACGTTATCGGCACTGTTCGCCTATTTTCTCGAAGTTTGCACGAAGGTTGTTATTTGCTATATCTTGTTTTCCAAAGTTATTATTATTATTTATCTTGTTCTTTTATTTGCTTATAAAATCTTCTTTTTCAAAATTAGAGTTAGAGAAAGGAATCCATTTCTATTTTTTTTTTATATGTAACAAATGGTGGTCTTTCTCATTTTACCGATTTCAAAAACTACTTTGTCATTTTTCTATTGATGACTATAATCAAACGTTTATATTGGTCAAATATCATGTCTTTATAGAATCGGCCTAAACGTTTAGTTATCATCATGTATATTTTATAGTATATATTATTATGACCTATCATATTTTATATCTTCCGTTTCGTTCCATAGTTTTTTTTTTTTTGCTTGTATGTTGCCTTTTTAATTCATGATCAATTCTAAAATAGATATAGTTTCTATTTTATTATGGCATATGCATGAGTATCTCTTCTAGGCAACAATATTTATAAAATATTTTATGCATTTTTCTAAGTGAACTCACATTATATCGTTAGCATTTTTTCCATCCTATTTTAAATGATCATATCCATATTTATCATATATATATATTTTCTGTTTTTTGTGTTAAAAAAAACGCAAGAAAATATGAATTTCAATTTGAATGAGTGACCTGCAATGATGCCTAACTAGGTAGTTAGTAAACTCATTTAGTGTTGGCCATAATTCTTGCTACATATATAACGTGCTTGAATTCTTAATAATTAACAAAGCATTCTAAAAATATATATATGTTATTTTAGCCGTTATACAAATATATTAAAATTTATCATCTCATTATAGTTAACTCTTTTGATTTTGTGCATTTTATTTATAATTCATGAATACCTCTGTTTTAATGATTATTGCATGTCTGTCGGAATTGATGTTGAACATCCCGTAGCACATGTTCATACACAAAATGGTTTAGCAGAATCTCTAATCAAACGCTTACAAGTTAATAGCAAGACCATTGTTAATGAAGGCAAAGCTTCCCACTTCATGTTGGGGGCATGCTGTCTTACATGCAGCATCATTAATTCGCATAAGGCCAACAAGTTATCACGAGTATTCCCCCTTACAAATGGTTTTTGGTCAGGAACCGAATATATCCCATCTAAGAATATTTGGATGTGCTGTTTACATCCCTATTACACCACCACAACGCACTAAAATGGGACCTCAAAGGAGGTTGGGAATTTATGTTGGGTATGAGTCTCCCTCGATTATAAAATATTTAGAACCAATGACAGGAGATTTATTCACAGCTCGTTTTGCCGATTGTCACTTTGATGAATCAGCTTTTCCCAACATTAGGGGGAGAAAATAATAAGCCGGACAAAGAGATCGGTTGGAATGAATTAGCATTATCTCATTATGATCCTCGTACTAGACAATGTGAACTAGAAATTCAAAAGCTAATTCATTTACAAAGTTTAGCGAATCAATCGCGTACGCTTTACCGACCCACATCGAGTAACCAAATCTCATGTTCCAAGCAATGAATGCTCCATCAAGAGTAGATGTCCCTATTGGACATCATGAAAATACAAATGAGTCTAAAGCACGTCTGAAGCGTGGTAGACCTATCGGTTCCAAAGATAAAAATCGTCGAAAAAGAAAAGGAGCTGTAAATCAAGATGGTCCAATCAAGGATAAGCTACCAAACATTGCTGATATATCAAGACAAGAATAAAGATCGGGTACCCGAACATATTGAAAATAATGAGATCTCAATCAACTATGTCTTGGATGGTAAACAATGGAACCGCAATACGCTTAACATCGATGAAATTTTTGCTTATAATTCAGCCGAATGTTATTGATGAAAATGAGGATTATGAGCCAAAATCCATGAATGCATGCAAAAAACGAAAGGATTGGCCAAAATGGAATGACGCAGCTTTAAGGCGAATTACATTCTCTTGAAAAACGAAAAGTTTTTGGACTCGTGGTCCTTACACCTGATGGTGTCAACCCCGTCGGGTACAAATGGGTTTTTGTAAGAAAACGTAATGAAAATGGTGACATTACGAGGTACAAGGCACGCCTTGTTGCCCAAGGATTTTCACAAAGACCCGGAATTGATTATGAGGAGACATATTCTCCCGTGGTGGATGCAACTACTTTTCGTTATTTGATCGATTCGGCAATTCGAGAAGGATTAGATTTGCGTCTCATGGATGTCGTAATCGCCTATTTATATGGATCACTTGATAACGACATCTATATGAAACTTCCGAAGGATTTCATTTGCTCGAAGCTTACAAATCAAGTTCTCGAGAACGTTATTCGATCAAATTGAATAAATCCTTATATGGATTGAAACAACTGCGAATGTGGTATAACCGCCTTAGTGAATATTTGATCAAAGAAGGATATGCAAATGATCCGATATGTCCATGTGTTTTCCTAAAAAGATTAGGAACCGAGTTCGTTATCATTTCGGTTTATGTTGATGACATAAATATCATTGGGACTCCAAATGAGCTTACAAAAGCAATCACCCGCTTGAAAAAGGAATTTGAGATGAAAGATTTGGGGCGGACAAAATATTGTCTTGGTTTGCAGGTTGAGCACCTACCAAACGGTATTCTTGTACATCAAGAAGGATACACTACTAAAGTGTTGAAACGATTTTACATGGATAAATCACACCCATTGAGTACCCCGATGGTTGTCGATCACTAGATGTGAAAAAAGATCCCTTTAGACCTCGGGAAAGTGATGAAGAACTACTTGGTCCCGAAGTACCTTATCTTAGTGCAATCGGTGCACTAATGTACCTTGCCGGTCATACAAGACCCGACATATCATTTGCCGTTAATTTATTAGCAAGATATAGTTCTTCTCCCACACGAAGACATTGGAATGGTGTCAAACATATACTTCGCTATCCGCAAGGAACACAAGATATGGGATTATTCTTCTCGAATGAATCAAAAAAAACATTTGGTAGGATATGCGGATGCCGGATACCTATCCGACCCTCATACTAGCCGATCACAAACTGGTTATTTATTCACATGTGGTGATACAGCAATTTCTTGGCGCTCTGTGAAACAAACACTTACCGCCACATCATCTAACCATGCCGAGATTTTAGCAATACATGAGGCTAGTCGTGAATGTGTTTGGTTGAGGTCTATAATTCAACATATTCGAAGTTCGTGTGGATTAACTTCGAAAAGATGGCTCCGACACCCTTGCATGAAGATAATGCCGCATGCATCATACAATTGAAAGAGGGATACATCAAAGGAGATAGAACAAAACATATCTCTCCTAAATTCTTCTTCACTCATGACCTTCAAAAGAATGGTGACATTACTGTCAAACAAGTACGTTCAAGTGATAACTTGGCTGATTTATTCACTAAGGCTCTTCCGCCATCAACATTTGAGAGACTAGTTCGGAAAATTGGAGTTCGGCGACCGAGGGACTTCAATTGATATCATCATTAGGGGAGTTGATACGCACTCGCACTCTTTTTCCCTTAACCATGGTTTTTCCCATTGGGTTTTCCCGGTAAGGTTTTTAACGAGGCAAGTATCAAACGCGTATTCAAAAAATGATGTATATCGTTAACCAATGGACATTCAAGGGGGAGTGTTATGAAGATAATAATGTAGTGAATGCCCAATTGTGTAACTCTCATTCTATGATTAATGTATTTTATTCCCCTCCTTTATGTGTATGATTCAATGTATTTCATTCCCCTCTTTTATGTGTAATAATATTAGAGAGTGTAGGTTATGATTTCATGAGCCTATAAATAGAGCTCTCATTTGTAGCATTCTATACACCTCAATAAGAAAGTACTTCTCCTCCCATGTTCTTGTTCTCTTCTTTGTTCTTAGTTTTATAACAATAATAAATTTGTTTGTTAACCTATCCTTATTTCGGGTTACTCCATTCTTAATCCACGTTTAATAATACTTTAATTTACACAACACACTAAGGGGGTTTTGACCAAAACGGATTGAATTGAAATTCGGACTGAAATGAGAGGAGAAAAGTCAAAATTGGCGAGCGAATTGACCGGTCCAACCACTCATTCCCCGACCCAGGACTGAAAAACACAAAAATACCCTTAGATATTTTGTCTGTCAAAAAGAAAGGTGAGGGGCAAAATTATAACTTATCTTATCAATATAAATACCCATCTTAAGTCGAAATCATCCATTTGAAACCCTAGTTCTCTCTCTATCCCTCCTTTTCTCTCCCTTCTCTCTACACCTCTCCTCTCCTCCTTTCAGGCCGGCGAGGACGACGCCGCCGTCGCTTCTTCTCCCTTTCTTTTTACCCTTTTCCTCTCCTTCTCTTCCTTCTCCTCCCTTCTTCTTTCTTTCTTTCCCTCCTTCCTCTCTTCTTAGTTGGTGGCGGCCGCGGTCGCCTCTCCTATTTTTCT
Source organism: Linum usitatissimum (assembly GCA_030674075.2). Lineage (NCBI taxonomy): Eukaryota > Viridiplantae > Streptophyta > Magnoliopsida > Malpighiales > Linaceae > Linum > Linum usitatissimum. The sequence goes on from JAUJYP020000046.1 coordinate 426,420, forward strand.
TTCCTTTTTTTTCTTTTCCTCCCTTTTCCCATCTCTTCTCCAACGACGGCGTGGACGCCGCCTCTCCCTTCTTCCTTCTTTTTCTTCTTCTTTTCCTCCCTTTTTCCCTCTTTTCTCTAGCGGCGGCGACTGCCGTCTCTCCTCTTCTTCTTTCATTTTCTTCTTCTTTTCTTCCCTTTTTCCTTTTCTTTTCCAGTGTGCCGCCGCCTCTCTCTTCATCTACTTTTCTCTTTTTTCTCTCTTTTATTTCTCTTTTTGTCTTCTCCGACGAAAACAAACAGCGGCGCCGCTGCCTCCCCCTCTACGACAATGAAAACAGGTAAAACAAACTCAGATCTAACCTGCTATTCTCTCAGTTTAACCCGATCCGGATTTGCATGTCATCAGAGATTTCTCCGGTGAGTCCTCCATGACATGCACGCCCCGGTCTACAGAGTTGAAGTTTGAACAACACTTATTTTTCCTAACATGTTGTTTTATTTTAGTTTTTATTTCTTGCTAGGGCTGGGGAATCAATGGAGAGGTAAGGAAAGAGGATCTGGTCGCCGACGATGCGGTCGGTGACAGTGACGAAGAAACAGACAGGAAGCTGAAGGTTAGGTAAAAGATCTTTGTTTTGTCCTCTTTTTTATTTCGAAAATAGAAAGGAAACAGTCTGATTTGCTAAGTTTTTTTCAGGTGAACGATCAGAAGAAGATTTCTGTTTAATTCCCCGGAGTAGATCGGTCAAAAGAGGGCGAAAAGAAAAGAGAAAAGACAACTTCAGGAAGGTAATACACTTAAGCCCTAAGTATTCTAGTTTTGCTTGGTATAGTTACTAATTTGTCAGTGATTTAGGTTAAAATATGTAAATTTAATGGTGAAAATTTGTGTGTCCTGTTATTGAAGCGAATTTAGTAATCTAACCACCATAAAAATGACTTATTGGTTTGAAAAATTTGATCATTTTGCCAATTTTTACAAATTTTCAACAATTATTATTAGAAGAAAATGCCCATGCTTTGTTTGATTATAGTCCCCCATGTTAAGTTCTTCTACGTTATTTGAGTCTTGATGTCGATGGTGCTAAAAATGGCTCGAAATTGCTCATTTACCCCCTTTTAATCATGTTTTCCAGCAAGCTTTTACTTGGTGTAAACAGTCTTTGTTGTTTTTTTTGTGATAACTGTTTTTGTGATATTGTTACTGCTTAAGTAAGTTATTTGAATCATCTAGTTTTGATGATCATTAGATTAGAAAAGATGTTTTAATAATAACATATATGAAGATGGCATAACAACCATAATAATGGAAATGAAGATATGAGCGTTATATGAATGTTTGATAATCGAAAAGGTATTTCGTTTAGAAGGACCAACCTTCGAAAGCTTATTTTTCTCTTCTTCTTTGATAGTGTTAGTAAGATCTCTTAGCCGCTTGCTCCAAGAGTTTGAGACTTCCAAAGCTTTGAGGATGGATTCTCGAAGCTTCTACTATAAGCACTTATGTTTGTACTTTTATGTTTATTCTTATCTCTTTTAATTAGTAGTGGGATTGGGGTGTAATGAATTTAGGTTGTAATGAATTTAGAGTGTAATGAATTTATGGTGTAGTGGAATTAGGGGATTTCGGGGGAGAATTCGGAAAATTTTCTTTTTATTCGGTAGATCCTTTCTCCTTCGCTCCCCCCTCCTTCTCGAAAAAAATGGTGGTCCTTTTAAACGAAAACAAGGGCTGCCACCTCCCTTGTCTTTCAACCGGATTTCGACACCCACTACTAAGAGGTGGTGGCTCCGTAATGACTAACAAAAACGGGCCCGAACTTGGACCTGAAATCGGGCCTCAATCCGGGCCTGAAATCGGGCCCAAAAATTCGAAGTAAAATAGAGCTACGAAATAATAAAAGAACTCGAGGACCCGGACAAAATTTGGTTACTACAGTTGCCCTTCTTTGTATTACTTTTGTTTATAACCAAAAGTAGTACAAAGATAGGAACCAAATTTTGAAAGGTTTCTAGAATCTATCCTCACATTTGTTTTTTTTTATTTTATTTTGTTTTTTTACATTGAGTAATAATAATACTATACTATGAATAAAGTATATTGATGTGTGTACTTTTTAATTTAACCCAAGATGCTAGCGTGAATGTATTAGGGATTCAGCTTGACTTATTTCCCGTTTAAAGGTGTGATCGGTTGCCTCAGGATGCTAAGGGTTTAAATATTTTGATTTTTCGAAATACAATGCGTTTATACCCGGCACGCAAGGGTTTGGATATTTGAATTTTTTTCAAAATGCAATGCGTTTATACTCGGCACGCAAGGGTATAAATATTTTTATATGTTTTAAAAATGCAATGCGTTTATACCCACACGCAAGGGTGTAAATATTTAATTAATTTCAAAATGAAATGCGTTTATACCCAACACGCAAGGGTGCAAATATTTGGATTTCTTTCAAGATACAATGCGTTTATACCCGGCACGCAAGGGTTTAAATATTTGGATTTATTCAAAATGCAATGCGTTTATACCTGGCTTGCAAGGGTGTAAGTATTTGGATTTTTCAAAATGCAATGCGTTTATACCTGACACACAACGGTTTAAATGTTTGGATTTTTTTCAACAGGCAATGTATTTATACCCGGCATGCAAGGGTGTTAAAATTTTGAAATGAGTAATGATAAATTCCTTTGAGATTTCATATTATTAAAATCGACTTAATTGGATTGTTTTGGGATATCTAACGTTATGTTGATGATGCATGAATAAAATTTGAAATAGGTGTTCGAAAATTTTGCATGTTATAAAGATGAAAATTTCTTGATGATTTCTGATTTATGAAACGAGAGGTTCCTCAAAACCACATGAGTTTTAATGCACGATATGCCTATGATGATGATTATGCACTAAATGATAATTTTTGGATTTTAATTGTGCATGCAACGAAGATGGAAACTTATGTGATTGAGCCACGACGCTCGATTTTGTAATTAATAGTGATCATTTGAGACATGACGCATGATATATCTCAAATGCATGTAAGAAGTCTACGGATGACTTTGAAATTTGGTAGAAAAATGAGAAATTGGATTGAGCATAAGATTTTGAATGTTCGATGAATCGATGAATGCAGTTATGATAAGCTATATGCTGGTATCAAGCATACTCAACGGTGAACCTTGGTATAGAGCACATCCATCATGCATAGTGTACCATGGTTTGGTGCACTTCTTCCATCAACTTTGCACTTTGCGTCTTGCTGCGGTGCACTTTCCACATGCACAATGCACACAAGAGTAGTGGATTTTGACTATACACAATGCAGCATCATGTGGCGCACTTCCACCATACACTATAAACTATGCAGCTGGGAATGATGCACACCACGATGCACGGTGAACCTTGGTATGGTGCAATTACACCATGCACCAGGCACATTTCACCTTGGTATGATGCACTTCCACTATGCACCATTCACCTTGCATCTTGGTACTGTGCACTTCGCATATACATAGTGCACCTTGCTATTTTCCACTTTCACAATTCACTATCAACCGTGAACCTTGGTATAGAGCACATCCACCATGCTTAGTGTACCATGGTTTGGTGCACTTCTTCCATCAACTTTTCACTTTGCGTCTTGGTGCGGTGCACTTTCAACATGCACCGTGCACACTACAATAGTGGATTTTGACTATGCACAGTGCAACATCATGTGGTGCACTTCCAGGATGCAATATGAAATATGCAACTTGGAATAACGCACGTCCACGATGCATGGTGAACCTTGGTATGGTGCGATTACACCATGCACCAGTCACGTTTCACCTTGGTACGATGCATTTCCATTCGCCGCATGCACCTTGCATCTTGGAACAGTGCACTTCGCATATACATATTGCACCTTGTTATTTTCCACATTCACCATTTTATATCAACCGTGAACCTTGGTATAGAGCACATCCACAATGCATAGTGTACCATGGTTTGGTGCTCTTCTTCCATCAACTTTTCACTATGTGTCTTTGTGTGTTGCACTTTCAACATGCACCGTGCACACTAGAATAGTGCATTTTCACTATGCATAGTTGAACATCGTGTGGTGCACTTCCACCATGCACTATACACTATGCAGCTTGGAATGATCCAAAACTTTTAGATGCTGAAAAATCTGACCCAAGTCTTTAACGTTAAACCATCTGAAAGTTTAGAACCGTGAAAGCTAAACTTAAGTATTACCAAATTCTCATATCAGTCACTTAACTTACCAGAAGTTCAAGTTTCATCCTTTTTCTTCACCGACGAACTGGGGTCGCCAGTGGCATCCTCTGCCTAGAATCCGGCGAGGCTCCAACGAGCTCCAATCTTCTTGGAAATTTCACCCTCTACCTTCATCGTCATGCGGCCCACTCACTGCCGAGGAGATCTCTCCTCTCAAGATTGCCATGGTCCTTCTCTCTTATCTTTGATGTAAGCGCCGCTGTCCCATCCCATTCGATCGGAACTCAAAGTCTCCCATCTTGATACCACTCTCTCTGCCTTCTTCAAGAGGTCAGCCCCGTTGATTGCACGATCCGAGCCCAAGTCATGATCACCGTCAACTGCTCATGGGGAGGGAGAAGAGTAAATTCCCTCTTCTATGTCGATTAGGTTTTAGGACTTCCACCCAATCACCACACTTCTATCTATTGAGTAGTAACTGAAGCTCGACGGCCCAAGCCCAATCTCATTACCACAACTCCATATTAGTAACTGAAGCCCCACAAACCCAAACCCCAATCTTGACTAGGTGGCTGCCACATCCTTCCCTTGAATGGATCAGGCCCCACCATCTCACCGTAGGATTGATCCAACGGTCATGAACTCTCCAAGCTCCTAACTAACGAATCAAAGACTTAGTCAACCCGATAATTATCCCAAGTCTTGCCGGCCCTTATTACTCGGTGAACTACAGAGTCAAATCCTTGAATTAATTACATTAAATCGGTTCCAATTCCCGACTTCTACTCAATGAATAAGATTTTAAATCAAACTGAAATTTTAACTGTTGTCCCCAAAATCGGACTGTCACACCCCCATAATGATGTATCCCCTTTCTTTAGAGCCTTTATTTGATCTTGTGTACATAAGTGGCATGAAACTCGGTTGAGTCTAAGAGTTTAGAAGTTGGTAAGTTTTGTATTGCATAATTATCTAGGCTCCCTATGTAGTAGTTTTTTGTACAGTTTCTTTTTGTTCATAAAAAGGAAGAAGAAAAAATTTAGAAAAATCAAAAAAGAAAGAAGACAAAAAAACAATCTAGTATGAGAAAAATTTTGAAAGAAAGGGCAAAAGTAAAAAACAATACCAAAGAGTCTCAAATAAGTAGGATAAGGAGCAAGAAATGCTCAAAATAGTAATAGTTTGTGCAAGGGATAAACGACATAGTATAAAGCTCTTGATGATAAACAAAATCTTTGCATTAGAGTTTATCAGTTATAAGTACTAGCTCTAGCTCCATCTTAGTAAGACAAAGTCATCTGCCACTATGTGTTTGACGTGCTTTGATGTTATGGGTAAAAGTAGGTTCTTTTGCATGTGTTGGAAGTGAGCCTCAGAGTTGATGAATGAGCATATAAACACCGTCCCTGGGCACTTCTTGGCTTCATCTTTTAGTCAGGCCCTTTGAAAGAAATTCTAGATGGGTGGTATAACATGCATAATGATGTGTGTCAACTTGGGGAACTTTTTGTGAGGCCTTTCCTTCTAAATTGGTTGTACTGAAAAGTTTTGCTAGCATGTTGTGCAATTTAGGGGTACTTTGAGGAATATGGATTTGCTTTGCCATGCTAGTATTTTAATTCACTTATAGGCATCTTCCATAACTATTATCAGCCTTTTGTTTGAGGACAAGCAAAGCTTATGTGTGGAGTTATTTAATGATGTTTGATTTACTTTGTTCATCTTTCTTATTGAAAAAACATTTCATGCATAATTGTATAGTTTTGGGTAAAAATTTAGGGTGTTTCTTGCACTTTAAACTTCTATTTCAAATTAGTGTCTCGCACCCGCTCGGGGTCCATTTAATGTCATTTTAAAGTGTTGATGGGTGACCTCTTGGGAAGTCACTGTTATGCACCCGAAAGCAAATATGTGAGGGTTTAAGCCCAAAGCGGATAATATATTATTGGAAAAATGTTGGGATGTTACAATTGGTATCAGAGCCTCTTTGGGACCCTCTTGAATGATGGTGGGGGAACCCTCAACAATGACATTGAATCCCAAAGTGAAGGTGTGCCTTTCGGGTTATTGTTAATTATAGTGATGGCCGAGTTTGATTTTTTCTGGGAATAAGTTGAGCTACTAATCAAGGGCGTTGTTGTAAGCCCATGAAAGGACACATGCATGGCTGGTAATTGACCACGGTCATGGTTGGTCACAACGACCATGGCGACATGGCAAAGAGCGTCGAGCAGGAGCGTCGAAGATCGATCACAACGACCATGGTTCAAGGTTGATCTTATGTTTGTTGGTTTGGCATTCACAGGCGTGGTGATATGGCAACCACGAGCCTGGCTGAGTGTTCTCCATGGGCATGCGGTGTCTTCTGTTTAAACCTAGAGTTTTCTATTTAAACCTTTATACAAGTTATAATCGGAGGGATAATTAGAGTCGAATCACCACCAATCTCCAGGGAGAATCTTGAGGGTGATTATTTACCCTAACTCGATTGGAGGTATCCCTTCGTCTCTCTCTTTCTCAATTTTCTTAGACTAGGTTTTTGAGGGATTTTTTTGGTTTCTATTTGCGGGTTTGTTCTTCTTGAAATGCTCAAAAGAACTAGTGGAGGTTCAAGGTCAACCTCTTCTCATATATAAAGAAGCACAAGGAAAGCTATCTTAAGGTGGGGGTTCCTACTTAGTTATTGTGATGGCCATTGTAGAACTACATGATAGTTCTTATGGTACTCTTTGTCAGTTGGCATGAGTTATGAATGAATTCAGATCTTGATGCTCCTTAATGGTGGTGTAGTATCATGCTATCTAATGTACCTCGTAGGATGAGTTAGATCTATGAGAAACTAGATGACTGTAATGTGTCCATCACCCACCCCTAGATTGGGCAATCCCCTAGGTGATGTGTTATGATATTACGGGCATGTAAAGTATGCCTACGATGATGCTCACACAGGTTAGGGTGGTTTCATGGTCTGATCCACTATGAGGCAGTCCACGTGATAGTAGGAGTGGATGATACCAGGTAGTTGTGACTATTGACTATTGGACTACTAGAATGACATTAATATTTGTGAGATTGACCGTCTCATGTTGTTTCATTTCTAATCTTCCTTTCTATTATATGCATGTCGATGTTCTATGTTGTTTAGGTGTACACAATTAGTGCAGCTCATTTACCCTATCTGTATATATATATCTCTAGCACAAATATGAATCTCTAGGACAAAATGCCTCCTAAGAGGACGATGTGTGCTAGGACGGTATCTCAATCGTGAGGCTCTGAGAGCCCGAGAGAGAAGTACTTGGAGGATGATCGACCCTGTATTTCACTATTTTGATTTCAGTCTTGTGACCCTTTCGATGAACCTTTGTTGTTTTGGATTTCAGACTTGAGATGTTATTTTCGATTTATATCCCAAGGAGGGAGTTTACTTTGGATGTTGTGATGTTTCTCTTATATGAGAATTTTCAAATTTATTTAAGAATGAGAAGATTGTCCTCTATTGAATTGGTGATAATGTATGTCTCGTTGTGTTATTTGGTTTAGTAAAACCCCTGAGTCTCGAATTGCATGGGCCAAACCAGTGATTCGGCGAGCCTTCTAGGATGGGGTTTTACTAATTCAACATCAACTAATTATGGGAGAGATCTATGTGCTATAAGGTACATTTATTCTGTAAATGAAAAGACGCGTTTTGGGGTGACATGGAGGAGTTCATATAAGAATTTTGAAGTTAATCATGCTTCAGTGGTAGCATTGTGACATGGGTGACCTCCTAGGAAGTCATTATGATGCACCCAAAACAAAAGCCGTGAGCGCCTATGCCCAAATGGAAAATATATTGTCAGAAAAGGGTTAGGATGTTACAGGACCACAATTAAGGGAGGCATCGTCGGAGGTGTGACAGTGCGACAACAAGGCAAGAGACCCAAACTTGCGGGGAAATATTTGTTTGCTGAGAATCTGGGAGGTCGCCTGAGTTTCATGGTGGCAACATGAGTCAGTTGGAGCCATAGGTTGAAAGAGAATGACCAGAAAACACTTTATCAAAGTTAGTAACTAATATGAAATTCTAGAATAATTTCTAGATCTGGCTGTCGTGGTCCTATAAGGATTCTTATCTATTCTTTGCATCTTGACCATGCTCTTTTATCTTTATTCTGAAAGTGTATATTATTAGTTGAGTTGCATGGGCTTGTACTAACTCTCTAACCTAATGACTAGAACTAGTAGGCTACATATTGATGACTTGTACTAGTAACCCACTCTTGGGTTGCGCAACCCCTAGGTGTCTCGATTATGTTATGCTCTGTTTAGGGTTAGTGGCTAGTTTCACTCAACCTGTCTTATATGAATAAATCTCTAAGCCATATGCTTGTTTGCTTCGGTCCATTGTGGACTACCTGTTAGACGGTTCAAATACTTACCTGACTCTACATAAAGGCCTGATCGGCCAATCCTATTAGGATGACTTACTCTATTAATTTTCAGTCATGATTCTCCGTCTTGATCCCCTTTATAGGTTGGCTCGGTTAGACACTAACACCTTGTTTGAGTTTGAGATTTGGGAGGAGGTGATTTGAAATTTTGATCGCCAATAAAAGGGTGTTCTCCCAATTCCTAACTACAAGTGTTGTTATCTCATGAGGATCGGTTCACTAGCTTCTACTCAACTTTTAGGGACATGGGTTAAGCTACAAAAAGGTTGAAAAGATTGTTTTCAAAGTTACCGACTAATTACCAAGCATTAACTAATTATCAAAGAAAATCAAAGCAATCAAACTAAACGAAACAAAAGAGTGAGAATGTGAAACAAAGAAAGGAGGGTTGCTAGACTTCGAGTGTTGGAATATGCTTAAATCCGACTCATTAGGGAAATTGGACACTTTGGACACAATTTATTATTCGGGCATCCGTTGCATCCATCCTTGAGAGAATCAAGTGTATAAGTTGTTGTTCATCCTACTCTCTAGGTCCGGGCATAAGCCTTGAGAGTTTTGGGAGCGTTATTGTTGGTGGTGACATATGCATCTCGGCTTACTGCTTTGATGTCTCTAGGACATTGTTACCTTGACCAGCTCTTCATCTTCACGGCTATCTCTCTGACGATTTGAAGGCAACGCTCGGGGAGGAGTGATCGCAAGTCTCCTCCCGCCGCTTGGTGGATCATCTTGGTATTCTTGTAAGTGAGTCCACTAGCAAAGATCTTCGTAAGTTGCCACTCTCCCAAGTTATGATGAGGGCATGAATAAAGAAAGGCTTGGAATCGCTCCCATGCTTTGAAAGAAGGCTTGCCATTATTTTTTCGGAAGTGAGAGATCCTTCCTCTTATCTCATCCATCTTGTAGGGGGGAAGAACTCTTGATATAAAGCCTTTACCAAATCGACCCAAGTTTTGAAGGTGTTGTTGGGTTTTTTATCTAGCCATTGTTTCGCCTTCCCTTGGAGTGAGAAAGGAAAGAGCCAAAGGTGGAAGGCCTCTTGAGGCACATTTTTTAACTTCATGAGGTCCACGATGTGAAACCCCAATTTTTGTTCGACTACTGAACCAGGTTTTGGGTTTGAGTCCGCTTGGGTTTGGGCTGATGGGTGGACGACCACGCGCGTGACTATAAGTCTAGCACAAGCGTGATTGCCAGGTCAACCACGGTCGTGGTAAGTAGTTAGTCACAAGCATGAACAGCAGTTCTTCATGGTCGTTACCATAAGTAGATCATGGGCATGGTCATTAGGGAGTCAAGGGCGTGGTTGACTTATTATACAACCAGGTCTGCGACATGTGAACTCGGAGGAATTACAAAAAACAAAAATCTATGAACGGCGCTCTTTTCTTGAGAATTGGGGTAGACCGATTAAGGGGAGAAGACAGGGCTAATCAACCCAGATCGTTGCCAGGGGGTTAAAGAGGCTAGGAGAAGCATCAGAAGGTAACTAACCTTCTTCTTCTTCTCTCTCTCTCTCTCTCTCTATCCTGCTACACTTCGGGCGTTTGAATATGCTCAAATCCGGCTCATTAGGGAAATTGAACACTTTGGACATGATTTATGATCCGATACTCCTCTAGGCAGTTGAAAGAATCCAAGACAAGGTCTTGTAATGGATTACCACTACCAATTTACAAGTGATCAAGTTAATTGGTAGTGAACACAAGGTGTTCGACGAAATGCCTAGGTGCTTAGAAAGCCTTAATGACACCACAACCACCAAGCACGGAGTGCTAGTCACTATTTGACACCCCAAACATCCCAATCACAGAAGTTTGTCACTACCTAAGTGATTAATGGAATGCACTCTAAGTGTTTGATGAAATGTCACTAAGGAAATCCTAACATTAAAGGTTGAATTGGGGTGTGGCTTCGTCCACACACACCTTGCTTCAATCTTAGATTACTAACTTAACTCAATTATATCACAATTAAGCAAAAGAAAGAGTTTATTTGAGCTAAATCAAGTCATGTCACAAGATATGTTGAAAACACTAGAATCCAAGTAATAACCATATTTATAATTAGCATCCAAGTGTATCTAACCGGTCATCATGAGGGATCATCCTATCACATCAAAACACCCTAATATAACAACTCAAAAGTCTAGCCTAACATGATCAAACTAGCACAAGGAAGAGAAGATACAAACACCATCTCCTTAAGGGTGTGAAGAAGTTGGTGACTGCTCCAATCTTCACTCCTAGCTGCTCCAATTGCTTCAATTGGTCTTCAATGGCCTCCAAATGATGATGGATGAAGTGGAATTTTTAGACTAGAGTATGGGGGAGAGTAATGGATGTGATCAATTGAAGGGAAGCCATTGAATGCCTCATTTCTCCTCAATTTTGGGCTCACATATGCTCTGTCTACACATCCACACGGGCTCGACACGGCATGTGGCCTCCTTTCCAGTCCAGGTTTTTTTGTCTTCGATTGCTCATATCGCCCTTGTTCGACCTTCAATCGAGCTCCAATTGGTCTCGTTGGAATTTTGTCGTCCTCTATCCATCAAGCTCAATACAACATTGAGAAAGCAAGTCGAATGAACCAAAATGGCCAATTCTAGAAAACACAATACAAAATCCTTGTGTCCTCCAACCAATCACACAAAAGAGTCAAAAGTCGGTCAAACCGAGTAAAAAATTCAGCCAAGATAGGGTCAAGATGGTAAATGATCATCGAGCTATCAAGTACCTAGTGATTTCATATATATCTAGTATTTCAAACAAAAAAAGTTAAATTTACTTGTTTAATAAATGACTAGTTTGCCCTCTAATTCTAATATTAGTCTTTTTACATTTTCATACTTCAAGTGGCATTTGCTATAATTTCTAAGATTTAATTAGGTCAACATGTCATTTTGTGTCAAAATTACTCTTGGGATCGTCAAATCAAACCAAACTCATGGTGATTTTAAATCACACTCCAAATTGCCATGAGATAACATGTGGTGATTTCAAATCTCTAACATTTTTAATTATCAAATAAGGGATTTATCCAAAGCACTTGGATCCACTAATTTCCTCCCAGATCTCCCTCCAAATCTAAAACTCAAATCTCTCTTAGTGTTTATCATTAACCCCTGTATACTTTTGTCTTTGCCAATTATTCCCTCCCCTTCTAACCAATATGTTTTCTCAATAATTATCGATAAATCTAAATGAGTTATATGTTGGAGATTTCACACAACAATCGATATCAGAAAGGTGGTTGTTTTGCTAGAAACGAAACCTTGTTGACAGAACACAAAATCGTTTGTGTTCCTAGAAAGTAGGGGACTCACAATGACTACTTAAATCCCTACAACCTTACGAATCATTTCTTTAGAATATAAAAGTTAAGATCTTCTTGCACAATAATGTTTCAGAGAACCTAGGGGGATCTTGGATCGTGACGGAATCGTGGATACCACTTTCCGAAAAGAGTATTTCGACCCTTATAAGCCTTGGGTTACATGAAATCTATCCCGAGGATAAGATCATCACCACTCTTATTCTTAGGCTGAAGAGATAAAAGTAAAACCTTGAGAACTTTTGGAGAAAGATTATACAGTCACTTTTATGATCAAAGTGTCTTCATGTGTTGAATGCTTTGTGTGGTGTATGGATAATGCATATAGTATTGATGTCTCCTCTCTCCAAGACACTCGACCCCTATTTATACTAGGGTGGTAGTCCATATGTACTCTTTCACAAAAGGGTGTGTCCATCCAAATAACAAGGGAGGGAAAAAGGTGTTGTTTGTCCATTTTTGGATGGTGTCTTTTGGTTCAAATCAAAAGATAACTACCCCTTTTGGAGGGAAAATGAGGGTGACGATCTATAGGGATATAACCATATTTATCCACTCAAATTTTAACTCAAATAGGAGTGGAAATGGCGCTACATAAGGTGAGAAGACTAACTTCCACCTACACTGCTCTCTAGCTCACTTTAGCTTCCAAAACAGTGTCACCACCTTATGAGCTCAACTTGAGCTTGGTATTCTTTAGTGACACTCTCCTAACTCATTTTCAACTTAGCTCCAAGTTTTTTAAACTAATGTTAACTAGAGTTAGCCAGGATAATCATGAGTTAAGCCATGATTTGTTGAGGTAGAGCCATCACGACCATAAGGTAAGTGTTGCTACTACTCATGCCTAATCATAAGCTTCTCAAACCTAATTAGAGCTACTTAATGATTGTAATCACAATCCTTAAGTCACCATGCTACTACTCATGAAGCTACCATCACATAGCTTTGAGCTATACTTAGGCGTTTCAATCCAACATGAGCTACCTCTAGCTACCGTGAGATGTTTCTAGCTACTTTGAGCTAACTTTGATGCACTTCTATCTTTGTTGAGCTAGTACCAAGTAATCAAGTTCCTCCTCCATGCCTATTCAAGCTTCATTGAGCTAGTTATCAAGTACTCAAATCCCGAATATTACAACATAATGTTATAAACAACCAAAACTAAGATTAAGTAACTAAAATTACTAAATCTCCCAATGTTACTTTTGATCCAAGTAATATTGAACCATGTTACTTTAAGTCCAATAACATCCAATTATGTTACTTTAAGTCCAAGTAACATAATATCCAACATTATATTGGGGTATAGTTAGCAGGTCGAACCTGTTGGAATACAAGAAGCCTAACAAAGGAAAGTTCGACAGCATCCAAGTCATTTTACTGAAAGAAAATCAATATCGAACAAGATCAATAAAATGTGGAAAGTACAACAGCTACATGATCAACATGGCCAATTTGCTGAGAACAGAGATGGAAGTTACAACGGCTACAAAGCCCAACAGCTAGGCTATATATTAAGGAGGCTACGCTCTTGGACATCAATATGACACTTTGTAATAAAATCTCTCCATCATTGTCTCTGAAATTCATAAGTTGAGTTTGTGAGTTTGCTTGTCACAATTAACGTTCCAAGGGAATTTAATAGGTAATGAGTTAGAGAAGAGAGTGTAAGTGACTTGGTGAGTAAATTAGTCAGATTGACGGTGTGTGTCAATTTTAATATCCACTTGTTTCTAGATTACTAATTTTTGTCACTCTAGTTTTTGGAGGTTTTGCCGCTTTGAAAGATTCCAGAGGTACTGTCACTTTGTACTTGTACGGAGGTATGTTATATCATTTTAATAAATAACATAACTCTCGAGATAATTATTTCTCATATATGAAATGGACATAGTTTTCGATACTACGTTAAATTAGTGTGTTCATTATACATATATCCATTCGTATTTTGTATTTCGTAAACTAATGGGCCCAGTTGTATTTGTTGGGTTAATAATAAAACTCCTTCTTCAGTAGTAACACGTTGGCTGAGGTGCAACTGTTGTTGGGTCATCAATTACAAATCTCAAATATATATTGGTCTCTCTGATAAATATATAGGGATCCAATATCTTATGGCTACAGCTCTCCAAGGTTGGAAGGAGAAATGCATGTCATCTGCTGGTATGGAAGTGTTGATTAAATCAATTGTGTCGGCACTACCGTGCTACGTGATAACGATGTTGATGTTTAAATGACTTTTTGGCCTCGGTCACCCGGTAAACAAGAAAATTTCTGGCTTCTAATGGAGGGGGGGGGGGGGGGCGGGGGGAGGAACCTCTACCACTCGAATTCATTGGAAAGTTCGGTCAACTCTCTGTTAGTCCCAAAATGCATCTCTTTGCTGGCATTTATTTCATTCTCCACACTCTCACGGCTAAGGTCCTGAAAGGTCGATACTACCCCGACGGATGGTTGCTAACTGCTCAAAAACATTCAGCGAAAAACATTCAGCGTCAAATTGGTGTTGCACGAGAACTTTAGCTTGCGGGTGATCGTATGCTCGTCGGTACAGGGGCATTCACACCCACGTTGAATATTTCGTGGCTTCCTTCCAGGATCAGCTCGACCATGATTCCTCATCCAACAACTCAATTGATCCCTCCCTTTGTTGAGGGTTTGATCTATAACGGGTCCTGAACTTACCACTGATAAATCAATTATTCTGTGATACGGCGGTTGAGTTTATTCAGACTTTTCCCTATCGTTATCACCGATTGAAGATCAGTGGGTTTGGGCACTATCCCATTCCGGCATTTATTCAGTTGCTTCTTCCTATTGACTCCGTCATCAACACCTCTAAAACCGATTAAGTCGGGACCCTCTCTGGTAGATACTCATCTATGGGGATAAATTTTGGCTCTCCCAATCCAACCAAAGTTTCGCTTTTTCTTGTGGAAGATCCTTCATGGAATACTTCCCACTACTAATACGCTTCAATCTCGGAATGTGGAAACTAATCCAACCTGCCAAGTTTGCGGTGAAAGTAATGAAACATTATCCCATTTATCATTTCTTTTATTGTTTCCATACTACTAGCAAATCTGATCAATTATGGAGAATTCGTGGCTTCTGATTATCACCCAGTAAGCCTATGGCGCCGACTTTACTCTTCAAATCAAACCTTGGCGATTAAGTTGGCGTTTATTTTGTGTCAATTATGGAAGTCAAGAAACACTGTGGTTTTGAATATTTCCAACATTCTCTACCAGCCTTGCAGAGTCTTTTCACCATTCATTGATAAGAGCATTGTCAGTGGTCATTTCACCAGCCTTGCAGCCCTTCAACCTACGGCAACTTCTACCATTCCACCCGCTCCGCAAGCCCCTACGGCTAGTTGTACATTTAATGTGGATACTGCAGTTCCGAACGTTCTACCTGGAATTGGCTACATGGCAATTGGTGTAGTTATTCATTGCTTGTGGGTCACTGGTTCCCGACACGGGTTTGATTTTTTATCACATTGTCGATCCGCGGTCTTGGAAGTCTGTGCAATCCGGCAAGTTGTTTACGTGGCGCAAGTCAAATTGTTGGAATCTTACGCTATTTTCTCAGATTTAGCCGAAGTTGTTTGTCTCATCACTTCTACTGCTCAGGACATTCCGGTTGGACTATTGTTACCTGAATGTCGCAACCTCCTCCGTTCACTCCCTCTTGTATTCATTCTTCACATTAGACAACTGGATAACTGCACCGCCCATTTCGTAGCACGTGAGGCTCTATATTACCCAGATTTATTGTAGCTCATGTCGCTTTCGTATCGCTTTCCACCTACTATGTAATTCACCTTCTTTATAATTCTTCTCTGTAACAAGACATGTTACCATAGAATAAAAAAAACTGAGATTGGGCTTGAAGTTGCAAACTTAAAACCTGAACCACTACAGCACATAAGAAACCAACTTCTTCTTTTGCCCCCTCAAACAAAGGGAAGTAGGAGTTCATCCTCTTCCTGTCAGTCCGCTCCCTCAAACTGCAAATTCCATTTCTTAATTCGTACTTGATTGGAGTGTTTGAGTGAATTTCAAAACCCTCAATCAAAATTTCAGTTGACACCCTTTACAAAGAAGAATCCTAAAATATAATTCATCTGGAGACCTAACTTGTTATATTTCATATGATACAAAGTCTTCCAACGTAACACCATGTAATGTATAATCAAGATATATATCCAAGTCCTCATATACAATAAATCAGTAAAATAAACAAATAAAGTGTGAGTAGCTAGTGAACAAATTCATCCACACACTATATTTACAGGGATACATGAAAACCTACATCAAGACAGAAAATGAGGTATGGGGATGAGGTAGATGATGGTAAGAAGGAAGCATATAGTGTGAAGAATCAATGAAAGGGTTCTCAACACATTCCCTTGAAGAAGTACCATTACTCTCACCCTTATAAATTACTTCCTCTGATCGAAACATATTGAATGAGAGGTCTTGCTGACTCATTGCCGTGGTATTAGAAGCCAAACACGGATCTTGGTGGTTGTAGTCTTGACTCATGGACGCTCCAAATGGGTTAACTTCCTCTTCCGGATTCATGTCGTCACCAAAAATTTGATTAGGTCTGTCTGCCGTTGTTACTTCTCCGTATAAGCCTTCTAGTGTTACCTTATCCAATTCTGTCTTATAAAATCCACCAGCCTGTATTAAACAAGTTGAATCAAAGTTAACAACTATCTGGTTTGAATTAAATTTAGTGTCTAGAGACGGTTAAAAGAGACATACCAAAGTATTATTAAGAGTCGTTGGATTAGGGTTAACTTCATCATCATAGCTGAAGGCCGTGACTAGAGCTAGCTCCCAACTTGTAGCTTGAGATGTTGCAAAACTGTTGCTATGGATATTTCCCGTGTCAATGTTTCCTGCTGGAATTTCTGCAACCAACCAATATGAACTTAGTTAGCCTTACAAGGCGTATTTTATGTTGACAAATGTTCGATTTTTCTTTTTAACCTTAAAGGGCCGAAAGTTGATATCTATTCATAAGAATGTTGTAATTCTCAATTTATTGATAATAATTCTAAATAGTATTTCAGGTAGTAAAATTATATCTCATGCCTAACTATTTTTTTTAACCACAACCAGAAAATTTGAAATTTCAAGGACAAACAATCTATAAAATCTACTCTTGTAATATTCAATATTATTAGTATTGTTATTAAATTGCATAAATAAACTATTTTAATATTTAAATTCGAAAACTAAAAAAATAAAGTAGTAAGCTATTTCAAACATAAAACTCAACCTAAAAAAACTCGATAGGAATTTTCTTAATTGTTTTTTTATATATAGTATCAATTCTTATTTGACTATGATTTTTGAAATGATATAGTTCAATATCCGTACATTAATAAGTAAAGATTTTTGAATTTATTCATATTCCAAAATTATCCGTCTACATTTACTATTTTTAATCAGTTCAAATTCAAACTGAGAATCATAAAAATAATTAAAGTTATCATCCCTAAAAATATCCAATAGTAATTAGTTTTACATACCAATAAAGGACGTCTCAAAGTTGATAACTTCATCTTTCGTGGAGTTTATCTTCACCTCTATGTTTGATTTACCTTGGGATGGATTGACGGTTACATCCTAGAATACATCCGTAAAAATGATAAACTATATAAATTCAAAAAGAAGTCTACACATTACAGAGTAATACCTATAAATGATATAAATTAGTATCCTAATCAACAATTACCATGACTTCTGGCTCTGAGTCGAATAGATCCACGGGAATAATTGGGGAAACCACTTTTGTAGTGAAATCTACTGGTTTTCGACTAATTGCTTCATCGTCATAATTTCTCTTCATGAAGAAAAACAAAGCATGAGGACAATACTAGGGCCATATTGGACACATTTTCATTTACCAATTATTATATAAAAAGTATGCGATGAATGGGATACTGTAGTGTTCACAGCCCTATATAAAATTAAATAGAATTTGATCTTCCACGATTTGAATAAAAATTTACTTACGGTAATTAAAAAGAAATTACTGAGGGTATTGATAAAAAGTGTGAACTTACAAGTCGAGTTTGTGAGGATGAGGTGGGTGAATTTTGTTTAACATAATCTTCCATGGCCGTCACAAACGATGCAGGAGCCTGCATGCATTAATATTAATTACAAACTTATGCTGAATAATTAAGTTGAAGAGTGGAAATTAAAGTTGATAGAGTTAATTAATACCTGCTCAATTTTTGCAAATCTCAATTCATGGTTGACATCGTAGGCTCTACATATCTCGAAGAAGTCTGATAATTTACTCGCCTACAGTACGGTAAATTTTAATGTATTCTTGAATTACCGCTAATTTCACCAAATTGAGTTTTTTTAAAAGAAATAGAAAACACGACGTAAAATTAGATATTTGTTTACTTGAGTTGAAGCCCTCTTGTAAATCTCAAGGGCTCTAGTTGCATCGCCTGGTCGCATCTCAAAAAACTAGAAACAAACAATATTCAACTTTTAATTTACCATTTTTCCTAATTAATTAGTTTAGAAATAATTTAATAATCAAGTAATTAATCACCTTGTCCACTAAGTTCATGATTCCATTACTGATGCCAATATAGAGGCTACTAGCCTCACATCCGACCTTTTGCATATGAAAAAACAAAAGAATATTACTAATAAGCCATATATATGAATATTTCAAGCAAAATTAAAACAAAAATTAATTAGTTCCTTTTGAAAAAAGGTTAATTAGTAAATTAGTTAAGTCCTTACCACTGAAAGACAATAGTGTATTAAGCTATTTCGTACAGCTGCTCCCTCTGGCTGCATTAGATCAATATATAATTTAATATTATTGGATATTGATTTATCATATTTAAAAAATAGATACAATAAATATTAAAAGAGGAAATTAATCATTCTAGTACCTTACAAGCAAGAAGACGAAAGAGTAATAGTTGCATAGCAGGTAGTTGCTCAAATAATCCATTGTTGTCAAGCATTTTTGTTCCCTAATAGAAGAGTAATTCGTTGATTAATTTAATAAATCAATTATCATCCATCAGAATCAATAATTGTAATCACAATTACCGATGGATCCCTGTTGATGTCATACTTCATAACTCGATAACATTCGAGCCTCTCTTCAAGGTACAGAGCATACGTACGTATCCAAGTCGAATAATCCCGAGCTTAATACATCATTGAGAATATAAAATAGATAATCGTGGATTAGCTTAATACATTATTGAGAATATAAATTAGATAATCGTGGATTAATAGTCAGTTTTGAAAATTGGTTAGCTAAGTAAGAATGTACCTTCTATGGTAGAAGAATCTCTGAAGTGAGACAAGTTTAGCATCAAATTTCTACCCCGACTATAATTAATCAATTCTTCTGGGAAAGAAGGATCATTTTCCCTAATCGAACGATGAATAATGAGTAGTGTCTTCAATGCAACCTGCCAATCCATTTATATAATATTTTTTTTGAAATTTTTTTTTTCCAATAAGTCAAGAAACTAGTAAGAACTAGTGTACGATATCATTGTCTTAAGGCATATGGTATATGATTGGAATTCTTCCAAAAGAATTGTGTTACACATATAAGAAAAAGAGATTACCGTCCAAGTATGTGTTTTGGAGAGACGCTTGATGAGCCGATGAATGCAATGAGCAACATCGGCACGAGGACTTGTTGGGGAGAGGGCACAAAAAATTGCTAGAAAGAAATAGACGTCGTAATTAATGATTATGGAATTAGCTTCGATGATTATGAACTCAAGTTTTGATTTGACATCTTTCACTCACTCTTAATGTGCTTTTCCTTTGGCAGTACGACGTCGTGGCTTGTGGCTTTCACAATTGCAATGTCGATACCCTAAAATAAGAATCAAAGTAATCATAATCTTACCATGACTGTAACTATAATAATTATATGGTGAAACCATGAAATCAAATTGTTAGCATTAATTAGAAGAATATATTAAAATACCTTGTATTCACTATTCACTTTTACCAATCCAACCTTGGTAGTATCTTTAAGTGCCCCAATAGCTTGCCGTATTGTCTTCTGGCTCCCACTGCCGTTTGCCATTTCTGCGACTACTTGAATATTTCCTGTTCTTTTTAAGAAAACTGTACTGAAGTTTCTTGTTATTAAAATTTAAAAAACACTAATAATATCATCACAAAATCATAGTAAGAGAATAGCATGCGACCAAGTCGCTGGAAGGGATTACCTGTAGATGAAGAGATAAGGAGGATAAAGTGGGTTGAATTAGAGAAATAGGTTCAGCTGCAAATTTTGAAGGAAGGTGTTGAGATGTCAATTGTATATATAATGTGTTTAATGGGGCGGGTTGATGCCAACTACCAATTGATCTTCATGATTTTGTTCTTGTTAAGGTCGTTTTCATGGCATTGTTCTCCTCAATAGTCTTTTTGATTCTCCAAACCGACTTTTTTTTTGTTGAAAAGTAGGTGACTTTATTTGTCGCCTAGTTTGAATTTTGTATTCATAACATAGTTAATGAATTCGACTTCTCTCATCATTTTTAATTTAGTCTTACATTTGACAATAAAAATCATAATTTTTAAGAAAATTGATTTAAAAATAATGTAAATAAGTTAAATTGTGGTAGAAAAATATTATGGATGAAAACTTGAGTCAAATAATATAAAAAAATTAATTAAAATTATGTTTTTCTATCTATTTAATGGAAAAACAATTTTTTCTAAAAATCCCTTATATTCTTTGATTTTATATTCTTTCCACAATCCTTTCCAACTTCAATCATTACCGGATCTACTCAGAGAGTTAGAGAATGCATGTAGCCCCCTTAGAAATGTGCAAAAAATACCACCCGCCACCTACCATCTCCACTGGATAGTGAGATAACTCATTGTTTTTATAAACATTCACAATAATTTAAACACATTATTATGTCTCTATATTTAACTTAGGATTCAATTTCTGATCTAAAAAATCATAACCTAAAATCCTAAATCCTCCCGATACTTACTGGCCTCCCGCCTCTACAATCTGCTCCATCCATCTCGCAGGCCGTGAACCTTCCTTCGTTGGCCGCCACTTCTAACCATAATAAGAGACAACCGTAATTAGAGACAAGTCGACGAAACCTCCCGCCTTCAGCCAGCAAACGACTGTTGTGAGAAAGCTGAGTTGAGATATGGTTGGATCATGGATGGTTGATCTTTGTGTTTGCTAGTTGAGATTACATAGTAATACAGTAATTGTTGATTTGTCATATTCGGATTTTGATTTTGATATGTTAAATTAGACGAAGATATATTATTCAATGATCGAAATTGGATTCATATACATGTGATCTACCACTTGATAACGGGTTCAACGAATTGAAAGGGATTGATGAGTTAGCAAAAAAATGGTGGAAACAAATTAGCACAATTTGTATCCATTTATTTATTTGCTTCTCAAGTTGACTCTTCTTTTGCCTGTTGCAACAGCAAGTGTGGAGAAATCATTTTCAGCCATGAAATATATCAAGAACGATCTTTAGAGCCGGATGAACGGCGAATGGTTGAACGATGCGATGGTGATATATATAGAACAAGATCTATATTCTAATTTAGATAAGGAATGTGTTCTACAATTCTTTTGCAATATGAAATCGCGTCGTCGTTTGTTGTAGGTGGTGTGCTTAGCTTTGAACTACTATTCTTATACAAATCTTTTAATATTTTAATGTTGACTTAATGTTTCATTGATAGTTACACCCTCCCTAAGACAAAATCCCGACTCCACCACTGACCTTGACTCAATTATTTTGTACTATTCTAATTCTACATTCTTAGGAATCATGATTCCTCTTACCAAACATAACATTGATATTAACAAGATGTGGAATTTTGACGAAATCGAATCAAATATATAGGCTTTATCTAAAATACATTATTGGACCCACTATTATAGATTCATAAAAATACACACGATAAACCTCTAGAAAAAGGTCAACGTCGATAAATAGGTCTCATAAAGATTTCAAAATCGGAAAAAATCCATCTATCATCAAACATTAAAATCAGAGCCAGGTAACAAAGGGTTGAATATTGTGCAATTACTCATTTTCCCTAATACCATTAGGCCTTTGGAGCAACTCTGCTTTCTGTGGGTGATGGGGAAAATTGATTATGCTAATTTTGTAGTTTTGCCTAGAATAATGTCGAACTAATTACGAGAAGAGGTACTAAAAGTGGAGGCTGTACAACTAATGAAGAAAAATGACAAGGAAATGGTCAATATGATCCTATTCTTCATAACGTATGTTTTGTCACACAAACAAGAGAGCATCCTTTTTCTGTCTTTCTTACAATGACAGTGGGTATCTTTTTTTAATGATAATACTCAAAAAAATCAAAACAAAGTTCAATACATAATTAAGCTGTCTAAAACAGTGAAACCATGATACCCATCTTTGATGTGTTGATTTATACTATATGTGATGTGTTGTATTTGATATACATAATAATATTAAGGCCGGCAAAGGGGTAGATTTCTCACAAAAGAAAAAGTATGGGTGGAATCAGAAATTTAGTTCAAGAGTCGTCGGAATTTATAAAATATAGTAAAATAACTTTTTAGTTATTTCGACAAATATTTCATTATTAGTCAATATTATGTTATGTTATTTAATGTCATTGAAAATTTACAAAACTATTAGATATGTCTCGTTCATTATATAAGGATGTTGTCGTTGTCTTGTATTTATCGATTCTCAACTCTTCTGTTTTCATGATGTGTAAATAAATTTGTAATTAACCGGTTCGAAATAATGTAAGAGTACCAAATTATCATTTAGTCCAAAATAATCTAAAAGTACCAAATCATCATCTAATCCAAAATAATATAAAAATACCAAATGATTATCTAGTCCAACTGTACCTAGCACTTAACCACTTACAAAACCAAACAAAATGCAACAACCAATTTACATGGCTAAATATTTATCATATATTTATATTATGATTTGTCAAAGAGAAAACAATAAAGGAAATTAGACAACAAAAGAAAAGAAACAAATGAATTGCTAATAATTACAGCCATATAGGAAAATTAGGAAACAAAGGAATTTGAACAAAAAAAATGAAACTCATAAATAAAGAAGAAAACGTCAGAGCTAGGTTTCCAACCAAAGGCCAAAGCCAACTTTGAAAGCTGAAACAAACGTTACTACCATCAGGCCACGATCAAAACTATTGATTACTTTTTATCAGTGTCATCTATTTATTGGGTATCTAGCTCTTTAATATATATGAAATTCTCGACACACGGAAGTCGTCATGACTTCCCCAGCCATAGGTCAATTCCCCTGAGAAGAAGGTTGAAGGGTTGGAATTTAAGTTTGAAGCTGAGTTAATTTTTTAACATGGCCATCTATGTGGCATTGTCGAAAACCGATGTGGAACCATGTACCCTAATTTTGTTAACGGTGTCACTTTCTCATTGGATTTCATGGCAAAACAAGACGTTGACCAGTTGTCGTTAGTGTTGACTAGAATTATGTGCCACAAAAAACATTTCAAATAGGTTGTGCCATTTTCGATATATTTCTAATAGCTTGGGTCTTCCTAGAACATTAATCCATAATATAACTACTTCTACCTTAATTTGTTGTATGGGAATTTTAGTACCAACTTTTTTGACATTTCCCAAGGTGATTTGAATTAACTCAAAGTAAAGTGATTATTGAGTCTCTCAGAGCCGTTATCCGCACGTCCGCACCGCACAAATGTCGTTCCCTTGTGCTCTTCGTTCGCCGGTGGAACCTGCTGCCCTCCTTATGTCCCGGCCCCCACGCTGGCTAGGAAATAGGCACGATAGGACTTCACCTACTCCGTAGTCGCAGACCGCAAGCCGACCTCGGATATCCCATATCAACCTGCTAAAGGCGCTAGGTCCTTTAGTGAGGCCGTCACAAATCAGACCAATTGGTTTGTTGCCTCGGATGATGAGCTCACAAAGTTTCCTGTCCGGATCTCCTGCGATACTTATGTTGATCCTGATCCGAATTGCCCTCTGGTTGAATTTTTAGAGGCGGAATTCAGGGAACTATTCAAACTATGGTCGAAAGCCTTGGTGGTCAAGGTCGTCGAAAAGAACTTATCATCCACTACCATTAGACAACGATTGGAATCACTCTGGGAAAAACAAGGTTCTATCCAAGTCTCAGACATGTCAAACTGGTGCTATGTGGTGTGGTTTGAGTCCAAGGATGATTACGTGAGGCCGCGTTTGGAGGTCTGTGGAAAATATTCGACTGCTTCATCGCGGTCTTGGCATGGACACCAGGTTCCGACGTCCATGCTCCAACGATGAAAATCTCGACGTGGATCCGCCTGCCGGAACTTCCACTATTTTATTTGAATGGGAAGGATATCACTCGTATTGCTAGTCACGCCGGTAAACCAATACGAGTTGCAATTTCTACCATCACGGGTCAGCGAGTCCACTTCGCCCGTGCATATATTGAAGCTGGCCTCTCCAAACCTTTGATTGGTACACACCTTCTTGTGGGAAGAAGGTACAAGATAGGCTATGAGAGTTTGGAAAATCTATGCACAGAATAAGGATGGTACGACCATGTGGTGGAAGCTTGTGCCTCGACCACAGCTCAACAAACTGCTCCAACTCTGGAGCCAAATTCCACCCCGACCCCTACTCCTACGACTTCTCATGATGAATGGATAATTCTAGGCCATAATTCTTTTTGCCTGAAGAAGGAAGCTGCACCGCGGTGAGTAAGGAGCTACAACCCCGTGCCTCATCGGGATCACGGTTCTCTGTCCTCGAAACTATTGCGAAGACCGAGACCCAGTGCCCTTGAAACTGCAGGCCAAGCAGATGGCATCTCGAACTATTCCTAACGCTAAACCATCCTCCAAGGGGCCAAAGAATGGACGTGGAAAGGGTACGACCCCGATACCTAAATCCGGACCAAGTCCCTCACTCAATGCAGACTCCCGTCCGGCGATTTCCCAACCTATAAAAGATGGCCCATCAAAAGGGGGACTGGCCACCTTGCGACCACCTCCTAAGAAAGTGGGACGCTCCTGGAAGAATGGGAACCAAGGGAGCTCCCAAGTATTTTTTATTGACCCCTTCTCGAATGCATGGAAGGACCAATTATTACCTTGTTTTTCAGTTTCGCCCAATGGTAATAATATCACTATTTTAAAGCGGGGTGAGATCCGACAGTGTACATTTAGTGCCAATGCTTCGGCACAACAACCATCCATGGATGCGACTGCTACTTCTCCTACTTCCTTGATGGATAACCAGCCTCCGGTCACCGAAGGAACCTCTCCCCGAGAGGGCTCCATGGACACCTCCTAATCAAGGAAGGCGTCTCTATCTTCCCTTTTAATGTGTAAAATCTACTCTTGGAATTGTCGGGGGGAGAAACATGATGATTTTCTCCGTACCTTTCAGGATTATATTCAGGGGCATAAACCGCATATTGTTGTTATTTTTTAACCTCGTATTAGCGGAATGGTTGGTCAGCGTATTATTAATCAACTAGGTTTTTATGCATGGATTGTTGTTGAGGCTAGAGGATTTGCTGATGGCATCTCAGTTCTTTGGGACTTCCTCCGTGGAATTTCAGAAATCGAGAGGCCTCCTTAGGTGACACTGGGTGATTTTAATGTGGTTCTTTTAGATAACGAAAAGCAAGGGGGAGCGGACTTTGACCCCTACCGCGCGGTTTAATTTTGGAACTATCTCGATTCCTGCCACCTACTGGATTTGGGATTTTTTTCCGGGTTTCACATGGTTTCGTGGTAACCTCTGGGAGAGATTGGACTGTGCGCTAGGATCTACTTTCTGGATGGCTCAGTTTCCTCACTCCCTGGTTCACCATTTACCTCATATGTGGTCAAATCACCGACCTCTTCTCTTGGAGTTTGAGGGGATTTCTCCTCCCCTAGTCGGTCGTCAACCATTTCGCTTTCTTGCTCCATGGTTGTCGCATGAGGACTTCTCTCGCCTGATGCGGGCTTCTTGGCAAACGGACCTGTCGGTGGCCGGGGTTCTCTGCCCCAGCAACTAGTGAACCTTGAAAATGCGAGTTCTAGTGTGGGGTCAGTCATTTCTTTGTAGCGGGAAGTAGATGTTTGTCGTGAGCTTGAAACTACTCTTTGGGAAGAAGCCCTTCTATAGAAGCAGAAGGCAATGAGCAAGTGGACCCATAAACGCTGAAGGAATAATAAAGTTCTTGCTCTGAGAGATGAAGATGGTAATTGGGTGGTTGCTCACATATTCTTCGCGGGATGGAAAGGGACTTCTTCTCCACTCTTTTCACGGACTCGAGGCATCCCTCCCCTCTCATCCCTCGTGGATTCACATATCTCTCGTCAGTGAAACAAGCCAACCTCCGTCATTCACAGTCCTTCCCAGAAATCAAGGTGGCACTTATAGACATGGAGAGCCTCAAGGCTCCGACGAATGATGGTTATCAACCCCTCTTCTTCCAAAAGTGTTGGGATCAGGTGTGTAATAATTTAATTAAATTTGTCACTGATGTTTTCCTAGGGCCTTCACAGATTGCAGTTGTTAATAAAACGCTCCTGGTGGTTCTTCCGAAGGTGGCACGGCCCGAAACTTTGAAGCAATTAAGGCCTATTAGCCTTTGCAAACTCCTACAAGCTCATCACCAAGATCATCACTTCCCGTCTCCAACACCACATGCGCACTTCGATCCACCCAACCCAATCGAGCTTTGTTCCTGGCCGACATATTACAAATAACATCATCATCTTACAGGAAGTAGTCCACTCCATGGAGAATGACCGAGGCAAAGTGAGGAGGATGGTTCAAAAAGTGGACCTTGCCAAAGCTTATGACAATATCTTTCCTTGAGGATATGCTTCTAATGGCAGGTATTCCTGCTTTTATGGTTTCCCTGATTATGTAGTGTGTTCAACTAATACATTTGAAGCTCTGTGGAATGGTGAAGTTACTGACGAATTCCAACCGTCCAGGGGTATCCGTCAGAGATGCCCGCTCTTGCGCTTCCTTTTTACCCTCTGTATGAACGCCTCATTCATATCATTAGTGCCGCTATTAATAATGGAGATTGGATTTCGATCCGTCTTGCCAAGGATGGACCTCTTCTCTCTCACATTTTTTTGCAGATGATTTGATATTGTTTGGTGAGGCATCGGTATGGCAGATTGTGACAATCAAGCATTCTCTCAATACCTTTTGTGCAGCGTCTGGGCAATTTGTGAGCAAGGAGAAATCTGTGGTCTCCTTCTCAAAATCTGCTCCCCGGTCGGAAGCTGCAAGATTGGCAGCCTCACTTGCAATCCCCTTTTAACAAAAAACCTTGAAATATACCTTATGGTTCTGGTCCCCATGAACAGGTCACCAATGACATGTATCAGGAGATCCTTGACCTCCTTGATCATAAGCTTGCAAGTTGGAAAGCCTCTTCACTATCCTTGGCAGGTAGAGTTACTCTTGCTCAATCTGTTTTATCTGGTATTCCTGCTTATGTTATGCAAACTATTGTCCTTCCTAGTCATATTTACAGTGAGATTGATAAACACATGAGGAACATTGTTTGGGGTACCACGACAGAAGCAAGGAAGATCCATCTTATATCTTCGGAAACGATTTGTCAACCGAAATAGAAAGGAGGCTTAGGATTGCGGTCGGCAAAATAATTGAACTAAGCTTACATGATTAAATTGGGTTATCTTTTCCTTGCAAAACCAGATGATTTGTGGGTGCAGGTTCTTCAGAAAAAATATATAAAGCCGGTTGAAAACGGATTCCGGCAATGGCACTCCTTCTCAAAATCGGTCATTTGGTGGGGAATCAAGGCTTTGCTTCCTCAAGCTGGGAGAGAAATGTGAGACTATCTTCGTAACGGTGAGTGGACCTCTTTGTGGACTTGCTGCTGGATTGATCAGGTATTCGACTCATCGACCATATTATGTCTTTGGCGACAGACCCAGATTTGTTGGCACCGGTTGCAGCTTTTTGCAGTGCCTCTGGTCAGTGGGACCTTGACCTTATCCACTCTTTGTTTCCAAAAAATATGGTGCTACGTGTTGCGGGAATGTCCCTCCCATGACGGTGTGAGGAAGAGGATACCTTCTACTGGGGCTTGGAGAAAGATGGAAGATTCCGAGTGCGGCCCGCAAGTGATATGCTCGACAATTATGGCGATGTGGAGGAAGCCTCATACTAGCGAAATGTATGGCGGTAGTGAGGCCCTAACCGAATTAAAAAATTTCTTTGGATTGTTGCTCATGACAGGTTGTTAGAAAATGAAGCAAGAAGACACATACATTTGGCGACGGAGGGCTCTTGTCCACGGTGCAATCATCCGGCAGAAACAGTCCTACATGTGTTGCGGTATTGTCATTTCACGTTTACCACCTAGGAGCATCTTGCCTATATTTCTGAAGAAACGATTTGGGATTCCTCACTTCTACCTTGGATCACACACCATCTGATGGCATCGAGCACTAGCCTTCTTTTTTGGGTTGACTGCTGGTCTTTGTGGAAGTTCAAACATGAAATTATATTTACTGATATCTACACCACTCCCGAGGCCCTTGCACATCGTATTAGATTTTGGGCTAAGTCTATTGAGGAGGCTCAGATACATGATCAGTCCACTCAAACTGGTTCACCTGCTTAGACGACAGTGGATGTCTCTTGGCTGTTTCTTAGCAGCATATACCTTAGACAGGTTGCTCTCAATTCTGACGGGTCTGTTATACATGTAGCTGTAGGAGGCTTTTTCCGTAATTTTGACGGTCGGTGCTTAGCAGCGTATTCGATGAACCTGGGGATCTACTCAGTAACCTGGGCTAAATTGAGATCGGTTGTGCTTGTTGCTGGATTCGCAAGCCGCAATTCAGCTTCTGCTGACTGAGGATGAGAGCACAGAGCATCACTCTTTTGAGGTCACCCAATTTTGTGAGTTGTCGTATCAGGACTGGACGATTAAGGTTGAGCGTATCTATCAGGAAGAAAATCGGGCCGCTGACTTCTAAGCGGCCCTAGCTCATCGTTCACCTATTGGTGTTCATTATATTCCTAGTACTCATCCTACTTTATCGATGCAAATTTTGTATGGCTTGCTTGGGATTTCTCAGCCTCGTTTGATTGTGAATGAAAGATAGGCATTGATGCGCCTATGTTTACCAAAATAAAAGTAAAGTGATTATTAATTAATAAAATTAAATCTGAATTATTAAAAATAAATAATCAATTCAAGCGGTTGATGTAGAGTTTTTTTTAACTCTTACAGGCCACCGGCTATCCCTGTGTATCCCAAGCCGTTACAACTTTGTATGAGTTGTGGGTTATCACTTATCATATCAAAATTAAAGTGATTATTAGTTAATATAATTAAATTTGAATCATTAAAAATAAATAATCAATCCAAGCGGTTGATGTAGAGTTTTTTTTTAACTCTTACAAGCCACTAGCTATCCCTGTCTATCCCAAGCCGTTATAACTTTGCATTAGTTGTGGGTTATCACTTATCATATCAAAGTTAAGGATGGTTTTATTTATGTTTCTAAAAAAATGAGTTGATTTCAGAATCATAAACACTAAACTCGATGACTTTTCTCTCGCTCACACAATTTCAGAATCATAAAAAATGAGCCATCATATCAGCTCCTTGATATGATGGTGGCTCGCCAGGATTTTATCCTTAACCTACCTTGCCAGTCAAGTAGGACTATACCCCGGATCTCCTATGGGTGAGCTGTATCGAGGATCTCACGCTCCACAACACCTTCTACAATCTCCTTCATCCCAATACATGATAATGATATTTCTTTAAGCTTCAAATATGGTTTTGGTCTTCTAGATACATATAGGCCTTCGTGCGAGGATTTTTGCTCCTCTCCGAAAGGTCTTGTGGTACGATTATCGGTAAGAATGTTGATAATCAATATATGTATGACCATCTTAGAGCTATGTGGTGGCTAGAGCTAAAGATGCACATGGTGGATCTTGATAATGATGTTTTTCTAGTCTCCTTCAACAACCCCCAGGATTACGACTTTCCTCTAACTGGTGGCCCCTGGATGATCCTTGAACATAATTTGTTTTTTTCATGGATGGGATCCTTCCTTCCGAGTGTCTAAAAATCTCCTTGCCAAGATGGTTGTTCGGATCAGGTTTCCGAAGGTCCCCATTCAATATTACCATACAGAAATTTTGATGGGTTTGGGTGGCTTTATTGGAGGCACCCTTCGTATTGACCATCGTACTCTGTCTTCCACCCGGGGTAAGTTAGCTGTATTGTGGTTGAAGTTAATCTCAAAGAAGTCGTTGCCACAAGAGTTTTCATGATAATATCTAGCAAGACGTGGAATACGAGAACCTACCATCCCTTTGTTTTGACTAGGGACGTATCAGTTACAAATTGGGAACCTGTCCACTGAATCCTAAGATCGTTAAGCAGCAACTTCGATCACAAAGTCTGGCTGGCGGTAGTCATGGGCAGGTCAGGGTTATATTCAACGATAAACAGTCGGGTTACAGACCGTGGTTGACCTTCCATAAAAAAGTGTAGCACCCAAAGGAAGGTTTGCAATCACAAGCGGATCCTACATCAATTGTTGCTATCAAGAAAGGAAAGGACACATATGGGAAAGGAAAGGAAAATAAGATGGAAATAAAGGAAAACAAGACGCAGTCAAAGCTTTCCCGATTGTTTTTATGGCCGGTTTTAAGTTTATTTCCAATCCAGGTCCTTCAAAAATCAGGAGTTCCATCCTTAAGGTCAAGGCTTATGGGTCGAAGGTACCGAAGTCAATGGGTCAGTTCCATGTCTCTCATCCAGTCTCTCTCTCTTTTCAGGATGGGCCACCGACTAACACCCTGGAGAGGGATACCCAAATTTCCGCCTCAGTTGTGGGCCCTAAGCCTATTGTGATCAGTGGCAGGTCATATAATTTGGGAAATTCTATCGAGCTCCCCCAACCGTTGTTCTCTAATAATCCCTTTGCCAATGATAAGATATTCTCCTCCGTATCTAATGCACCGGACAACAATTCTGAATTTTTGTCGTCACCTGTTCCTCTTATCAACTCTAAAGATGATAACCGACCTCAATCATATACTTCTGTTTCAGTTATTCAGCAACCACACTCCCTTATTGGAAATCTTCTCAAGCTTTCAGTTGCATCTGTACCAGGTCCGGTTAGTGCTACTCTTCCTCCTTCAGTGTCTCGTGTCTCCATTGCCCAACGGGTTAAGCAGAAGAGCAAGGCTAATGATGGTCCTGGACGCTCGTTTACATTTAAGAACGGTGTGGAACATGCTGGTAATAAGAGAGAGAGTAGAATTGAGAGGAAGAAGAAATCACAACTCCTAGCTCACAATCTTTCTTGGAAGGTGTTCCCATGCCAAGAAACTTTAAGAGAGAGGCCAATATTGCAACCAATCAAACTCAAGAGACGACTATGATTGTCCAATAGGATAATACTATAACCTCTTTCGATCTAAACCGTTCTAACGCTGATATTTCAACCACTAATATCATTGAAGATTGGCTTTTCAAGTTTCTTGATTCAACCAATATGCACCTTTCTAAAATCAAGTCTATTCATCTGTTGATCAATGTATTCCTTGAAAACCCTAACAATCAACTTTGATTAGCTAGGCCTTTTCATTATAATGTAGCATGGCTTAGCCATGAGGATTCCAATCGCTTGCATGTCAATAAATGGAATCACAGGGCGAGGTATTGTTTCTTCTTTGTAGGATGTTCAAAGCAAACTCCTTGCTTGTAACAAGGATGTGTTTGGGAATATTTTTCAACAAAAAAGAAAGCTTGAGAGAGATCTGGTCAAACTTGAAGCATTAGTTAAGTCTAATCCATCTCCAAGCTTGAAGCGAAGGCTAACAAAACTAGGAGAGACCTTGAAATTACTCTTTGTCAGGAAAATTTTTTTTTGGCTACAAAAATCTAAAAACTAGTGAACCCTTGAGGGTGACTAGAATACTAGATATTTCAACACCTATACTCTTCGGCGTCGGGCGTTCAATCATATCAAATGTCTTCAGGATGGTCACGGTGATTGGGTTTGGGACCAAAATCATCTAATGATCTTGCGAGAGAGTATTTTATTCACCTGTTTCATCCAGGTACGGGTCCGGGGGGTTGTTGTGAACTAGAGTCATCATTGATGCCTTTCGAATACAGAGGCCGAACATATAGGCTGATATCTTTTTCCAGCATAGATCCTACATGCCTTGAAAGCAATGGGCTCCTTAAAGTCTCTAGGGAAGGATGGTTTTAATCCCCTTTTTTCAAGAAATGTTGGAAAACCGTGGGTCATGACTTTATTGACTTTGTTGTTGCTTGTTTCAGAAATCCTACCTTAATCCCAAGTATCAACGAGACGATTGTGGTACTCATTCCTAAGCTCAACAAACTGGTGAATCTGACCCAGTTCAGGCCAATTAGTCTCTGCTCGATGGTCTACTAAGCCTTAACCAAATGTCTGGTGAACCGCATTCGTGGATCAATGCAACAGCTCACTGGGCCTAATCAGACTAGTTTCATTCCTGGTAGGCAGATATCTCAAAATATTATTATCCAGCAAGAATTTGTCCACATCCTATGCCTTACGACCGGAAAACAGGGTGCTTTCATCATCAAACTTGACTTGTCGAAAGCCTATAATCGTCTTGAGTGGAGCTTTATGGAAGATACTCTTTGCAAGGCCAATTTTGCCGACCAAATTGATCAAAGTTTCTATGGCTTGCATTTACACCCTGTCTACCCAAATCCAATGGAATGGTTGTCTCTCTGAGCCTTTCTAACCCGGGCATGGCCTTTGGTAGGGATGTCCTCTTTCTCTCTACCTTTTTACTTTATGTATTGAATGGCATCGAGATCTTATTGTTGATAAAATTGATAAGGGTAGTTGGGCTCCCTTCTCCCTTGGTATAGGAGGTCCTAACCTTTCTCATTCATTTTTTGCGGATGATTTAGTCCCTTTTGGGAAAGCTTCTAGCAATCAATGCCTTGCTATTAAGCACTATCTAGGCAGGTGGTCAGTAATGAAAAATCTAGGCTTTTATTTTCTAAGAATGTTTCAGCTACCCTTCGTTGTGCCATTTGCTCTCATCTTGATTTCTGTGAGACTCACAACCTTGACAGATATCTTGTTGTTCGTATCATGCATAGTCGTGTTTCCAAACAAACTTATCATTATATAATCGATTGGATTGATTCCAAACTTGCAAGATGGAAGGGTAAGAAGTTGTGTCTGGTTGGGAGGGTGACCGTTGCAGTCTCTGTACTTAATGCTATCCCTTCCTATGCCATGCAAACTACTGTTCTTCCA
The DNA here is from genome assembly GCA_030674075.2 of Linum usitatissimum. Classification (NCBI taxonomy): domain Eukaryota; kingdom Viridiplantae; phylum Streptophyta; class Magnoliopsida; order Malpighiales; family Linaceae; genus Linum; species Linum usitatissimum. Next base: position 459,793 of record JAUJYP020000046.1, read on the forward strand.
AATGATATTTGTAAAAAGATTGATAGTTACATTCATACCTTTGTGTGGGGTAGCCTCCCAGATGAGAGGAAACCCCACTGGATCTCATGGATGTTGTTAGTAGGCCGAAAGACCAAGGTGGATTGGGGCTTCACAAAGCTAAGGAGTTTGCTTGGCTGATGCTTTCAACCTAGGTCATATCCAACACATGGCTAATTTCTCTATTAGGGACATGATTACGGAAGCGGAGAACTAGAATTGGAAGCTACTTAACTCTATTCTCTATGATCCGCTGAGAGCTCTAGTGGAAGGGATGATTCCGCAATGAGGTGACAAACCAAATAACATCAGTTGGGGACCTGATGCAAGAGGTCGTTTTCGTATTAAAAGTGCTTATAGTGTCCTCGCAGGTGTGGACCTAACCAATAGTCAATCTAGCTGGCAACGCTTATGGAAGTGGAAAAGGCCTAATCGGGTGATTCATGTTCTCTGGATTTCCTTCCACAATCGTCTCATGACAAATGTCAAAAAAAACTGTCGACACATTGCAGCCAGTCCAATGTGTTTTGGTTGCAATCAATCCATAGAGACTGCATTACATACACTTGGAGATTTTTGCTTGGTGAAGCATGTTTGGACGCAGTTCTTGGGCACCAATCTTCTAACGGACTTCTTCCAACTTCACCTGGAGGATTGGATTTTGAAAGGTACCTATGATAATAATATTAGTCTTGAGTTTGAAATATCTTGTTGGCTCATTTGGAAGCGGCGTAATGAGGTCATTTTTAAGAACACTACCATCTCTCATGATCAGCTCCGCCTACGAGTCCTTAATTGGATCGTCAAGGTTTGGGAAACCAATTAAAGTGGGGGAAATAGTGTCTCTGATGAATCAACCACAAAGAGTCGACGCTCTTGTGGGCTGGACGTTGAATGCCAATGTGGAGGTTATTCTTAATATTGATGGTTCGATGCTTCAACCATCCGAAAAATTAGCGGTCGGGAGAATTGTTTGCAATCCTATGGGAATTTATCAGGGTTCTTTTTCTACAAATTTTGGGAAGTGTACAATCACTCGAGCGGAGCTACGAGCCTCATTGCATGGTCTTAAACTTGCTTGGGATTTGGGATACCGAATGGTCAACCTCCAAGTTGATTCGGCAACCATTATTGCTCTCATCCAAAATCCTACTATTGGTGATGCTCGTCATCATATTTGCGGTCAGGAGATGCGACAGCTTATCGCTCGTAATTGGACTGTTCATTTCACACATACCTACAAAGAAGGGAGTTGTGTTGTGGATCGTCGTGCAAATTACGGACACTCCCTTTCTTTTGGACTGATCATCTTTTCTCATTACCTCTCAATATTATTAATTATATTAAAACATATGTGTTTGGGGTCTCTATCCCGAAAGCCATCGTTTTTAATAATTAGGACTTCAAGTCCACCGTTTCTACCAAAAAAGAATTCTAAAGAAATTAAGGATTGGTTTTGCTCGTGATTCTTATTATTCTTAGTTTCGTAGTCCGACAAACTTACAATGCTGGAGACAATTGTCCTTAATTACGTTGGATGTTTATATCATATTTTATTTATGAGATTTTATTTATGTTTTATGACATGACAAGTTACAGAGTTGTTCAAAATCTGGGTGCACAACTTGTTCCAGCATGTCCAAGTTGATCATGGACCGTTAGATCTTAAGGCTTTTGCCTTTTGATAGATCTAACGGCCTATCGAAAAAAGATATAAAAGTTTTTTAACCATACTAGTTTAATTTATTACTTTATAAAACAACTAACTGCAACCTCATCAAATGTGAGTCTCCATTGACCGGCCGTTGACTTTCTGGCGAGTCCGCGGTTACTAACCGATGACTCTTAGAGCCACTAGTTCATGACATCTCATTCCCTCCCCCACACTAGCAGACACCGCCGCGGCCACCAATTGGCATGTGGGAGTCGATCTAGCGGTGGAAAACTTTTATGGCGAGGGTAGCTTACCTGGGCAACAACATCAGACTTCTTGCCATACATCATTTTCCTCGTGATAGCTTCTTTGGCAGCTAGAGCAGGCTAATTGGCAGTATCATCGGGATATACAGATGGTCTAGCTTGCAACAGAGCAGGAGTCTCAGACACGCCACTTTGAGGATCGCTAGAGGAGAGAGCAGGAGCATTACCAATAGCATATGTTGTTGGAAATATGCTCTTGGGTTCAACCTTGGTGTGATGGAAGCACCATGGATTTGACCTTGGTGCGATGCCGGAGTTGGGACAGATGCGTGAAATCACGGGAAACCTCACATTAGCTCAGAGTAAGCTGGAACTAGCTGTGGTACTGAGCTGAGCTACAGTGACGGTAGGGAGCTAGGTCGTTGGGGTGGTTACTTCTTCTCCTAGGACAAATGGGCATACACCTTTTCGTGAGATTCAAACTCATTTCTAAGTTTTTTCCCTCCAAACCCATGGGACTTCAAGGTAGTTACATTCAAGTCTGTCCATGGGAATAATGACTCCTCTTGGTGCATGCATTCGCACCCTTTCAGCCCTGGACCCCTTTGCCTATATAAAGGAGGCAATAGTGTGGGAGAATACACACAGAAAGATCTATCCTAGCCTACAATTCTAAGTGACTATAGTATCTAAAGCCTAAGAACTTGAGTGGAGACGGTCTTATCCTCAGAAGGGATTTCCTGATACCCAAGGCTTGTAGGGTGGAAATACTCTTTCCGGAAAGTAGTACCCACGATTCCGTATTGATCCTAGATTTCATCACCTATCAAAGCTCAAAGCATTGCTGCTTGAAACCTCATGATTTAACAGATGCGATATCTTTGCTACCTCACCCGCCACCTTCGCCTCCTCGTGACGACTAGTGACCAGGTTTCTTCGACTCTTTTCGGATTTTTTCATTTCTTTATTTCCAGGTCTTAGATCCACCTTTGTTCTGTGTGGAGTAGGGACACTTGTCCTTATTCGTTTTTACTTTTATTTTTTGTTTTGTGTGTGTGAGTCTCTTCAAGAGTTAGTATCACCGCCAAGCTTGAGTTATTCTGGATCATGCTCTTTTGCCTCTCCGCGCTCTCACAACTTCTAGCTATTCCTATAACACTTTCCTGTTACGTATAGTGAGAACACTATCCAAACTGACTATAGGGTGGGTGTGTATAGAAAACCTGTTAGTTAGTACCTTTCGGTCTTCGTGTTTGCTTGTAGAGTCCTAAACTCAATTATTTTGGAAGCATCTTTGAATAAGTTGCTTGGAATGCTTTGTGAATTTTCCAATGATTGGTGCACTTGAATTGCTTACTTGCTTTGTGAACTTGGATTTTATAGGAGTTTAGACTAATTATCAAAGTTTACTGATTTTTTCATTAGAGTTTTTTTTATATGTTCTTAGTAGCACGGACTCTCCAACTTGATGTTACCAGGCATGTATGTTAGTGGTACACCATCTAGCATCACAAGAGAGGCCTAAAATCCAGGTTTAGTATAGAATATTATGCATCATTTGTAAACTTATTCCTAAAATTACTTTGAGTGGTCTTTTCAATTGGTTATTAATCTAGCACTTTATATTGAAATAAACTCCCAAAAAATCTCATCCAGACCCTGTTTTTCTGTAGGATTACACAAAACATAGTCAAAAGCCTTTTTTACCCTCCTCATTATATGGTATTTTCTTTTTTCAAGTTTTAATGCGATCATTATGTACATTAATGGCATGTAACTCGATAGAATCTAAAAATCCAAAAATTGCTGAGTTGTTTAATTGCAAGATTAACTAGCTTCTCTTAGTAGTAATTCTGATTAAATTTTATTTTGTGTCAAAGAAAGAAAAAGAAGAAAAATATTTGTGACAGATTGTAAAAATCCATTTTCAAAGAAAAAAATATAGGAAAAGGAAAAAAACATGTGGACACTTCTCTTAGTAGCCATTACATGTAATCAGAAGGATCTAATGGTTCTAATTTAATTTTTTATAATGTCAGTATGTAACTAATATAGTTAAAATGAAAAATATTTTTAGTTGAATATTAAAATGGGGAAGTTGAAAATTAAAAAATAAATTATCCTCAAATCGAACATTTCTCACAAATTTACCCACTACTCCTTAATGGTTTTCCTATTCCGTCGATCTTCATCTTCATCTTCCTTTTTCTTTCGCTTTCAATCAATCAATTTATGTCTTTCACAAGCCGATCTGTATAACACTTTTCCCCCTATTGGTTATGCGGTCGTAGATGATCTGAAGAACAATCACCTTAGAGAACTGGAAGGAGCGAGCGAGCAGTTGACTATGTGTAAAGCGGATCAATCGAACTTCTCGACTATAGGTTCTTCTATTTTGATAGGGAAACTGATTAATTATGTTGAGGCTTCTGCTTTTAGTGTAATCTATGATTTGGTGAGAGCTCTGGTTTTGATTAGGGTTTTTTCCTCGAAGACCTGCACCGACTGTTCTTTTTGTTAAAAGCCACCACGGTTGTTCCTGATGGTTGGAGCCGTTGTCGCATGCTTTCTTGTTTGTGTTTCCAATCAGTTTCGATGATTTTCTGATTCAGTTGTTTTTTTTCTTGTGCATCCTCTTTTGAAATTGATGCAGTTCATTCCTCAATTCTGATTAGATACATTTTGTTTCGGTGAAGATTGATCCTTATGATCTATAGTTTTTTATGTTGTACATATTTGATTTGTTGAACCATTTTGTGCTTAAATTTTGCATTAGGAGTAGGTTTTCAATATAAGGTTAAGATGGTACTGCTTGAGTTTTGGTTTAGTGGGGGTTAAGAAGTAAGTTATGTACATGTTTTCGTGTCCAGGAAGCTAACTGGTGGAAGAAAGTCTTGTTTTTTGACATTCATTGTATTTATGAAACGGATGTTGTTTCTAATGTTCAAATGTGTTTGTGCTTGAAGTATAATTCATGATCATTATGGGTGCTTAATTTTGTTTTGGGTTTTTTGTGTTCCTACGATATGTTCCTATACAAACAGAACAAAACATTAATGGATCTAAATATTGAAAACATAACTACATCCAATATTAATGATTTTAAGTAAACCTTCTATTGATGAAATAGTCTATGAACAAAATGAACCTGGAACGAGTCCGACATGCCCGAAAACGATCGAATTGAATTGTTTAAGACTTAATTATTTACAATACATAATTATTATTAGTACAAAATGTACCAATTAAAATAGTTTAAGAACATTCATAAAAAGAGAGTTTAAGAACATAATGAACCTTAAATTGATTTTACGAAAATCGAGACACCTCCTTCGCCCCTCAGACATAGGGTTTGCTCCCTCTCCTTAATAATAAGAGTCTCCCCTCAGTCGTGGGGTTTTTACATTAACATCATCATCATTATCTCCATCATCATCATCTGCCCCTCCTCTTCACTACCACCATCAACCATCGACTCGCACAAATTGTCACCCGCCTCCGAGACTCCACAAAAACATCCATATCAACCCTCCCATGCCGTCGAAACAACTCCAATATCTCGGATCGAGCAAGGCCGGCACCGGAGATGCACACAGGAGTTTGACGCCGAAAGTGAGCGAGCCAAATCAATAAGTCATGCTCACTAATGTGGCCATCTTCAACAATACACAGATCAATCAAGCGGGTCACAATAACCCGCTCATTGACATAAAGCAGCACCGGGGTTGCGAGTGCATATAATTTCAATCATTGCAACTCCCTTATAACCCGTTTTGGGTTGCACATCCCGATTTACCGCCTATACGTTATATACATACTTTGCTCAAGATTTTAATAGACTATGCATATGTCATTTCGTCCAAAAAATTCAATGAAAATGAAATTTAGAATAACAATCATTCTGCAAAACTACAATAAAATCCTTCTTCTGTTGGTGCCTATATTGAGAAAGGTAGGGAAGATTATTTTAAATAATTAAATAATGTAGTCTAATTAAATGACAGTAATAATAAATAATTAATTACTTTCCATCCAAAACGTGGGTATTAAAAAAGGGATCCAAAACCCTACTGAAATCACGGAAAAATATTAATATGTGAGAGTGACAACTTTTAATAAAATAAAATAAGTTTAAATCTTGTAGGGTCTGTTCTTCCTAGGTTGGTTATGCTTAAAGATTTACTTGTTTGTTAACTGATTTAGGGTCACTTTGAGAAATATGAATTTGATGAGATTATGTCAAAATATTTTGAATTAATTATAGATGTTTTATGAAGTTGGATTTATTGTGTTTATTTCCTTATTTAAGTGACATTTCATGCACAATTGTATAGTTTTGAGTAGTAATGTGTTTTTGCATTTCAAGATTCTATCTCGATTTAGTATTTTAGACTCATTCTAGATCCATCTGATGTCGTTTTGAAATATTTTTTATATATTTTAGGTACATGACGACATTGAGATATTATTTGGAGCAATACATCGTGTATGAATAGGATGCACCAAATAGACGAGAAGATCATAGGTGCTGAAGAATGGTCTAATATGTGCCCGAGATGTGCTATGTGCGCCAGGCCACTCTATGGCGCATATTAATACTCGAGAACCAGAGCCACTGATCATTTAACTCTATGGCGCATATTAAGGTATTTGGGAACAATAGACCCACCGTCAAAGTAAATAGGAGAAAGATCAAGAGACATACATCGACTAACTTGACGAATCGATATATTGTTTTCCTGTTGTGGAGTCCTAGGATTCGGATACCTCCCAATGCGGACATATGGAACTTATCTGCAAAAGAAAGGATAACAACCATTTCATGTAAGCAAGAATAGTATTTTCCAACGATCAACCTACTAAGTACGTCATCTTCAAGAGTTCAACTGCTCAGTTAGTAAGAATCAAAACTTCATATGGAAAAACATGCCACTATTAGTCTAAAGATATGGCAACAAGTAGCACGGTGTAGTTTCGAGTATTTTAATATTCCATTCAGCAATGCGCAAAGATAAAATAGGGTTATGTTGAACAGGTATATATGTCAATCGATCCACCATAACATATAATTTGAAAATTAACATGATAATCTAATTACTCAAATAATTAAAGTCGAATTTCTCATAATTTTTTAATATTATGCTTACTCAAATTGTCAAAAATGCTTGTAAAAATGTCAAATTTGTGATTTAGATTCTTCAATTACTAAAATTAAGAATGAAATAAAAAATGCAAATAAAATTAAAAGGGGTGCAAGACTGCAAAAAAAAATTCTAATTCACAAATAAAGATGACATTCTTAGTTTTTAAAAAATAAAAAAGTAAAAAGAAAAGAAACAAAAAGATCAAAAAAATCCAGTCTTGAAAACAGGAAAAATATGTCTCAAGTAGAATAAAGAGCAATATGCTCGTAGTAGTGTAGTTACTATTTTATGGATAGACGAGTCTATTCCATAAAGCTCTTAAATGTTATTAAAAGGGAATTGCTAAATCACGCCCTGTATTTTATTGTCCAACGTTTTAATATCGTTCCATTATTTGAGTTCGGTAATGAAATGACGTAATCGCCACTTAAATAGTAAAATGAAATTCTTTATAATACGCGGTATTTCGAAGAACAACTATTCCTCATTCCAAATGAACCTTTGAAAACCTCTCGAATCTGTCGAGTCCTCGCCGGAGGTAGCCGTAGCCGGACAGCCGCCCCGCCGTTGCTTCACCGGCGTCGAGCCCCAATCGCCGGAAAAAACGTCGCCGCCGCTGAGGTAAAAAGAATTTGGTCGGCATCTCGACCGGCCGACGGCCAAGACATGCTGTCTGCGGTCAACGCCGACGGTCAGGAGTGATTATTAATTACTTATTAATCCCTAATTTTATATTATTTTTGGTATATTCACTAATTAACCTAAATTAGTATAAGTAATTATTAATTACTTATTACTTATTACCAAATTTACTAATTCGATAATTTCGATGTTAATTGTTACGATATTGATTAATTAAATCCTAATTAATATTTAGTAATTAGTAAAATAGCCTTAAATTTTTTCCCGAATAAAAAATAAACTATAATAATTAATCCCTAATTTTATATTATTTTTGGTATATTTACTAATTAACCTAAATTAGTATAAGTAATTATTTATTACCAAATTTACTAATTTGGTAATTTTGATATTAATTGCTACGATCTTAATTAATTAAACCCTAATCAATATTTAATTATCAAGTATTATAATCATTTATTGATAATTTATTAATTACTAATTCATTAATTTTAAAAAATTAATTAATTAATGGTCGGCATGCCGACCGTCGGCCCAGACCGTTGGCGGTCAATGCCGACTGCCCTGTATGGTAGTCGGCCGCCCGTCGCCATGCCGACGGTCAATTTGTTTTTTTTACCTCTACAGCGGCCGCGGGCTGCGGGGCTGTGGCGGCGGCGGACGGCGGCGGCAGGATGCGGGTCAGGCGTCGGTGGGTGGGCGGTTTCGGAGACTGATTTGAGAGAGTCTTTCAACTGTGAAAGTTGACGAAAAATAGGAAGTTTGTTTTATTCGACCCAACTTGTGTATTTAAAGAGGAAGTTCGAAGGATATTCGCGTAATTTGACGTTTGTGAATTTCGAAGGATATTCGCGTAATTTGACGTTTGTGAATTTAATGATAGTAAAATTTATGGCGTTTGACAGTAAAATTTAGGGCGTTTTTAGAGTCCAGTATTAAAATCATTGCATAATACTTAATCGTTTCAGATAGCTATAGCTCCAGTATAGAGTAAATTGAGTCGCACTCTTCCTTGTACACACTCACCATACATTTCATTTTTTCTTTTATTCTATTCGGTCAACACATTACAAACCTTGAGAAAAGGCCACTTGACTTATGTAGAGATGATTGTTGTGAAATAGATTTGGTTGATATTCAAGTTTTGGAAGCACAAATGAATGCATACATATGTTCGTAAATACGGAGAGAGTAGTATTGAATTATGGGCCTTCAAATTGATGAATGAGTGCATAAACGAGGATACCCCACTATCCCCCCCTTCCTTTGCCATTGAAATTCTGACCCATGTCCCCTTTAGATTTACTAGTTCTGGCAACCTCTTTACTTAATGTATCCGCCTTCCCAGGGTGATACTATATTATACAGTCGGAGCCATTAAAGATTTATACTCACATTCTTTATGTACGGCTCCGCTCCTTCTGCTTCATAAGATACTTCAACATCTTATGGTTTGTAAATATCTTAAAGTCCTCACCAAATAGATAGTGAAGCCATAATTTTAAAGCAAACATCACCTCTACCAATTCAAAATCATGTACTAGGTATTTGTTCTCATGCTCTTTTAGCTATAGCTAGAAGCATCAGCCACCATTCTCCTACCTGCATAAGAACACAACCTAAATTTTAATATACCAAATACTTGCCTCTGACTGTCAAGGTGAGAATGGGGTTGCAGCGAGTGTTTTTCCTAACTCCTCAAAATTTTCATGGAATAATTAACTCCAAACATAATTCCCATCGTTCCTGGTCAACTTATTCAACGTGGCAATCACCTTAGAGAACCCGTCTACACATCTCAAATAGTATTATGCCATGCCCAAAAACCAACGCAGCTTTCCCACATTGCTAAGTGACGCCCACTTTACACAACTTCTATCTTCTTTGAATCCACTTCAATTTCTTTCTGTGATATCAGATTTTCCAGAAATAAAACCTCTTTGAGCCGAACTCACATGTACCTTAACTAATTTAGCATACAACTGGTTCTCCTTTAAGTTAGTCAGAGCCATTCAAAGGTGTTGTGTATGCTCCTTTTTCATCTTTGAATACATCAGTATGTCATCAATGAACATGATGACAAATTTGTATAGGTATTCATAGAACACCTGATTCATCAGTTCCATGAATGCTTCATAGTGCATTAGTTACTCCAAAAGACATGACTATAAATTCATAATCCCCATACATAGTGTGGGAAACTGTTTTGGGTACAACTCCATCTGCAACTTTTAGCTGATGGTACTTCAATCTCAAATCGATTTTGGAGAACACTACAACCCCTTACAATTGATAAAAAAGATCATCTATCCTTGGAAGACGATATTTGTACTTTATGGTCACTTGATTCAGCTTTATGTAATCAATGCACATTCGCATACTCTCATCTTTCTTCTTCATAAAGAATAAAAGAGCGCCCCAAGCCGAATGAATCCCTTCTCTAAAAACTCTTGCAGTTGTTCCTTTAGCTCCTTCAGCTCAATCGATGCCATACGGGAAGGAGCTATGGTGATAGGTATTGTTCCTGGCACCGATTAGGTATCCAATGTTAGTGATGACGTTCAATTTTACCGCGTTCATCGCCTTCATTTAAGCAACATTTCATGCATAATTGTGTAGCTTTGGGTAGAAGTTTAGGGTGTTTCGAGCATTTCTAAATTCTATCTCGATTTTGTGTCTCAAACCATTTCGGGTCCATTTGATTTTTTTTGAAGTGTTTTTATAAATTTTAGGTACATGAAGATATAGAGGCACTATTCAGAGCAATACAAACATGTATGGATGAGTTAGGATGGACCAAGGGGTCGAACAATACAAGTTATGGACCGTTGTCAGAATTTATGCCAAAGACTATCAATAATTGCGCCTAGGCTATTTGACAAACTTTAAGCGCAAAGGTTGACAACGTTTCCTGGAAATTTGATTAAAGATTACGCCTTAACCATGTCAAATATTGTGCCATACAATTTATAACAAATCCGTCAAAGATTACGATATGAAATCCTATTTAAAGAGCGGTTCTCCTCCATTCAAAGACAAACTTTTACGGACGAATTTCAGAGTATAATTCAGAGACTTTCGAGCATCAAGAAGGCAATACTTGAAGGAACTCATATGGAAAACATAATCGAAATTGGACATTCTCGTTCTTCGAATATCTTCGGCGAAATTAGGTTTTTCGAGATTTCTCTTGTAACCTTAATTTTAGTGTTTTCTTTTGATAGTTCTAATTTCTTAATCAAAGTTAATATAGCTAAACTTCTCGTGTTTAGATTAGATGAACCTTACGTAATTTTCTTATTTAATGAATAAGTTAGACTTTGACAATTTATGCGAGTTAGGTGGATGTTTGTTTATGTTTAATTTTAATTTCATTTTTGTTCTTGCCTGATCAACTTGAATAGGATCTAGTTAGATTTTTTATTGTGTCGAACGAGCTTGGATATCTACAAAGCCAAAATTAAACAACTCAGTTAGTCGTTAACCCTCATCCGCGTGGTAATAGAATAGTCCGTCGTGTGAGCATTTCTCGTTTTTTATCACCAAGCTTATTTCAGCTCTTTGTCTCGAAAGAGCGGACTATGATAGTAGATAGGTAGCAAATTAGCATATCTGAAAGGGCGGGCATCCCCTGAACTCATCTAACTAGACTTACCATCCATTTGACAGACTTAAGATAACACTATCGTACGATCATGTGAGACTCTAGTGGCCCAATAGCTAAAAATGGGACTCTAATGGCCCAATAGCTAATAACGGGACTGTAATGGCCTAATAGCTAATAACGGATCTCTGGTGGTCCGAAATATCAACATTGGATCTCTAGTGGCCCAATTCATAATAGTGGGTCTCTAGTGGCCCAATTAGCTAGGCATTGGATCTCTAGTGATCCAATGTCGTACACTGACATTCTGGATCGGGGTTCTAGCTAGAGAGGTACATGTTGCTGCAACACTTCACTACTAAAGGTCTAAGCTTAGGATAGTTCTTTCTTGTTCACTAACTACCTAATCATATCATCTTATAGCTAGCTTAATCATATAGCACATAAGAGCATCATAAGAATAAAGTAAATGACATAAACATAATGAATTAAACTGCATAATTTAAACATCACATAAAACATGCATAACCTAACTACATCAACGATAAGAATTTACCCCGTTAAACTATCAACCTAATTGAAGAGCCAAAATCTCAAATATGCATTAGAGATGATCCTCATTGCTGGCACGAAACCACAGCTTCTAACGCTGCGTCGTTTGGAGATCAAACGGTCGAGTTTTGCTCCATTTACTCACAGGGCAGAACTGTCATTCATGGGCCAGTTTGGTAAATTCCACAACTAGTCATCCAACTCTGGCTATTACAGATCAGTCCCTAAACAGTCATAATTTACAGATCAGTCACCTAACGTTTAGAGAGTACAATCTAATCTCCAAATTTCCAAAAAAAAGCACAAAGGTCACTTAACATTCAAGATTTTCAGAATCGTCACCAAACCTTCAACACTTGCACTTTGGAAAGTTGTCTTCTCCGACGAACTCCCTCGCTGGCGGTGAGCTCTCCCCAGATTCCGGCGATTCCAGCAATTCTGGAATCGCGATTTTCAGCCACCGCCCGGTCAATCGGACATCATGGTTCACTCCCGATTGTCCGTCGATGCTCCTTATCCACCAACACGCCTGACGTGTCACCGATGACCCCAACCTCATCCTCTCGCTGATCGATCTTCAGCTACCGCGGAAGCTCGCCAACGCCGCCTCCATTGCCTTCTCTGTCGATTCACCTGGAACCATCCCCTATGACTGTCGCCGTCTCCTGGATTTATGTCACGAACGAGAAGCTGCCGTAGCCATCAACTCCTCTCGTCGGATCTGGCACTAGGGTTTGGTCACAACACCAAACACTTTAAATAGTTACGGAGGCCCACATGCCGTTCGATCCATCCAACGACCTATGGCCCATTACGTCATCCAACCGAAATCTATTGTTAACAAGCAACAACCCACTCATTTCTCTTGACCGAAACCGGCTTCACCTCTCATCATAGGATCTATCTAACGCTCCAGATTCCTCCAAGCTCCAAACTAATAAACTAAAGGCTCGACCCCATCTCTGATTATTTAACCAACCAGATAATTAGACTGAACCTCGCCGATCTCTTGAACTCGGTCAACACAACAGTCAAACTCCTCAGATCCTCAAATTGATAAATTAATTCGATACCAATTCATTAATTCCACTAGGTTCATGTCTTTGAGAATTGAAGGGCTTAGCTCTAACTTACATTAATTAGTCAACATGACTAATTAATCGAACACTAATAATGCTTATCACGGTCAACTAGGAAGTCAAACTTCTTGAATTAAATAAGTTATTTCAATTCAAAATTAGAGTTTCTACTTGACGAGTAGGATATTATTCTAACAAAAAATTCTGACAGCTAGCCTACAGCTTATCTTATGAACCGATTCAGACTAATATCTATAAATCATAATTGAACAACCAGTTTATCTTATTTAAATCTACCATGTACAATAAGCCAATCATTTCTAATAATTGTCCTTTTGACTAAAATTAATATATAAACAAGATCATAACTAAACATGAAATAATAATAGTACACACAATAATACTAATATTTTAATAAAAGCGTTTTCTTTATGACTTTTTAAAAGATAATTTAGGAATTCTCTAACAAATTTTCTAACTCTAAAATCAGGATGTAATATAACCCGCCTAAGCCAATCCACCTGATAATAAACCGGTGAGGGTCCAATACAGGAGATTAAATTTTAAGGTGGAAAATTGATATATGTTTATGAACTTAACGACGAGAAAAGTCGATTAAGCTAGATTCCAATAAGTAATGAAACGGGTTTGGGGCGACGGCTAGGCTACTTGAAGAAGATCACCTATTAAACCGTTATAAAGTGTAGAAGAAGGGATTTATAAAAGAAGAACTCAATTAATTATAGTGTTTAAAACAAGAGAGAAATATTTTAAATCATTTTTGTAACCTAATGGCATATTTAAAGGAATTATCTTAACTAGAAACAACAAAAATTTATTATGAGTAAAAACCATTACATTAACCACAACTAAATCTTAAAGAACAATCATACAAAAGTTGGGATTCCATAAGGTAAGATGATGAACATTATTTATAATTTAAATGAACAATTTTAATTTTTAATTTTTAATTTTATTTTATTATTAATTAATTAATTAATTTAAATATTCTCTTTCTTTTTAATTGATAGTTATATTTTTAACTTCCTTACTTTTTATATTTCTTTTAATTGAGAATAAATTTTTTATTTCCTTTTTCCTTCCTCTCAAAGATAATATCATATTTTTCTTTTTCAAAGCTATGGGCGTTTATGTGAACGAGTTTGAATTAGTTAATTTTCATGTGAACATATCTTAACCTAGTTCACTATATTTGATGCCGCCCTATCTTCCATGCAAGTCATACTACATTCACATGAAAGTGAACTAGTTCAAACAACGTTCATATAAACAGACATGGCTTTGACAAGAAAAGGTTTCACTCATAAACCCGTGTATAAGTATTAAACGAGCATAGCAGAACATTGTACTAGTTCATATGCATGAAAGATGAGGCATCATAAAAAATATTAAACTAGTTCAGAAAATTATGAAAATGAAAATGTAAATTAATGTACTAATTCGGCTAATTGAACTATACATGCATCGAAGGAAGAAAGTGGAAAAATCCTTCAGAGTCATGATCTGTAAAGAAAGATGAAGGAAATAAAACTTTTTATTTTTTTAATAGTCAATAATGGTAAGTGTGAAAAATTAAAGAGATGTATTAATTAAAAGAAAAAAACAAGTATAGATTCATTAATTATCTAAATATATAATAAAAATAAAAGATTAATGGCTAAGATTAATCATCTCAAAATAAGATGATTTCCATCATCCCTTCTAAAAAATTTCAATAAGTTCCTCTATGACGAGCAAAAAATCACTACAATTGGCCTTAAACTAACCAGATTGACTTGTCATAATTTATTCTCCAAATGTTATGAAAATTTCACATTCATATAATGGAATACTATTGGGTAACGCATTTATTATATATTTAATTACTCTCATTATATTGTAATAATATTAGGTTGTATAGATTACAATTCTAAAACCTATAAATAAAACTCTCACTTATATCATTTTTCACACCATAATAAGAATTATCTTCCCATCCATTTCTCTCTTATGCTTTGTCTTCTCGTATGTTTGATCATAACACCAAACATATTACTAACATTGTATATGAAAACATAACATGTAAATTTATAGAATAACACACCAGTTAATCCTAATTGAACATACATAAACATAATTTCTGAAGAAATTGACTAATTCGCATAATTAACAAAATATGATGGACCCATATTAGGTACACCTATTAAAATCAAAACTCATAATTAAATCCTTCATACTTCAAGAGTTAAATTTTGGAACATCCTTATTGACATTTAAACGATCGCCAATCATAAAAATGATCGATTTAAAATTATGAAACTTGGTTGGAAAAACAAACCTAACTGAATTCGTAGCATTCAGACTAATTTGCACTAATTGTAAAAGTTGTTGGATCACGGTATCCAAAATGCGGAAGTTAATTTGCACTAAGAAAGCCTAAACACTGACTGGTCACTGAACTTACAGTGACCAAAACGGTAATTTCCCAAAAGTTGAAGCCGCCATCGTCGACCCTGCTTCTCCCGAATTTGGCGAGTGTTCCTGCAGGTTCCGGCAGAGAGCATTAAACGCCCCTACAAGACCTGACATGTACGCCATTACGGGATTCGAAGACCTTACCTTCTAAACTCGTTCAGGACCTCCAAGGTCTGCGAAAGCTGACTTAGGAGTCAGAGCAACGAGCGAGAGACTCTTCATCGGCTATGGCTTCGCCGGACAACCACATTAGATTCCATTAAGTTATAAGATAAACAATACTACCCAGGGAGAAAAAAATGGACTAAATGAATTACTAAGCAAGGTAAGGAACTGATTTGGTTGGGATGCGTAAGACGTCGTCGCCGCACGGTGACAACTTGCCGTCGTAAGGGCCCATCTTCAGACCGAGCGAGAGTGAGGGATGGCCGGGGAATCAAAATCCACCGTCATCGCTTCCATCCGACATAAACAGAGGATTCCCATTGAGAACAAATCTCTAGAAATAGAAGAGCTGTATTTTGTTGCTGGAGCTTCAAAGCTCGCCACCACTGCATTTTGCTAGTATCCTTCGACTCACATGGGTGATACCAGGTTGGAAGTGGAATGGATTAGTTGTGTCGACTAGGGTTCGAATTTGAGGTTAGACAGGGTTTAAATAGCAAGGGGCTGGATTTTGAGCTGGACCGGTTGGCGGAGCTTCTCGCTGGAAAATTCGGGGTTGCTCGCGATCTGGACTGGATGATGAAGGACTACCGTCCTCCACGTCACCACCACAACGCCCTATCAAACTAATCCACGCAGTTGGATCAAACACAAAACCGGTGGCGTTTTATTTAAAAGAGGAAATTAAAGAAAGAAAAGTCGACTATGTATCGAATAGAACTACCAAAAACTGACTCGGAGCTCGCTCAACCCAGTCCGAACCATGACTCGTTTGATTTAAAACTTAACAGCCTAAAATCAGTTTAATCCGTGATTTGATAAACACGTGATCCGATGAAATTGTTACTAAATAAATTTGTGATCAATTAACCCGTAATCCGATTAACATGTAACCCGACTAACCTGTGATCAGTCCGACCAACTTGTTTGACCCGTCTAGCCGTCCTCTCATCCGACAAAATATTAAATTTTCTCACAAGTATAATTTATCATAATTTCCAATAAATAATTAATCAAATATTTGCAATATAGTTTGCTGGAATTTTTATTAAAAAATAATTAGGTCATTGTAAATAAATATTTAATAAAAATTAATTTTTTTTATTCAAGACTATATGATATTATTACTCAGTTTTTACTTGCGAGTTGAGAATCATATTCCTAAGTTAATAATATTAATTAGCTTACATACAACACACTAATATTGATAAGATGAACCAAATTAAAATAATGTACTATTAAACTTAGATACTTAAATTCAACATTATATTTTATTAATTATTTAATTATTAGCATAAACAAAATAAATAATCAAAGCTAACCGACTTTTGTAACTCATACCAAAACAATTAATGAAGAAATATGCAAAGCAATAGCAGAAGAAAATAATTTTAATCCACACAGGGAGAAATGTTTTTCAAAGTTGAAGAAAATGTGTCCACCTGGTTGCTCTACTTTTGTTTCTAATTCTTCATCTTTAACTTATTTTCTCTTGTACCTGCTTAGTGCTTAGGTCCAAATGAATCTCTATGCTTTAGGCAAAAGAATCCAGCTTTCAAATATGGCTGATATTTTCTCATTTTATCTTTCACATTTTCTAAATCTTCTTTTGTATACAATTCATGAATGTTATTATACGATAACAAACAAATATACTAATAAGAAAGAAAAATGTCAAGAACATTTAAATATATTACTTATCCACTTTATATTCATACAACCAATTATGAGTAATCATTAAAACTACAAATATGTCCCAAAGAATACAAGTCCTCAATTTATTAATTACTCTACCTTCCAAGTTAGAAAGATGACTCTAATGCAACTAATGTAATTGGAATAAAAAATATATCTCTTGACATACAAGATAGTTGAGGATATCGATATTCTATGTCCTTCCACCATTTCAAAAAAATCCAAATACCCTATTGTGACAACAGAGGTTTTGATTGTCACATGACAACACTAATTTAAATTATTCATTTATTTAATTAATTATATTTTATATTTAATGATCTAAATTAGTTAGATTTGTAGTTCATTTTAAAAATTTGTTATTTTATTACTTAAATTGAGTAATAAAATTTTTTCCATTCTTTTTATCTTCCACTTCTCAAGTCTCTTTCTCATTGGAACTTCCAAATCTGAAGTGAGATTTAAAGTATAATTCGGTATCACAGTACCAAAATCTGTACCTGTAAATTCAAAATACACTGAAAATCAGTACCTCGAATCACTCACAGGTACTGCATCAAGAGAAAATAGTAGTGTTTATATGTCCACGTAATTGGTTACTGGTACTGACATTGATGAAAGTCGGTACCTCTAACAGATTCATGGTACTAATTCACAATCCTTCATAGAAGATAGCACCTAATTGCAAAACAAAACATTATGTACCTGCAATTACTAACAAGTACCGAACATGAATAAAAATAAGTACCCGAGTCGGATCCGAGGTACTAAAACCATCTCGCATTGTCGTAGTCGTCGCCATCGGAGTCAAGGAGGAGGTTTTTCGGCTTGACGTCACGTTGTCGTTGCCGCCGCCATCGGAGTCGAGAATGAGGTTTTGCGGCTAGACGTCGCGGTGAGCGACGCTGTTCTCGTGACAGGCGTGGACATGGAGACGAGTTGCTAGACCGGTAAATCTTCAATGACAATCCTACTTTAAAAGAACTTCTCAGGTGAGTAGAGGACAACTGACTGGATGCCTACATCTTTTGTGCGGCAGCTTGATGTACAACATATTTCCCATATAGAGAGAAACAATGTAGATAAACGTCGTGGATTTAATTTGGGTACAGAGAAAGAATAGAGATGAAGGTCTGATTTGTTTTGTTCGGCTAGGTTTTTAAATAGAATAGAAAACTTTAATTAGATAGTAATTTTATGAATTTTTTATTTTTTATTTCAACATTTAGATTTTAGTAATTAATCTGATGGTAAATAGTTGTGTTGTCACATGACAATAAAAAGGTGTTGTCATATAAGATTTTTTGAAAAAAATCTATAGCATGTGGTATTTGCACTCCATTAACCTCTTTAACACGAGGTAATAAAGGGTCTTGAAAATACAACTATAATTCAGACTTGTGTGACTGTCTTGACTTAAAATTCCTAAAAATATGAAATTTGATAAATTATTAATAAAACAAGTTACATTTCATATATGGATTTATAACATATTGACAAACGAAAGCAATTAAGTAGCGGTCTTCAAGTTAACTAAATGCTCAAACAAGTGCTTGTTGTAAAATTTAAAATCGAACCATCCAATTTTTCATATTCCTCAAAAAGTAAATATAATTACTCTCTAATATCCATCTACTTGTTAGAGTAATCTGTATCCAACTTCTCATAACAATACTTAACAAAATCAACCTTACAACAAAGAATCCAAAATTATACCAAAAGCAAATATCAAATTATAATCTTCCCAATACTTGTTGAACTTTAAGATCATGTGATTTCCCATATTTCTTAAAACATCATCAGGACTTGAACAAATTTGTAGCAGTTGAAGATGAGCCATCCAAACATTCTCAAAGAACAAATTAATAGTTGAATACAAAAATCTTGAGAATAACTTGGTAATTTCATTAAAAGACTTCAAAAATTTGGCAAATGCACTCTTTTCCGCCCAATGCTCAAGTGATAGATAACTTTGTAATATTTATCATTCCTTACTAGATTGAAAAATACTTGTCTATAAAAGAATGCCCTCTCAAGCATCATGTAGGCTGAATTCCATCTCGTCGGTACATTAAGCGACCACCTATTAATACATTTCATCCTAACTTGTTCAATACATTCTCTAAACTAAATCATTCTTCCTTCAAATCCATCCACATATCTATCACTTTCTCTAACACATCTAACACCATATTTAAGCACTTTCAATCCATCCTAAACAATAAGATTCAATATATGTCCACAACAACGAATATAAAAGTATTTAACACCACACACCAAAGCATATTGTCCATTCAGTTGATCATGCAACTCAATTTGCATGTTACTCAATATTTTTAGCATTGTCCAAGATAATAGTAAATATCTTATTTTCCATATCCCACTCCTTCAACATAGGATAAATAACTATTTTCAATCCAAAAGTTGTATGTGAAGGATAAACATAAGAAAAGTTTAAGAGCTTGCTTTTCAACTTCCAATTCTCATCTATATAATTAGCCGTCGAACAAAGAAAATGCCTAATTTTCAATGATATCCACATATCACTAGTCAAACAAATCCAACCAAAAATCGTCTATAAAGTATCCCTCAATTTGTCTTTCATTATTGCATGTTTTTTCAAAATCTCAGACTTTATAATGTTTTTTGAAATTACATTCACCGTACTATTCAAATAACAATAAATGTCTATATTCGCTTTATACTCAACTCAATTGAAGGAGTCATTTATCAAACTACTGCTGTAGCCATCTTTTCACGATAACCCTCTTGAGTTATATTCTAACCACTAAAAACAACACAAAAATTAAATTTTTTGGTTTCTTCATTGAAAAGAGAGGTTAAAGACTTATAGTTATTTCTATGCCGCTTTAATATTGATGTGCCAAAATTTAGCCAATATATTTCATCACATGTCTTATATGATGCCTTCTATTTTTTTTATTTCCCTTCTCATCATGGGCAACAATCAAATCAAAATCTTTCCACACATTTGATGTACGACTAAAAATGTTTAGATCTAGAGTTAACAATAGGAATATTGCCGCAATCATCATTTCCTTCAGGTACAACACTAGCACCATCACTAACTGAGAAATCTATATCTGCAAAAAAAAAATTGAAAATATATACAAAGTTAACAAACTTTAAATATTGAATTAGAAAAATAGAAATAGAGTTAGGGATAATAAACAAACAATCTTACCAAATACATAACAATTAAAAAACAAACAAAACTTAACAATGCAGAAACTCAAATGAAGTCCAAACATTTTGGTTTCCTACTTGATTTTAACATTCTCAATGCATAAGACAACAACACAGTAATACATATCAAGTATAAATTACATTGTCGCCTTCTACCACAACAAAATCCTTCCTCTTTAGTATTAGTACTCTATTTCACCCTTTGATGACCCTATTGTATGTAATAAGCTAACAATGTCCGTCAACGATTTATCAACTAAGATGCAAACCACTACTACGTACCATTATTTATTAACATCTTATTTCTTCAACAATGGACTTTTGGTTCACAACTAGTTGCCAACCGGATATCTTTCAAACTGTTAATTAACCCATTAAGATTGTAATTAGCAATAAGAGAAAATCCATAAATTAATAACCCATAAAATTGAGGAGTGCAAGTAGTAGTGAATGATTCAGCTAGCCAATTAGAGTCTAGGCTGCTAAGACTCTAAGATGATCATTAAGAGAAAAACACAACAATAACCATCGAGAAAAAAATGGAAACTAGACGAACTCTGACAAGTATGATGATGGAGACGACGGAAATGAGACATATGCTGGCAATAGGGCTGTAATTTTAACCCGCCAACCCATCGGCCCAACCCCACTCAGCCCAATTCGAACAAGTTGGGTTGGGTTCACAAACAAATGAGTTATCATGAGATGGGTTTCTGTCAAGGCTAATAAAGTTGGGCTCATTTTATTTTAGCCATAACATAACCAAACCCAACCCAATAATTATTTTCAACCCGCCTTCAACCCTCTACCCTATCATTTCATTCAACGACTGTTGACTGCCGACTGTCGATTGCTTACAACGACTGACGAGCTCCAAAAGTAAGCTCCCTAGCCTTCGTCCGTTACGACGACGACGGCCCATAAACGGCGATTACCCAGCTACGATGACGACCCAAGTCCGAGCTTATCTCCGACTTTGACGGCGACTTCTTCGATCTAACGACTTACAAGCTCCCTAGCCTCCATTCTTTACGACGACGACCCATCTACGACGGCGATGACCTAGCTACGATGACGACCCAGGTACTACCCACTCAATAGCCTCCATTTTTTCAATCGTCATCATTTCTTTATGATTCCATTTCACTGTTGCTCTGTTTCAAGAGCATGGAAATACCTGAAATCATGAGCTCAATTGTTGTAGGTTGCTCACTTCATTGTGGAGGATGGTCAAAGATGAAGAAGTTATCCGGCAATGCCTTTTCTTCTATGGTTAAAATCGTTTGATGGGGTGAGGATTTTATTTCTTTTTTGCTTTTCCCACTGTTGTTTGGTTGGTGGTTTCTGTTGTTGTTTGGCACGATTAAACCAGTCAAATCGTCAAACCTTTGAACATTAGTCGTATCTTGAGAATTTTCTACAATGTGCAAAGCTGATTGATTGCCATTGCTTGTTGTGGTAAGGTACTGCACGCAGCTGTCCAAGAATATGTTTAAAATCATTATCATTTGGGGAGTTGTTCATCATTAGTAGCTGACATAACACACTTGGCATTATAGGGTGTCTTAGCAGCTTTGAAATCCAGAACTTGAGAGTATTATCCAAAAGTTCCAAACAATATTTGCTCTCTGATACACTGATCCTAGTTGATCAAGAAGAAAATCGGCCCTATATGCATTTTCCGGAGCTAAACAGCTGAAGCAGCTTCACCTTTCCTTACCCAAATTTACTGTTTCTTGCAGGTATATTATAATTATGTAAGTGAACTCAATCATTCTAACCAAGTAGAGAGCTTGGATGATGGCGAAGAGAGCAATGCACCTCCTTCATCTAATATTCAAGTGGGTACAAAAGGTATACCTGGAACTTCATTTGTGTGGGAACATTTTGATAGGTTGAATTGGGAGGATAAAAAGAATAGGGAAGCTAATTGCAAATACTGGTGAAAGATTTACAAATGTAGAGGTTCACAAGGAATGAGTACTTTAAAGAGGCATTTAAAAAGATGTAAAATATATCCTTGGGAGGAGGCGAGTAGTACATCTCAGACCTTCACACCCTATACATTTGATCAGTTAGTGTCAAGAATGAAACTTGGTAGGATGATTATTATTGATGAGTTGCCATTTAGACATGTTGAGGGTGAAGGTATTCGTGACTATACTTATTCACTACGACCATAATTCCATATCCCTTGTAGAGTCAAAGTTGCCAAAGGCTGTTTCAAGTTGTTTCTCAGTGAGAAGGAAAAGTTGAAATCATACTTTAAGGACTCTAAAGTTAGAGTTTGCCTTACCACTGATATTTGGGCGAGTAGCCATCATCTGGATTATATGTGTCTCACGGCCCACTTTATAGATCATGATTGGCGACTACAAAAAAGAATCTTTGAATTTCTCTCCTATTCCTAATCATACTGGTCTTACGATTGCGAAAACCATTGAAGCACACTTGCTTGATTGGGGTATTGGGAGAATTCTTACAGTAATGGTGATTCTTGATCCTAGGTTTAAGGTGGATTATATGTTGTTCATACTTGAGTTGGTTTATGAAAAAGAAAAGTTGCAAGAGTTGGTTTATAAAGTGTCAAAGAGTATGACGAATTTATTTGATTATTATAAAGAAACAAATGGGGTAGACAGTGGAAGATCTATGATAAGTGGGGAAACGCAAGAACAGAATGAAGAATGTGATATTGATGAAAGTGCGCAAGCTTACTTGAGAAAAAGATATAAAAGAAAGAGGGTTGAAGAGAGTGTGTGAGAAGCATTCAAGTATGAGCTCGAGAGGTATTTAGAATCATATGATGAGGTAGATGATGATAAAAACTTTGATATTTTAGGATGGTGGAAGGTGAATTCCTCAAAGTACCCGATATTAGTGATGACGGCTAAAGACGTGTTGGCAATTCGAGTATCTACTGTGGCATATGAATCGGCATTTAGTACCGAGGGACGCATTTTCGATGCATTTCAGAGTTCGTTGTATCCTTTAGTCATAGAGAGCGTAATATGTGCCCAAAATTGGTTACGCTCTAGTACCGCTCCAATTAATATGGAAGAAACCTTTGAAGAACTTGAAGAATTTGAGCAGGGTAAGCATTGTATTTCTTTTAGCATTTTCCATTCTTTATAACTTTTGTTGATCTTATATGTATATATTTTGTTGTATTAACATAGTTAAATGATTTGGGTTTAGAAGAGACGGCTATCACGGTAGATGATGACTCGCGAATTTAGAAGGTAATATCTTGCTGAAATTTCAGTCTTGGTAGAATATTATTTGGAAACTAGAGAAGATTTTCAAGCTGTGTCTGCAGGTGATTAATTGTTGCATATATATTGTTCTGGATCGATATTATCCATCATCAATTTTCATCATCCTAGCTACTTACCTCCTCAAAATCTGTGTAGAAGTCATATTGTATCAGATTCGAAACGACTGAACAAAAGTAGTGTGTGTTGTATATAGATATTTCAAATGAGTGCGAAAGCAGTGGCAGGGAGTCTCATAAAATTAGTGAGCTGGTCAGCTTCTTGGGTGGTCAGTTACAGTTTCAACTTCATGTTGGAATGGAACCCAACATAGACATTCTTTGTATTTGGTGTGATTTGTGGAGCATCTGTAGTTTGTTTGTTTTGGTTGATGCAGGCTGTTTATGAAATGTTGTTTAGATTGAATTGATCAGTTTCTCGAGCTGCTTGTGTTATGTGCAGTCTTCATTTGATCTGTTTATGAAATGTTGTTTAGAATGCAGAACTAACTTTCATTATTTCTGTTTTTTTGTTAATCTTTAATTTGGGCCAACCCATCATAAAACCGAACCCAACCTACTATAACCCACTAGGGTTGAGTTGGGTCAGTATAATAAAAAGAATGGGCTGAGTTAAAAATAAATATAACCCATTTTATCCAACCCAATCCCAACCCTCTAAAACCTGACCCAACCCAACCCATTTACACCCTAGCTGGCAAGTAGACGACATAGACGAAAGAGGGGTCATTTAGGATGATGACAGAGGAGACGTCAGGAGCTAGATCGACGGGTTAGAATTAGACCCGATGGAAATTTAAATGGTATATAATTTTTTAATAATAAACAATCTCATACTCCTAACAAATAAATACAGCAAGCTGTAATGATATTATGAGGATGTCTCAGCCGTGACAAACTGGTGGTCACGTCCGTGATGGACTGCTGACCACGGCCGTGGTTTACCTGGAAACCACGCTTGTGACGGACTCATGGTCATTCCCGTGGTCGTCCAACATTCAGTCAATTTCCAGTATTCTAGAAGCTCATATTATTACCCAGAATCAACAATCAACCCAAAATCATGGTGTCACAAGAAGTTTTGGGCAGATCAAGGGGAAATGAGGTGGGTTAGTACTTGTCAGGCAACTGTCGAGATGGAAATAACGGTCGTTGACAACACAATAAGCAACAAGTGTTCTTTAAAAACAACCATTTTAGTGGTTGACTGAATGACTATTATGTAGGTAACAACTGTTGTCTCCTGTTGGGTAGAGGGAGTCATTTTCCAAAATTCACAAGCTCATAACAACAGTTCTCTCATTTTTCTTTCAGTTTCAGCCGTTCAAAATCTTCCGTCAATCCAAATGGTGCTCAAACTCGGCCCGATCATCCAAAATATCAAGACAGGCTGAAGGAGAGTACGAGACGATAAGTTCAGTCATTGTAAAAGCGAAGAAGGAAGCATGAGAATTGGATTCGGGTTTCGATGGATGAAAAAGATTTGTACGAAAGATGAATACACCAAGCTGTAATGATATTATGAGGATTATTCTGAAACTGTTTCGCTTAACTAAATGTTAAAAGGTAATTACCGTGATAAATTTAAATTTAGAATCTAAACAATTTTGTAACATAGATTCCTTACTCAATAATTATCTAACCACTCTCTCAAGACTAATTAGAGTTAATTAATTACCAAGTGCATTAATATAGCATAATGATTAATGAGAAAGTTAATTCCAAAACGAATCGATGTTTCGCCCCTCCATCGAGTGGAGCGGAGACGGCGATTCTAACCCTTGGTGTTCGGAGATTTAATCGCGTTTTTGCATCTAAACTAAATCTCAACGATAATCTTGCAGTTGGAATTTGACAATTGCAAGATATGGACGTAGGTATATGTAAGAAAACAATAAGAACGAAATTAATGGTAGCTCAGCATTAACACAATGAAAATAATGTTGTATTAACACAACATCAAGGTTTCATCAATTCTGGACAGAGGTGGAACTTAGTTACACATGATATTCAACTTAAGAACTTAGAAATGAAGACAATGCATGAACATGGAACTTCGTCCCCCTTTACATATACTAAAGAAAATGAACCTTGAAACCAATAAATACATGCACGTAACATACCATTCCTCTCCAAAAAACCTTGTCCTCAAGGTTTGAGCCACGACTGATGAATATATCATCAATTGTCAAATAACTCTACAGCCAAACCATATGCCAACATGCCAAACCCATGCATATCCTTTGCCTCGAGAAGTAAATGGTGAATTTCAAGCGTTACTTTTAATTCTACTGGCATAAACTGCATAATCCAAGAGTTTCCTATATAGTAGATCACAAGCTATTGCACAGTCTGAGAGCCCTGTTGTATATCACATCTTAACATCTATATAGTAAATCACACGCTACTATACAACCTGAGAGCCATCCTCTATCTAACATCACAACATTTGTACAATAGATGACAAACGACTATACAACCTAAGAGACCTGCTCTATATCACATGAGAAATCCAATCATTGGATTCCCCAACATCCTATTACAGTTCTACGCATATAAGCATATTGTAATCCTAATCTCACCACCTTTATTAAAAGCTGACACCTCTGATTCTTAGTTGACATGATTCCTCTCGCTGCCACGGATCCGTAGCTTATGACCTTGCATCGTTGGAGCTCAAATGATCAAGTTATGCTCCATTTACTTCTTTGTAACAATTTGAAACTTGCAGGGGGCTCCATTCACTATCGAGCTGGACAAATTGAAGAATCAGTCCCTGGATGTTATACTGATGTCAGACTAGTCATCCAATTTTCAAGAAACTACAATCCAACCCTTAACGTTACATAAGCTACATAAAGTTCACTTATCTTTTTGAACTTGCAGATTGGTCACTGACCTTTCCTAACCTTGCAAAAGGCTATCTTCTCCGATGATCTTTTAAGTTTCTTGGAATCCGATTCCATTGATCTCACTCTCTCGATCACGATCCCAACGCTGCCTTGATCTACATTTCCCGGAGGCTCCATCGATTCTCGATGCCAAGAACGTCAACACATGGAGAAACTGATTTGGAGGATTCTAATTTTCTGTCAACTAAACCCCTACCAATTCTTATATATTGAACACACCATGCCCATGACGAAAAGCCGACCATGCCCGTGACCTAATTAACACCACGGTGGTGGCTATGAATTACCCACTGCCGTGACCTCTATTTAATCATGCCCGTGGCAATCAATTCCCACAGGCGTTTCCTCATTTCTTCAACCAGATAATGCTCGAAAATTCCAATCCAAAGGCCTAAGAATTGCACGGGAATAACATTATACATGCATGGCTCATGCATGTTAACTCTTGTTCCCACTTAAGCTTACTAACTTCCATCTCATGAACGTAACTGAAGCCTGAGTTACCGTTGGATCCATCTGACGGTCTAGAACTCTCGAAGCCAATAACTTAGTCAACTCGATAACTATCCCGAGCCTTGCAAGCCTTTAATACTTGGTCAATTACTGAGCGAACTCCTCAAATTAATTAAATTAATTCGGTTCGAACCCTCAACTTCTACTCAACGAGTAAGATTTAAATCAAACCAAAATTTAAACCCTGACAAAAATTAGGCTGTCACAACACTCCCCAATTCTCTAGGTTTTCTCCCAAAACCCAAACCTCACCCCACTGAGCGAGAAAGATTCGATGCAACAGTGTTCAATCCCTGGCGCTTGCACCCCTACTTGGTAAAACACGGCCTTGACGTGTCGTCCTCCTCAAGAATCCAACCATTCCACTCCTCGAAAATGACCTAAGATCAAACCAAAACTTAGTCCTAGAAGACCGACAGTGGTCCACACCTTAGCTTTCCTAACCCTAGCTCGACCCACCCAGGCGGAACTCAAGGCTCAGTCCTTGCTCATATGGAACTCCTTCAGGCAAGACTCCTAGAATCTACTCCCGGCTGAATTGATATTCCAAGGCTAGGCCAGGTATGCTTTGCCAACATAAACCTATCCATGTTGTCATAAAACAACATCGACTATGCTCAGCGCAGAGCCAACCCATCAAGCTTGCTACCAAACAAATACCACTACCTGGCAGTCTCTTCCAAAGCTACTAAACGACCAAGGTCGAAGCTTCACTTCCACTATTCCAAGTTCAACTCACCTTTGAGTCGTCCCAAGATCAACTATGTGCATCCTCCACCAGCCTACACGAGACCCAGTCTCAAATAAGGATGAAACCTTATCTGCATGTCTCATCACGTGCTCTGCTTAGTCCATTGCATCACTATCCACAAGTGTAGCCCCTCAGCACACAACGCCTATGACCAATAGGCATGCCACGCTTGTGGTTGTCCATCACAACGCTCGTGGCCAGCATGGCACCACGCCTGCGGCTTTCCATCCAACCACGGTCTGTTTGTCACAGATCTCATACTGTCTCCATTCCCCATCGACAACCTAGGCTCATGCTCCCCATGTTCTGTAACGTCACTGGCAACCACTCTCATTGATTCCTCACACATTGCACTCATGATCTACTAGACCATACCCGTGCTAGTTTTCTAGCCATACATGTGGCTTATACTGTCACATATGGGGTCGACATACCAACCATGCTTGTGCCCCTCGACATCAGGCCCATCATCCACTGATTACCTCTCACGTAACCAACAAAGCACCACTACCTAGCTTACCGACTGGCGTTGGTTGTTGTCCATCACACAACGCGCAGTGCCTCCACTGTCCTTCATCTTATTTGCAAATACCCCTTGTTCATCCAACTTTTTTCTAACACTAAATTCCAGAACCAAATTTCTACTAGCATCGCTTTCATTCCAAGTTATCCATCACTCCTCCTTGGATGAGCTTCGACTAGCCCTTGAACATTGTCTCACTATGTTAATATTCCTTCAAGACACTTTAAGATCTAACCTTATGTTGAATTTCACTTAAATCCCAAAAGCCAACACCTGTAAATAGTGTCGGGATCCGCCTTTCAAAAGTGATGCATTTAAAGAATCTATTTAACTTATAGACCATGATCAACGTCCTCTAGACATTCTGTTCTATCCCACTTCTTGCTCCCTAAATATCCTTCCTCCTGACTAGAACATCAGAGGCCCCTACCTCACTTATGACCTCTCAGCACTATGTTTCCCTTGAAATCTGATCACACCTTGTCCTTCCCTGATGATGTCGCCCCTTAGTAGTAACCATATGGAGGACATGAATCGCTTGTCCTACTGAGCATCAACTCCACACTTTTAGTACCTTTAGGGGCTCTTCACCCCCTAAACACTGTTTCTAGGTTGTCAACCTGTACTACCATGTCCCATACATGGAAGTGCAGAGACCGTTCCTTATAGTATTAATTTGAAGATGTAGCCATTCGAGCTGCGAGATCAACCTTGCAACTTCCACCTTGCAGCTACACTATCGTCTCTCATTCCTATACGCTCTTGGCTCAATTTCACCTCCAACTGGTAATACTATCCACACAGTACAACCAGAACTTTAATCAAACTCCCTGCATCATGTCATCTCGCGCCATGATGACGATTCCAACAAGCCTGATCACTCTACTCGAACACTCCACTCTCATTACTGGTGGTCGAACATGAAGAAACAGGTGATACATCACGTTGCTAGTTGTGTGGTGTTTTCGTAGGTAACATTCGATCATCGAGCATTGGAAGGGTTACTTCAGCCCCTTCCCATACTGGTGTGGAAGTTCGAGGATATCACGATGGACTTTGTTAGTGGTTTGCCCTAGTCAACAGGAAAGATGCAGTTTGGGTCATAGTGGATCGTTAGACCAAGGTGGCTCACTTCATCCCGTTCTGGTTTAAGCCAGACGTAGATGAATTAGCAGGGTTGCATATGGAGCACATTGTGAGTTCACATGGAGTACCCAAGATTACTGTATCGGATCGGGACCCCAGTTTACCTCACATTTCTAGAAGGGCTTGCATGTGCCTTCGGGAGGAAGCTAAATTTTTCTATAGCTTACTGGTAGCTAGAGAGAATGGTCTTATCCTAATTTCTAGCTACAAGTGTCGTATTCCACAAGGAACGGTTCACTAGACTCTACTCAATGCTTAGGACGTGGTTTACTTCCTTGCTAACTTCACATAGTTATTTCACACATGTGGTAAGCCCTTATGTAACCTCCATGACTGGTATGTCGCCTTTCTCGTAGTCTTCTCCTCACCACGCTCGTGCGCCTTTCCTTACTACACCTATGGCCCTTTCTTTACCACGCTCGTGATCGTCTCTCAACCACGGTTGTTGCCACTAGCCATTCACGGCTGTTTCCTCCTCTCAATCACGAACATGATTTGTAAACCACCACGCCCAAAGTCCACCACACCTGTGGCAAACTTACCACCACGCTTGTGACTCCTTAACGACCACGCCCATGATTTACTACTGGTCACAGTCATGAGGAACTAGTGATCACACTCATGACGTACTACTGACTACAGTAGTTATTGATCTGGCAACCAAGCTCGTGCTAGGCTCACGGACACGCCTGTGATCGTCCGCCCATCGGATAATTCCAAAACCCAGCAACTCATACTGAAACCAAAATCGACAGTCAACCCGAAATCGGTGTGTGATAAAATGGGTGAGATATTCCCCAAATTTTGAGGTGATATCAAGTTGTGATTCCCAATTCCCTTGGCATATGTAACACCCCCATTTCGGGTCGACTGCCGATTCATGTTTTGGTCAAAGTTTGCTGGGTTCTGGGAATGTCTGATGGGTGGAAGACCATGGGCATGACTATGTGTCTGTCACAGTCATGGTTGCCAGACCAATCACAGTCGTGGACAACACCATAACATGATCACCAGTTCATCACCGCCGTGACCATCAGTAGCATTACATAAACAAAACCCTAAACTCTCTAACAAACGGCGCTCTCATCTCATGAGGTGGAGAAGATCGAATAAGGGAAGATAGTGGAGCCGATCTATCCCTGATCTCAGTCAGAGGGTCAGTGAGGCTAGGAGAGGCATCGGAAGGTAACCAATCCTCTTCTTCTCTCTTAATCCTACAACTTCAAACTCACGTAGGATATCCTAATAGTTATGGATTTTGTGATTCAATCCTTTGATTGATCTCTTCAGTTCATTCATGGTAGAAGGCTAGGCTTCGGGAAGGCTGCTTCAACTTCAGACTCTAAAGGAAGCTTATCAAAGGTTGAGGGTTTAGGATTACATTCTCCTTTAAAGGCGTACAACTGTAATAGGATGTTTGGGAATCCATTAATGGGATTTCTTGTTGTGATGTATCACGATACCAAGCGAGGTCTCTTAGGCCGTATAGTAGCGTGTGATCTACTATGCAGACAGTGTAACACAATTCAAGCATAAGCTTTTAATACACAAACTGTGGCATGTGATCCACAGTTCATGGCGATGTGACAATACACAATAGGCTGAACTAGGCTAGTTCATGATAATGTTGCGTCGGTCACCCACCCCCGAATCGCGTAATCTCGTTGGAGATTCAGGTTTCATGCAAGATATGTAGAGTATGCCAAAAAATGGTTCTCACATAGATATTCAAGGTTTCATGGTCTGATCCACCATGAGGCCGTCCACATACAATTAGGGGTGGATGATGCTAGGTAGATTCCTACAAGGCCACATGGTCACATTACTAGATGTAGTAACTAGATAGACACCTATGCTATATCCATACCTTTAGCGAGTCTAGATAGCCACTATGTGCTTATCATTGACCCCATTATATGTTTGTTTTCCCTATTGTATTTGTGTATTTAAGTCACATGTACTGGAGTTTAAGGCGGGGAGAGAGCAGGTCGGAGTTTTGATATCGTTAGATATCTATTTTGATATATGTTAAGAACTAGAGTTGTATCTCTACTTGTCTGGTTTTAAGCAATTATTTTAGGATTTAGGATCCTTGTCTTGTCAGGTCTCCAAGTTTATTAG
This sequence comes from Linum usitatissimum, assembly GCA_030674075.2. Lineage (NCBI taxonomy): Eukaryota > Viridiplantae > Streptophyta > Magnoliopsida > Malpighiales > Linaceae > Linum > Linum usitatissimum. The sequence goes on from JAUJYP020000046.1 coordinate 491,534, forward strand.
AGTTTCAATTCAGTATTTAATGTGAAACCCCACCCTAGGAGTCCCGGTCAAACCACTAGCTCAACCAAGGAATCCTACTTGGGTTCCAACTTGAACCAACCTCTACTCTCAACTACTAATAAATGTGTAAAAACAATCATTACAAGCTTAACTAAAATACTTTAGTGAAATGAACCAAATCACAACATGACAAAAAGGAGATGCCACTCCAGTACAGAAAGTACATCAAAACAGATATCATCTGGTATCAAAACTTCGACTAGCTCTCTCCCACCATTAGCTTAGTACCTATGCCTAGACACACTGATACACTAGGGAATACAATATCTAATATGATGTGAGCATTCAACCTCATGCATGATACTCAGACGATATTCATGGGTGGTTTCATGGTCGGATCTACCTTGAGGCTATCCACACACATTTAGTGAGTCTATCCCCTAAATGTGTGTGGATAGCCTCATGGTGGATCCGACCATGAAACCACCCATGAATATCGTTTGAGCATCATCTGCAGGCGTACTCAACACGTCCTGCCTGATACATGATTTCCTGATGGATTGTGTAATCCGGGGGTGGGTGACCGATGCAATAAGTCATGAACTAATCTAGTAGGTCTATCATGAACTGTTCTGCTAGGAACTGTGAATCACACACCACAGTTCGATTATTTGGAACTTATGCTCCAACTGTAATAACTATATGTAAAGTAGAGCACATGATATTCTACTATGATGAGAGCCCTTGCTCCAAATATATCACATCATATGTACAGTAGATCACACGCTACTGTATATTCCGTAGAGCTATTACTCCGAACACATATAGAATCAAATCATTTGATTCCTGACAACCTAATTCAGTTCTATGCTTATAAACAAAACATAGACCTAAACCCCCACCTCTGATAGCTACCTGGTAGAGTCTGATTTGTGGCTTCCTTCTCGAAGCACAGTCCTTCTGCTCTGATAGTCCTACGTAAGTTCCAAACTGTAGGATTTAGAGAGAAAAAGAGTATTGATTACCTTCTCATGATTATCCTAGCCTTTCTAATCCTCCATCCTCGATCCTAGGCCGATCAACTCTGTGTTTTCTCTTGATCGATACCCTTCACCTCCTGAGAGAGGATCGCCGCCCATAGGTTTAATGTTTGGTGAGTTCTAAGTTGCAGGTCGTGATTCTGACTTTTATAATAAGTCCACCACGCACGTGGCCTACTGATGGTCACGGCCGTGATCTCCTGGTGGTCACGCTCGTCGCGCCTGGTGACCACGGCTGTGGTTTGTTTGACAACCACACCCGCGACAAACTCATGGTCACGCCCGTGATCGTTCACCCATTAGACTAAAAACCTAGCAGATTGAAACCCAAAACCCGATTCAACAGTCAACCTGGAATCGGGTGTCACATTTAAAGCTTGTTTTTTATGCTTTTATAAGAGGTCTTTGGGTCGACTTTGGTTTAGGTTGGAACCCAAGTAGTTTGCATGGTTGAACCAATGGTTCGACAAGAACCTCTAGGGTGGGGTTTCACACTACATGGGAGTGATTCTACTAGGAGTACTGCCCACAAAGGATTCTACATGGCCTTCTATTTAGGGTCACTTTGGTAGGAGGGCAGAAAGAGTTTGAGTATCTCATCAACATTTACTGTCTCACTAGAACGACCTCTAGTAGGCATGCTAGCCTATTGAGGTTGCCGACTGGTTGGTCCCTGTTCCTTTTATTGGATGTTATCTCCCTCTTGCCTTGTGCTCTCCATCATGAAGCTACAGAGAAGACCTCCAAGCTGTTCAGTGTCCCATATATGGCACGCCAATTGATCGGTCTAAACCACCTTGTCGTCCAACCAATTATTTGGTTCGTTGATGGAGAACAGGAAGATCACGTGCAGAGACGTAAGTATGAGAGAACTGTGAGTGGTGTTGGCGATTGCATATGAATGAGAGAAGAAGATAGAGAAGTATGAAACGGACGCCCTTGGGCGAATACCTGGGCAAAGGCTATTATTGAGTGGACGGGGTGATTGAAGCGTAGGCTGTATTTTGGGATAGAAGTGTAGTCTCTCTTCCCATTGAATGAGGCAGGTCTACCCTTTTATAGTAATCTCAGGATTCGAGCTGGAGTCCAATGCTCAGAAAGATTAATATCCTTGAATAATAGCGCATAGGCTAAACCCTAGGGTTAGAGTTTCGATCATATGTTGAGTTCTTGCAAGGACTAAACCGCCTAAAGCTATGTCAATCGCTAATGAGCTTGATGGGGTTTAATCCTCTAGTTGTGTCTGCCACGAGGACGCTCTAAGTTAATTCACATGGCCACCATCATGTTTTACTTTATTATTTGACACTTAAATTACAAAACAAATGTTAAATTGAAATTGATTAACTAATTAAGTGTACATTTTCGGCTATTGGACAAACGATGGGGAATAGGTATTTATGTTTATTTATGTGGTGATGGATTAGTTTAACAAGTGGGTGTTGAGTAAGTTCCCCCGGAATGGATACTGATAGTGCTTGCATCCACAAAGTGGTACAGATAATTTATAATAATAATAATAACTATTATTATTATAACAATAGCTGACAGTGACTACTTGACATTAGGTGGGTATAAGGAGGATTTGGTATATATCTATCACCGAGTGTGGATCGGTGAGAAAGAAGTGGAGTATTTGTCGCGATAAACAAAATCTTGACAGGTTAAAATAGTCAGTCTAGTAAAACAGAGTATTGCTTGTTGTTGTATATGCATGAAGATCACGTGTGGAAAAATTGGTGGAAATTGGGTTATCTGCTTCACCACGAATTATTTGCTTTAATTTTGAATCTGTTATAAATATTAATATATAAGTTATGAATGCTCATTGTCTAACTCGTATATGAATGTCTTTCATTGTCTTTTATTGTCTTTTATATCTCCATTTAAATGTAATTATATAGTGATGTAAAAGTTATATCTTGAGCCTATATATAGTACTCTAAAGATTGTATGAGATACACCTTAATAAGAATGTCATTCTCTTCTTATATTTTTGTTCTTCTTCTTTTAGTTTTTTAACACGTTATCAATACAAATCTACTTTACTTCTTCTAAAAATTCAGAAAATTCTATTTTTCATTTCAAAGTGTTTTTCCATGATGGGTATTTCTAAGTAATACCTAAACGAGCCTGGCATACTTAATACAATTGGTTATGCCATAGGCTTTTAGCATGATGGAAAAGTCCCACTTCATTTTTTTTATGTCACGCATTAACAGTATTTGATTGCATTCGATTTCATAGTTTGATTCTATAAACTGTCTGTGTTGCTTTGAAATACATATATGCGTTGTTATTCTAATGTTTTTCTTTTGCTCAACTCATTTAAATGTTCTTAATATTTTTTTATCGATGGTTATAATTCATATCTTCTATTGCAAACTTTCCTTATTTAAAATTTGACTGAGTTGAAAAATGTCGTACACAAATCTTTTTCTACTATTAATATCTAGTATAATATAATATATGGTTTGTCTTTAGGTTATTGTTAACGAATTTTATATAATTTAAATTCCTAAACGACTTCCCTTACTTTACATGTGATTTTGCATTATTATGGAATTTTGTCTTGTTTTTGTCATTACTAAATAGAGGGTTATGTTCATATTTTGCTTTATTTGAGCTTGTGTTGCCCCGTCTATATAGTATTCTCATTATATTTAATCCCAAAATCTTTGCTTCAAAAAATTATAATCGATAGGTTATTACATTTCCTCATTTCCAAGTTTCTACTAATTATGTGCATATTTATCAATGTACAATAATAGCTATTGTCTCAACGATTACTATTATGGCCTTTTCTATTACTATTTTTATTAATTAGTGTTTATCTCTCATTTATTATTCCTTCAAGATTATACATATAATTTATTATTTAATTTATCATATGTTCTAATCTGTTATGAAGATAATTGTAGTGAATGCCAAATTGTGTAACTCCTCATTTTTATGATTAATGTATTTTATTCCCCTCCTTTATGTGTATGATTTAATGTATTTCATTCCCCTCTTTTTATGTGTAATAATATTAGAGAGTGTAGGTTATGATTTCATGAGGCTATAAATAGAGCTCTCATTTGTAGCCTTCCACACACCTCAATAAGATAGTACTTCTCCTCCCATGTTCTTGTTCTCTTCTTTGTTCTTAGTTTTATAACACGTTATCAGCACGAGTGCTCTGCCTATTTTCTCAAGTTTTCACGAAGGTTGTTATTTGCTATATCTTGTTTTCCAAAGTTATTATTATTATTTATCTTGTTCTTTTATTTGCTTATAAAATCTTCTTTTTCAAAATTAGAGTTAGAGAAAAGAATCCATTTCTATTTTTTTATATGTAACAAATGGTGGTCTTTCTCATTTTACCGATTTTAAAAACGACTTTGTCATTTTTCTATTAATGACTATTATCAAACGTTTATATTGGTCAAATATCATGCCTTTATAGGCTGGCCTAAACGTTTAGTTATCATCATGTATATTTTATAGTATATATTATTATGACCTATCATATTTTATATCTTCCGTTTCTTTCCATAGTGTTTTTTTTGCTTGTATGTTGCCTTTTTAATTCATGATCAATTCTAAAATAGATATAGTTGCTATTTTATTATGGCATATGCATGAGTATCTCTTCTAGGCAACAATATTTATAAAATATTTTATGCATTTTTCTAAGTGAACTCACATTATATTTTTAGCATTTTTTCCATCTTATTTTAAATGATCATATTGATGTTTTTGTCACATATATATATATATATGATATTTTAGCCGTTATACAAATATATTAAAATTTATCATCTCATTATAGTTAACTCTTTTGATTTTATGCATTTTGTTTATAATTCATGAATACCTTTGTTTTTTTTTGTTCCTACCCAAAAGAGAAAACCTTTATCACTATTTAAATGTCTATATAGTTATGTTTCAAGATGGGTATGCCACTATTATTATTATTATTATTATTTCTTTAAAGCATTCTTTATTTCTATGTTAATGAATGTTCCATTACCGTTACTATTTTAATTATTATATAATTTTCATATGTTTTATTATTTGGCTTATAATATATTTGTAACTCAATTTGCTTCTTTTATAGCATGTCGAATATTTCCAAACGTGAGTTTGTGGCCCTTGACGTTTCAGGCAAAAATTACCTCTTGTGGGTCTTGGATGCTGACATCCATTTGCAAGCCAAAAGGTTGGGCGACACGATTAATGATGAAACTGAAACATCTGCCCAAGACAAAGCCAAGGCTTTGATCTTTATTTGCCACCATCTTGACGAGGGCTTGAAAAACGAGTATCTCACCATCAAAGATCCTCTCGAATTGTGGAATAATCTCAAAGACCGATATGACCACCAGAGAACGTTGATTCTCCCTCGAGCTCGTGATAATTGGGTGCATTTACGCCTACAAGATTTCAAATCCGTGAACGAGTACAATTCTGCCCTCTTCAAAATTTGCTCGCAGTTGTTGCTATGTGGCGAGAAAATCACTGATAAGGAAATGCTCGAGAAGACATTTTCCACTTTCCATGCTTCCAATATAGTTCTCCAACAACAATATCGGGCGAAGGGCTTCACCAAATATTCTGAATTAATATCATGTCTCTTAGTGGCCGAGCAAAACAATGACCTCTTATTGAAGAATCACCAATCACGCCCCACTGGTATGGCTCCATTTCCGGAAGCTAACGCGACAAATGGCCACCATTTTGATCAATATCGTGGCCGTGGTCGTGGTCGTGGTCATAACCGTGGTCGTGGATATGGTCGCAATAATGTCCATGGTCATGGACGTGATTATGGTCACGGTCGCCTTCAGAGATTCAACCACTCTTTTCGTCCACATTTCAAACGGGATGGGCGAATGAATAAGGAACGAGGTGGGCCTACCAACAGAAACTTTCAAAATATGTGTACTAGATGTGGCGGCGATCATTGGACTCGCACTTGTCGTACACCTAGACATCTTATCAATCTTTTCCAAGAGTCAAGGAAAGACAAGAAGGTTGAAACCAATATGGTCATTGAGGAAGGTGTTTTGAACCATGGCCAATTTGACACCACTCATCTGGATGTTGCTGACTTCTTTCCTCCTCATGATGGAAATGTTGAGAAATAAGATGGTTGTTGAGATATCTTTTATTACAAAATGGTGCCTTGATGTATGCACCTTATTATCGTTCTCATTTGATTTGTTTGAGTTTGTTTTTCTTGAAAGTGTTTTCTCATTTTTTTTATTTCTTTTTATTAATGAATTTCCCATCACAATTGTCCCTTCTAATATGGATTATCATTTTCGTGTTATAGCATGGATACTACTGCCATCCACGAGAACATAAAAAATGAGGATGTGTGTCTCATCGATAGTGCTTCCACTCATACTATTCTAAAGGATAAGAAATATTTTTCTCATCTAGTGATGCGAGAAGCTAATGTTAGCACTATATCCAGTAGTAGTAATTTAATTGAAGGCTCCGGAAGAGCAACCGTGCTACTACACGGAGGAACTAAAATGCATATTGATGATGCATTATATTCTACAAAGTCTCACCGCAACTTATTAAGTTATAAAGATATCCGTCGTAACGGATATCACATCGAGACAATTGTGGAAGAAAATAAAGAATATATTGCCATCACAAGTATGGTAGATGGTAACAAATGTTATCTTGAAAAACTACCATCTATTTCTTCCGGTTTGTACTACACGTTTATTAGTACAATTGAATCACATTCCATTATAAACTCCAAGTTTATGGATCGTGATAGATTTGTAGTTTGGCATAACCGGTTAGGCCATCCTGAAACAATTATGATGCGTAAAATACTTGAGAATTCCCTTGGACACTCGTTGATGAGAATTCCACATTCGAATGATTTGGCTTGTATTGCATGTTCTCAAGGAAAATTGATTATCCGACCATCATCGATAAAAGTGAGAAATGAATCGCTCACATTTTTGGAACGCATTCAAGGCGATATTTTTGGACCAATTCATGCATCATGCGGACCATTTAGATATTTTATGGTTTTAATTGATGCATCAACTAAGTGGTCACATGTATCGTTATTATCCACTCGTAATTTAGCATTTGCGTGATTACTTGCTCAATTGATCAGATTACGGGCACAGTTTCCGGATTATCCGATAAAAACGATACGCCTTGACAATGCTGGTGAATTTACTTCACAACATTTTAATGATTATTGCATGTCTGTCGGAATTGATGTTGAACATCCTGTAGCACATATTCATACACAAAATGGTTTAGCAGAATCTCTAATCAAATGCTTACAGTTAATAGCAAGACCATTGTTAATGAAGGCAAAGCTTCCCACTTCATGTTGGGGGCATGCTGTCTTACATGCAGCATCATTAATTCGCATCAGGCCAACAAGTTATCACGAGTATTCCCCCTTACAAATGGTTTGTGGTCAGGAACCGAATATATCACATCTAAGAATATTTGGATGTGCTGTTTACATCCTTATTACACCACCACAACGCACTAAGATGGGACCTCAAAGGAGGTTGGGAATTTATGTTGGGTATGAGTCTCCCTCGATTATAAAATATTTATAACCAATGACAGGAGATCTAATCACAACTCATTTTGCTAATTGTCACTTTGATGAATCAGTTTTCCCAACATTAGGTGCAAAAATAATAAGCTGGACAAAGAGATCAGTTGGAATGAATTAGCATTATCTCATTATGATCCTCGTACTAGACAATGTGAACTAGAAATTCGAAAGCTAATTCATTTACAAAGTTTAGCAAATCAACTGCCAAAGCTTTTACTGACCCACATCGAGTAACAAAATCTCATGTTCCGGCAATGAATGCTCCATCAAGAGTAGATGTCACTATTGGACATCATGAAAATACAAATGAGTCTAAAGCACGTCTGAAGCATGGTAGACCTATCGGTTCCAAATATAAAAATCCTCGAAAAAGAAAAGGAGCTGTAAATGAAGATGGTCCAATCGAGGATAAGCTACCAAACATTGCTGATATATCAGCTCAAGAACAGCATCAGGTACCTAAACATATTAAAAATAATGAGATCTCAATCAACTATGTCTTGGATGGTAAACAATGGAACCGCAATACAGTTAACGTCGATGAAATTTTTGCTTATAATTTAGCACTGAATGTTATTGATGAAAATGAGGATCATGAGCCAAAATCCATGAATGCATGCAAAAAACGAAAGGATTGGCCAAATGGAATGACGCAGTTCAGGCAGAATTACATTCTCTTGAAAAACGAAAAGTGTTTGGACCTGTGGTCCTTACACCTAAAGGTGTCAACCCCGTCGGGTACAAATGGGTTTTTGTAAGAAAACGTAATGAAAATGGTGAAATTACGAGGTACAAGGCACGCCTTGTTGCCCAAGGATTTTCACAAAGACCCGAAATTGATTATGAGGAGACATATTCTCTTGTGGTGGATGCAACTACTTTTCGTTATTTGATCAATCTGGCAATTTGAGAAGGATTAGATTTGCGTCTCATGGATGTCGTAACTGCCTATTTATATGGATCACTTGATAACGACATCTATATGATACTTCTGAAGGATTTCATTTGCTCGAAGCTTACAAATCAAGTTCTCGAGAACGTTATTCGATCAAATTGAATAAATCCTTATATGGATTGAAACAATCTGGCAGAATGTGGTATAACCGCCTTAGTGAATATTTGATCAAAGAAGGATATGCAAATGATCCGATATGTCCATGTGTTTTCCTAAAAAGATTAGGAACCGAGTTCATTATCATTTCGGTTTGTTGATGACATAAATATCATTGAGACTCCAAATGAGCTTACAAAAGCAATCACCTGCTTGAAAAAGGAATTTGAGATGAAAGATTTGGGGCGGACAAAATATTGTCTTGGTTTGCAGGTTGAGCACCTACCAAACGGTATTCTTGTGCATCAAGAAGGATACACTACTAAAGTGTTGAAACGGTTTTACATGGTTAAATCATATCCATTCAGTACCCCGATGGTTGTCAGATCACTAGATGTGAAAAAAGATCCCTTCAGACCTCGGGAAAGTGATGAAGAACTACTTGGTCCTGAAGTACCTTATCTTAGTGCAATCAGTGCACTAATGTACCTTGCCGGTCATACAAGACCCGACATATCATTTGTCGTTAATTTATTAGCAAGATATAGTTCTTCTCCCACACAAAGACATTGGAATGGTGTCAAACATATACTTTGCTATCTGCAAGGAACACAAGATATGGGATTATTCTCCTCGAATGAATCAAAAGCAGATTGGGTAGGATATGCAGATGCTGGATACCTATCTGACCCTCATACTAGCCGATCACAAACTGGTTATTTATTCACATGTGGTGATACAGCAATTTCTTGGCGCTCTGTTAAACAAACACTTACCGCCACATCATCTAACCATGCTGAGATTTTAGCAATACATGAGGCTAGTCATGAATGTGTTTGGTTGAGGTCTATAATTCAACATATTCGAAGTTCGTGTGGATTAACTTCTGAAAAGATGGCCCCGACACCCTTGCATGAAGATAATGCTGCATGCATCGTACAATTGAAAGAGGGATACATCAAAGGAGATAGAACAAAAAATATCTCTCCTAAATTCTTCTTCACTCATGGCCTTCAAAAGAATGGTGACATCACTGTCAAACAAGTACGTTCAAGTGATAACTTGGCTGATTTATTCACGAAGGCTCTTCCGACATCCACATTTGAGAGACTAGTTCGGAAAATTGGAGTTCGGCGACTGAGGGACTTCAATTGATATCATCATTAGGGGGAGTTGATACGCACTGCACTCTTTTTCCTTAACCATGGTTTTTCCCACTGGGTTTTCCTGGTAAGGTTGTTAACGAGGCAGTATCAAACGCGTATTCAAAGAATGATGTATATCGTTAACCAATGGACATTCAAGGGGGAGTGTTATGAAGATAATTGTAGTGAATGCCCAATTGTGTAACTCCTCATTTTTATGATTAATGTACTTTATTCCCCTCTTTTATGTGTAATAATATTAGAGAGTGTAGGTTATGATTTCATGAGCCTATAAATAGAGCTCTCATTTGTAGCATTCCACACACCTCAATAAGAAAGTACTTCTCCTCCCATGTTCTTGTTCTCTTCTTTGTTCTTAGTTTTATAACATAATCAAATTTCTTTATGTTTATAATATATCTAATTTTAAACGTTTGAGTTCGTGACCCTTGATGTTTTGGGGAAAAAAATTATCCTTCATGGGCATTGGAAGCTAAAATCCATTTATAATGATCTCAGTGAAACCATCATGAGACGATAATGAAATGCCTTATCAAGACAAAGCCAAAACTTTGGTCTTTACTCGCCATCATACGAATGATAGTCCGAAAGATAAGTACTACGAGACACACGTTCTCGAAAGGATAAATTAGCTATAAAGCTATATTATATGTCTCAAATGTTGATGGTCCAATGCGACACAATTTCACTCTATGAAGTGAGTGGATATAATCATATGTCCATAAAGTGATTAGACAATATATATTCCCACAAAGTCAATACATTATTGAGGAGAAAAAGACCTATTATGTTGGTCATGAGATAGACATTTGAGAAGTGTATCTTTACCCATGAAAGGGTGTTGTGAATTTATTTTGGTCACACAACCATCAATTTCATTTTGATGATAATACCCAAATGATACTAATTTAGCCCTCAGAGTGAATATGCATAAACACATATGTTACACTATTTTTGAAAGCATATGTAACTATGCGAAACCCTTTTATTCAGATGGACATAACAATTGTGGTTATACGAGAATTATTGATCCATTAATTGGTGACATAGATGATTGAGAAATATCTCTATTTATCATTTAAACTATGTACCATTCTCATGACAAAAATGAGTATTTTATGATGAGAATTACCATAATTAATTGTGATATATATTACCAAGATATATGGTGTAGTACAACATTTTTCTCAAGCTCTAGATCGAGTTGTTATATTGTTCATGAAGGTTCTCGCCGAATTTTATTATGATGGGTTCTCACCGAAGATTGAGAAATTATTTTGATTACGAGTTCATCGATGGTAAAATATCACATAGTTGTCAGGAGGATTTGATGACTCGTTGGAGGTCTATATTCAAACTTCCCAATATTAGGGGGAGAAAACAAAAGTTGGCAAAGAAAGTAGATGAATAATTATCATTTCGATCCTCGCACTAAAAAACTATGAACTTGAAGTTCAAAAGTATAATTCATCACTAAAGTTGAATTCATCAACTATCAGACGCCTTTAACGATCCAAATAGAGTAAACCTCTCATGTGCCAACTACAAATGCTCCAATAAATATGATGCTGATATGGGGCAATCTCTTATTACAAATGTGTCTAAAACATGCATGACACATGATAAATCACTCGGTTCCAAAGAAAAAATCCTCAAAAGTGGAATGGAGCTATATATCAAGATGGTCAAATTGAGGTTAAGATTATTTAAACAAAGCCACCAAGAGAAACAAATAATGTGCCCAAGAAGAGTATCAGGTACCTAAAAGATATGAATATATATCTCAATTATCTATATCTTGGATGGAAAATATTGGAACTCCAATGAAGTCAACGTCGACGAAATTTTTGCGTATAGTGCAACGCTAAATATGATAGTTGAAAATGAGGATCATTAGCCAAAATGCATGTGAAGATAGAAATGATTGGCTGAAAAATTTCAATTTGAGGCAAATTCAAATTCCCAAGAGAAATAAAAAGTTTTAAGACATCAAGTCTTTATACATTGAGACGTAAAGTATGAGTATGAGAAGTTATGAAACATCTCATTTTTGAAAGGTTTTGTACAACAAACCTATAACATTTTGATTATGAGAAAATATATTCTCATGTGGTTGATGCAAGTACTTTTTATTATTCGATTGGTCTGGCAATTTGTGAAGGGAAAGAGTTTGCCCCTAATGGATGTCCTTGCAACCTATATGTATGGTTTCCATAATTAGAATACACATGTGTATATGAAATTCCCTCGAGGATTTATTTTGCTATAAACAAACAATTCAAGTTCGCGTGAATGATATTCAATTATATCCAATTGACGTCATATGAATTGAAAGATTGAGAGACGTGGTACATTTAGCATATCATACATTTCTTATGCATATAATTTCTTCTTCATTTCAAGTTGATTTGTTTTTGAAAAATCATCTTTGTCATATTTTATGGTTTCAAAATTCTTACCAAAATTTCTTAATTTAATTTTATATTTTAAAATGTGTTTCTTTTATTTTGACATAATTGGATGTGATCATCTTTTGTTACATAGATGACATACACTTTATTGAGCTCGTAAAGAGTTTCTCAAAGCAATCAACTATTGATTAGCTATAGAGTTCGAGATGAAAGATGTGGAAGATTACCACTAACTTGCCAATTGTGCATCTCTCTCGAACATGATTTTCGTATATCATCAATGATATACTAATTATATCCAACAAAAAGTTATATGGATATGACATGGCTATCAATTCATGGATGGTAGTAAGATCACCATGTGACTCTATGTCGATTTTAATCGACCTTTATTCAGACACAAGAACTATTCGGTTTTGAAGTAATAATCTTGGTCATATTTGTGTTGGTTGACCATAAATTGGTCTCATGTGGTAATTTTATCACTTGGTGGGCTGTGAAACCAACTTATAAAGCTACACCACCATTTCACGAGATGATTTTATCAATCATGCATGATATTTATTTTGCATATATCCTTGAGTTGCAAGAAAATGTTGCAACGTGACGTGATGATTATGTACTCTTTTTCCTTCACTAGGTTTTATCCCATAGGGTTTTCCTAGTAAGGTTTTAATGAGGCATATTCTCATCTAAGGGTCATCCAAGGGGAGTGTTTTGTAAATATTGATTATGGATGACCATTGATCATATTGACGCATACCTTATATATACACACAAACTCTAATGAGTTGAAATTATTGTCAAACAAGTGCGCTCAAGTGATAACTTGATTGATTTATTCACCAAGGTCCTATATACATAAACTTTTGGGGACGTTCATATGAAAGATCTCAACCGATATCATCATCGGGGGGAGTAGATACGCGCTGCACTCTTTTTCCCTCAACCATGGTTTTTCCCACTGGATTTTCCTGGTAAGGTTTTTAATGAGGCAGCATCAAAAGCGTATTCAAAGAATGATATATATTAACTAATGGTCATTCAAGGGGGAGTGTTATAAATATTAATATATAGGTTATGAATGCGCATTGTGTAACTCCTATATGAATGTCTTTCATTGTCTTTTATATATCCATTTAAGTGTAATTATAAAGTCATGTAAAAGTTATATCTTGATCCTATATATAGTGCTTTAAAGATTGTAAGAGATACACCTCAATAAGAATGTCATTCTCCTCTCATATTTTTGTTCTTCTTCTTTTAGTTTTTTAACAGAATCTATTTTTTTATACTGACTCTATTAATTAAGATTGTTTTTGTCAATAAACATGCAAGTATCAGGTTAATCCAACACATCTTCATATTAAATCGATATTGCATAAGAAACACCATTTGTTAAACGAGTACAAAACATGCATACATTAACGTACACGAATACATATAATCTAAAAAATAAATATGTGCCATATACAAATGAGTACATATAACAAACCGAGTAAAAAAACATATACTCATGTATACCATTACCTACCAAAAATGTATACAATGAGTATATATAACAAACCGAGTACAAAATCATATACTCATGTATACCATTACCTACCAAAAATGTATACAGTATAAAAATACGAGTACAAAGACAAATACACTACTGAGTGGTACAAATGTTAAATGTCTATAATATAAAAAATGAGTACCAAGACACTTACACATGCACAATAATAATCAAGTACGATGCATGCACGTGAATAAAAAAATTAGTAAAATTTTTTATTCGACCATGTTATTTATTGACTTTGTACTCAATACCATACTCGAATTTATTATTTTTGCATTGTACTAAAACTTTTCATATACTCAGGTTTATTTTAAATGTCGTTTGGGTTTATTTTATTGTATTTGCTTTTTTTACATTTCAGCGTACTTAGTAGATTTTCTCCTTTGATCTTGAAAACTAATATTTTTTAGTGTACACACTAGATTTTCTCTACTTGTTTTTGTAGGGTCGTACGTGCTTTTGTTTGATGTACTTGTTTCGGTGTACTAGATATTTAGTGTATGTACTAGATATTTTTATACTTATTTTTGCAGTGTTGCACTCAATATTATTTAATGTACTTGTTTCAGTGTACTCGTTTTTTCAGTATACTAGCTCTTTCAGTGTACGTACTAGATCTTTCTCTTCTTGTTTTTGTGTATTAGCTTTTTCAATATACGTACGACATTTTCTCTACTTGTTTTATAGTGGTGTACTAGCTTTTGTTTGATGTACTTGTTTCGGTGTACTAGTTTTTTCATTGTATGTACTAGATTTTTTATACTTATTTTTGCAGTGTTGTACTCAATATTATTTGATGTACTTATTTCAGTGTACTAATTTTTTCAATGTAATCTCTCTTTCAGTGTACGTACAATAAATCAAGTACAATAACCCTAGTATACACTAACAAAAATGAAATCAAACCCCGTAAACAAGTACAAATTGGACAATACATGAACCAACCGGGGAATAAAAAACCTTACCTATCCTTTTGAATGATGATAAGTTGAGTTAATTCTACGCCCTTCACCCGGACTACGCCACACCATTTGCTTTCAAAATTATCCTTAACCAGTTTTTGATTATGCTCTGTGAGTACTTGGAAAGATTGACCAAACTTAAAATGCTAGAAGAGCAATCTCGGTTGATACACGAAGTTCCATAGATCATTGGAGATGATGAAGGTGGAAGCAGAGTGCAGGCAACTGTCGAACCCTGATGAACTAGAAGCGAGTCAACAACCAAAGATCGAATCGAATTAAGAAAACTAACTGAAAAAGAAAAGAAAACTGAAATGAAAAATTTACCCCTTATTTAAGTTTTTTGACAAATAACAGTTACACCCAAGCGATTACAAGCTAGAGACCCCACCTCGGGAAAGAGAACCAAAACAAGCTTTACAATTTCTAGTTATTGGGATAAAGGCCAATGAAATTCTAGCATTCGAACAAAGTATAACTCTGATCCTTTCAATTATGAAATATTTATGCTAGGGAGGGTTATTCCCTAGATCCGAGGAAGTAATGCAGGAGACAAGTTCTTAGCAATCAGAAAGGATACAAGCACTCTGCGGGGTAGATGAGGCAAAGATGGTAGCTTTTAGAATAGCACGAGCTTTCGAAATAATAGGAGTGTAACAGTAGAAGGTCCCGCCTTCCCTTATTGATTTATCCGGCGGGATTGGATCTAACAATTCCGTAAGCGACCTGCTGGGAGTCATTAAGGAAAAACCCATCACAGTGTATTACCAGATCGGTACTACTTGGCGGTGGACAAGAAACATGACGTGGGCGAATATGAGGGACCAAAGGAGATGGAGAGATGGAGGAGGAGGTGACGGTGGACTAGTCAACTACGTCTCTCTCGATGTTGAGGATGGTAGAAGGCAGGTGAGGAGTAGTTAGGGCTATTGTGAGATTTGGAGATGTTCCAGCATGTTGCCGCTACTTTGGTTTGAGGTATGCCTTTGATGTTAACTATCTAAGATAGAAAATCTTATCCTGGCTTCCAAATAGAGTTAGAAGGAGAGATTTTGGTCCATACATCTTTTGGGAGTATTCAAAGACACAATGATCCATTGTCTCGATGCATCATTTTCAAATCGGGCACATCTGAGACAGGGAGTTATTTCTCTTCGACAAATTGAGATTGGTAGCCAGAGTTCTAGCACCATAAATTTGGGGGGAGGGGAGGGGCGGGCTTTCATCTTCCAGAAGTGTTTCCAGAGGTTATTGGAGTTGAGATTGGCCCCATGGAGGACTAAATTGGTGTTATGATCTCTAATGGAGTGGTAAGCGGACTGAACCGAGAAATCCTCGTTTCTCGTGAGGCGCCATCTCCAAGTATCCTCTAGATCTTGGGGCTGATAGGGATTGCTGAAATGTTCCAGGTCATTTCTGGGGAACAATAGAGTCCAATGGTGTAGAGGTTCCATTCTTGGCGATCTAGGTTCATCTAATCTATAGTTGTCTCAAAAGCTCCAGTAGTACCACTTATTCTCGAAGAGATACTAGAGAAGATCCATGGATCACTAGTGAGGTTGATATTTTTTCTGTTTCCAAGGACTTTCATAGCACCAAGGTGAATAGTTTCTCTACTATCGCACTGGCTCGACCAAATCCAGGAAGGACGGGATCCTTTCTTATCCTCTAGAAAATCAGATTTGGGGAAGTATTTGGCTTGCGCACGCAAATAGCAAAAGGATGAGAAAGAATGCGCCAAGCTTGCTTGGCCACCAAGGATAGTTTGAAATCCTTAAAATCTTTGAATCCCATTCCCTCTAAGGATTTAGCAGAACAAAGAACGTTGGTTGAACACCAATGGATAGGATAGAATGCTTAGCAGGGTAGCCGACCTAACAAAACTTTCGAAGCACGTTGTTCATTTTCATGGTAATGCCGTTACGGAGAATAAAGAGACTCATGATATAACTTGGGATATCCTGGATGATCGCTTTGATCATTGTTTCCTTCCCGGCATGTGATAGTAGTTGGCTCTTCCAAGTTTGAGTTTGTGCTACCATTCTGTCAATGCATAAGCTAAAAGTCTCATTTTTTTACTTTCCCCAATTTGTAGGGACCCCAAGTATTTGGAGCAGAAGGTGTCCTCAGAGAAGCCGAGCCTGGCATAGATTGCTTATTTGATAGTCTGGGGACATTGGAGCTGAAAAACAAAGAGGACTTTTTGCATGGTTGACTTCTTGACTAGTGATTATTAGTGATAGAGGAAGCTTCCTCGACTGTAGCCTTCCCAAAAATTATTGTATCATCAACAAATAGATATTGGTTCAAGGTAGGGCCACATCTTGAGAGGCGGATTCCACTAATCTTGTTCGATGTTATGCTTCTGTCAATAAGGATGGAGAGAGAATTGGAGAGGAGAATGAAGAGATACAGGGATAAGGGGTCACCCTATCTGATGCCTATGGAAGGAGTGAAGGATCCAGTAGGTTGGCCATTAAAGAGAACCTCAAATTTGATAGTTCTGACGCAAATATTGATTCATTTCCTCCATTCCAGGCAGAAACCATAAGCTGTGAGGATGACGTCTAGACTGTTCTAGTCTACTAAGTCACATGCCTATCTCATATACAGTTTCATGAACATATCCTTTCAGTTACCTGTTTTCCTGATTTTAAAACTATGCAGGGTCTCGTGTAGCAAGATAATGTTACCATGTATCATACGACCTCCTGTGAAGGCAGCTTGCATTTCATGTGTAAGAATTGGCATCCATTTCTTGAGGACGGTGTCATGAACGTTTCGGTCCATGGCTTGCGGCGACCCCCTCCTACGTCATGCGGGGTCTCATCGTTCCGCTAGTCGGCCATTGTAGGTTAGATTCACATAGGTTTGGAGTCGCCAACAATCTCTTTGAAGCGGATTGGAAACTTTCGATATAACCAAGTCCTTTTGAACACGAGTTAGGGCATGCCAGCAAAACAGAGATCTCGGGTTCCAGTGACGGTTACATGCGGGGAAGGATTAGCACCCCCGCAACACCCGGTAGACCGGTACTACGAAATTTGATAAGTTATGCTTTATTTTCTTACTTTAGTGTCTTTGTTATATTTTAGTTTGAATATAAAATATTATTTAAAGTTTTTAGAGAAATATGACATTTATTTCCACAAATTTCAAGAATTTCCACTCTTGCGGAGATTTTTTCTAATATTGGTAAATAATATTTTTAGAGGAATATGTTTAATTGATTGTTTTTACTCGAGTCTTATGACTGCCTATGTACCCAATTTTTTGGGATCAAAGTCCACGTAGTTTGTTTGGAAAAGTTTTCAAGAATTTCGCGTAATTTTTACTATTATAAAAACTACGTTAGCATGGCCGTTTTTTATAATATTTAAAAGACGTTTATTTGATTAATTTGATGATATGATTTTAGGAAAGAATACCCTCGTGTTTCGGTACTAATTTGAGGATATGTTGATCGAGGAAGAAGAAATACACTTCTGAATGTATCCGCCTACGAACCTCTTGGTTCGTAACCATATTATTATTTAAAAAGTTAGAAGAACTATTAAGGACTAGTAACAGTTTGTGATTTGGGCAATTGTTGTTGAAAGTTTGATTAGTTGGTAAATTTTATAAAATTCAGAACTCTGGCTCTGGATAGGGAATTCTTGCAATATGGTTATCATATTCTTTAAAGGTTTATTGTTGAGGGTATAATTGATTTTCATGCCTTTGCTTAGTGACAAGTTAATTTATTTTTTATTGATTAATTTGATTTGACAAAATTTAGGAATACACTATTGGGCGGGAAAGGAACCTATATTCCAATAAGTTAGTTACAAATATTCTTAGTGATTTAAATTTTTTATAATTGTTACATTAATATTATCAATAAAAAATATTAACTTGATTTATGTATTCGAAGGATTTGATTTTTTTTGTTTTACTATTTTAATTTCTAAATACCAAATAAAGAACCTAGTTTTCTAATCACTATCTTACCCACGTTTTTTTGCTTAATTTTCTCTCCTTAACTTAATTGAACTAATTAATTATAGTCTAATTTACTTAAACCAAGAAGGCTAGCCTGTTGGTTGGTTTGGGCTCCAGTTCACGCTGGGCCCAACCAAAATTGGGGTAAAATGAACGGATGAGAGGGGCTAGACCCACGAGTAAATTTCCGGTCTAACAGCCCACAACCCGACCCGGGACTCAAAAAGACAAAAGTGCGACGAAGAAGGAAAATAGGGAAAAAAGCGTAAACTACCTGATAATCCTAATCGGCCATATAATTTACCCTCTTAAATAAAAGAAGGCTACACTGACCTAGTCGTCTCTCTCTCTCATCCTCCTGATGAACTCAAATAGCTTTGACATCTCGCTACCTCACCTCCTCCCTCACAATCTCGGTGGGGGCAGTGGCGTCGCCTTTGCCATCATCGCCGCCCTTCCTTTATTATCTTCTCCTCCCCTCAATCTTTCCCTCAACGACAATAGATATCGAACTACGGCTGTAGAGGCAGTGGCCGCCATCTCTCCCCCATCTCCCTCTCAACGGCGGCGACGACCGTCGCCGCCCCTTCACTCCCTTCACAATGAGAGCAGCGACAATGGAGCGTCGTCGCCTCCACTCTCCCTTACTACGACAGCGGCGGCGACGCTCTGTAGGATAGAGTTATACACCCCTCTTCTCTTCTATTCGTTCATACTTTTGGTTCTAAAAACTAGATCTGGGCTTGCACACCGTCGGAAGATGCCTCCAGGGAGTACTCCGTTAACATGCAAGCCCCGATCCGTAAAGCTTTTTTTGTTTATATTACTTTCAGCTACTTTTTTGTTTGGTTTTTGTGTTGGGTACTGGCGAGGGGAAACATGGGAATTTCGTCGTCAAAAGCGCGGCCGCCGGCCGAAGAGGTGATGGACAGAGAGATGGGGAGCTGGGTAAAAAAACTCTGGTCTCTATCTTAGTTAATTTTTACTTTACAAATGAAAGAAAAGAACTGATTGTTTAGAGTTTATTTCAGGTGAATGAAAAAGACAAATTCGACTTACTCGAGAAAATCAATAAAAGAGTGAAGAAGAGGGAAGACTCCCTTTGGAAGGTAAAAAAAAATCTTAAACTAGTTTGATTTTTTTGACAGAAAGCTGTTTTGTCGTTGATTAGGTTGCTTAATATATGAAAATTTGACTGTTTGTTTATTGAAACTAAATAAGTAATCTAAATGCTATGAAAATGACTCGATGTTTAAAAAATTTAATCATTTTATGATTTTTAATAAAATTCCAGCAACAATATTTAATATAAAACCCCTGTTTTGTTTGATTTTGGTATTATATTACTAGTTTCATAGTTCTTTGAGTTTTTTGTGTAAATAGTATAAAAATGATGATAGATGGTCATTTGTTCTTTTGTTAATTTGTTTTTCAGCAATTTTTATTTGATTTAAGAAGTTTATTTTACTCATTAATTCATTATTTGCTAAAATGAATCATTTATCCACTTAGTTGTAATGATTATGAGATTTAGAAGTAGCTTAAATGGTGAGAGGCGATATAGCAGAATAAGCCATTAATACGAAGTTTTTTGTCATTTTTCAGGTGGCGGCAACCTATCCTTGTTTCTTAACTTCTGGGACGTCTAGACTTCCTCCATTGCCAGCTCCTTCATAAGTGACGATATAAGTCAGAGATCTTGTGATTTATTTTTTGGGATTTTGTAGATGGAGAATGTTTATATTTTTGGGGGGATTTGAGGGGAGAGTTGGGGGAGTGTTCTGGGAACTCTAAGTTTTTCTCTGTAAAATAAATTGCCCCTCTGTGGTCTCAGGGAAGGTTTATTTATATTAACAAAATGGTTGTTGCTCCATTAATTACCAATCTGATTTTAACACCAAATTCTGATACAAAAGGGAGGTGTCTGCCTTTTGGAGAATAATAGAAACAAGCCTGAGATCGGGTCTGATATTAAATTGGGCTGAAAGATTCATCAAATGTCGCAAAGGTTCGTCGATTAATTTAGTTCGCTGAACTTTGAGATAGCAGACTTGAGGTCCATTCAATTTCGCCGCTCCATTTTAGAATGATCTGAAATGACTTACTTAGAACAGTCAACATCGTTTGATGTACAACTTGAAAACATATCGCCTAATTACCAACATCTATAACATGTGCTTTAGCTAATTTGAGCAAGTAAAATTCTAACACAAAGATTAATGGATAAGATTGGTTCGGTGCTAAATTCTCGCTAAAAATGCCAAGGTTGTTTAGTGATATAATATTGATACAAATTCCATACCCTGACAAAATTTAATTACTACAGCAGATGCCATGATTTTGGAAATAATTTTGTATATGAAGTTACAGTAGTAGACGGACGAAAGTCATTCATAATTTTTGGATTAGCAGTTTTCAGAATAAAGACAAGATGGGTGTCATTCCAACCTTTAGGCATTGTGCTCGACGAGAAGAAATGTTTAATCTCGTCGCAAAATTGGGTCTAAATAGAGCTCCAAAAGTATCGGTAGAGTTTCCAGGGAAACCATCCGCCCCTGAGGATTGAGATGCACCAAGATCGAAGACTGGTTTTTTAATTTCGGCATTAGAGACACTGGCAGATACATGGTGTTAATTTCTGGAGTGGTCAAAATTGGGAGGGAATTGAAGTCCGAGAAAGACTGAATCTGTCTAGCTGTGAATAGCTCCTTGTAGAAATATTTTGCATGGGAAGCCAAAGTTGATTGGTCAGAGATATAATTTCCAGAATTCGACTTGAGCTTGGAAATGAATTTCCTTAAATTTTTGTGTTTCGTAATGGCATGAAACCAAGCTGTATTGCGATCTCCTTCTTAACCAGTTTAGACGAGCGGTTTGGCGCCATAACTCATTGTCGTCAATCCATAACTCTTGAAGGTCCCCTTTGAGTTGTTTTTCTTCCAGGATAATCTCTGGTCCATGGAACTCTTCATTTAAAACCCTCAGCCTATTCTTTATCTCTTTCTCTTTTTTACGTTCGACCAAGAGTTGTTGTTTAGACCAATCCTAGAGACCACTCCTGCAGGACATTAGTTTAGTGATAAGGTTTGTACCTTGGGCCCAATTGGATTGGATGATTTCCAGGGTAGCAACGTTAGATAGCCATTGGAATCAAATCGAAAATGTATCGATAGGAGTGATCGGATAGAAGGGGCGATGATTATTGGATGATGGTCCGAGCGAATTGCATCCTCGTGAATTACTTTAGCATGATGGAATAAGAGTTGCCAGGCATTATTCGCAAGAGCTTGGTCCAATCTGCTACGAATAAGATCATTACCCTCTTGGAAGTTGCTCTGAAAGGAGAACCAATGAAGCCGATGTCAATGATGGAGTAAGTTGAAATAAAATTGCCGAAAGGCTCGAGCAACAAAGTTTGCAACTGGTACACTCATCCGTTAGATTTAAATTTTAAAATAGACGGCTGAGATGGCTCCTTATTGTCAGCAAATAGATATAAATATTTTTTTTATTCTCATCAACTTTGTTGAGAAAAGACAAGATCGTGAATCATTCTAAAACAATTAAGGTCTTAGGGGAGGATTAGGCGTTGGGGTGGGGTAATGGTTGGGGTTGGGGGTGCGAAAATAGGGGTGGAAAATAGCTAAAGAAAGAGATGCATGATAAGTCTAAAGCGTTGAGGAAATTGCATCGAAGTTAGTTTGTAATATAACATGGTAATTAGTATTCATCCATTTTAACTTTGTAACCATTTTAATTTTTACAAACTATAATTGATAGGAATTGACAAAAATATATTATTTCTTTTTATGAAAAATAAAATTCTATATTTCTAATAACATTAACAGCTGCCTTTAGTTTGGCAATCATGTTGGCCGACAGTATAGGCCCGTAGAATATGGGATGAATTATGGTTGCTATAAAATGAAATTTATTTGTAAATAATTGCCCAGAAAGACTTGATTGAGGGTAATTTGAAGGTTCAATTGATTTCTTTGGAGAAAATGTAGAATTGATTATTTTTAATGGGTATGAGCTAAAGACGGATGGCAATAAGGTTCAGAATAATGCTTTGAGATCAACAAATTTTTATCAAAATTTGAAAATAACAGTTATTAATTTTGTTGTAATTATGGTTCTATTAATTAAGAAACATAAATTTCATAATCACAACATTATCTTTAATGGCATGAGCCACTACAACAAAGCGCGTCTGTTGTGGGGTTATAAGAAAGCGGTTATCTCTAACCGCTAGGAAATATACCTTGATAACGGGCATGTTTCTGCAGTTAAGTAATCGCTGGAACTGACAATACCGTTGTCACGATTACGGTTCTCGCGGTTTGGAACCCTAGAACAATACGAATCGTTAACGCATTCTCGCGGTTACCGTTTTCGTGGTTATCATTATGTTCGTTCTCGCGGTTCTGGATTGTCCGTTCTTGAGGTTCTGGACAGAAAACTTTTTTTTTCAAAAATTTCCGGCCTTGAATTTAAGTTAGCATTTACAACATATGGAAGAAGAGAAACTAATATAATTCAATCTTTTTTGTTCCAGTGATGTAAACAAAGATGAAAACATATGATTCTAATTAGTTTTTGAAGATCTACATAAAAAGAATATAGATGTAGAATAAAACAAAACATAAAAATATTTAACGGTTGATCTAACATTTTTCATCTTTTTATGGATCTAGAGCAATAAAAATAAAAGAAAAATTAAAGGCTCGACAAATAAAGCTCATGTTTCTTCTTTTCCCTCTTCTTCTCCTTCTTCTTCTTTGTCTTTTTCTCTTTTTGTCTTTTTCTTAATCTTCAACTTCATCTTCTTCTTCACTTCATTTTTCATTCTTCTTCTTCATCTTTTTCTTCTTCCTCTCTAAAAATATTTTCTTCATCTGCCTATCCTTTTTTTTCTTGAAACAACCATCATCATTTTCTCTTTTTTTTAGTTGTGCAAAAATCTAAAGATTGAAATTTAAAAGAGAGGGATAAAATTTAAGTAGATAATAGAAAGTTTTGGAGAGTAAAAAGTTTGAAAAGATGAAAAAGAAGAAGAAAGGGATAGGAAGTTTTTATGGATTTCAATCAAGGGTTATGATCAAATGAGATGACAATCCATTTCTTCACTTATGAGTTAATGAAAAGAAGGCATTTATTAATTTACATTCCGTTCTGGCGGTTCCGTTTTCGCGGTTATGAACCCCTAGAACATATGACAGAAATATTTGACGGAACAAGTTCCTCCAAGCGCACTAATCTTTTTAAAACAAATCAAACTCTATTTTCGAGGTTCCGTTCTAGCAGCTCCTATACGCGAAAATCAGAATTCATTGTGGGAATTGTACAACCCCCACAAAGGGAGAATTTTGTTTTAGTAAGCTAATGAGTGATGGCGATAAGATTCACAATAATTCTTTGAGATCAACAGATTTTTAACGAAATTTGAAAATAGCATTTATGTTATAAAACTATGCAATAGAGAACAAGAGAGAAATAGATGGGGAGAATTATTCTTATTGATACGTGTTACAAACATACAAGAGTGAGCACTATTTATAGGCTCATGATACATAACCTTTATTTACTAACATAATTACACTTGAATATGAAGATAATGGTAATTGATTCTCATGATTAATGTACAGGTTACACAATGGGCATTCATTCCCCATAATAAAAATATTCTAACACTCCCCTTTGAATGACAATTGGTTAAGAATATGTATTATGTTCTTCGAGCACGTCATTGATACTTTCTCATTAAAAACCTTACCAGAAGAACCTAGTGGGAAAAACCATGGTTAGGGGGGAAAGAGTGTGGTGCGTATCGACTCCCCCTGATGATGATATCGGTTGAAATCTTTCATATCGATTCCCAGTGATGATGATATCAACTCACGCTCATCATTATATCAGTTGAGATCATTTAGTCGTCAAATTAATTCCAAAGTTTTTTACTAGCTTCCCAAAAGTTGATATAGAGAGAGCCTTAGTAAATAAATTATCCAAGTTATCACTTGAGTGCACTTGCTTGACGACTATTCAAACTCATAAAAATATTCTTTCGACTCATTGGAGTTTGTGCATATAATATAATCAATGGTCATCTATAATCAATATGTACATAACACTTCCCCTTGGATGACCATTAGATGAGAATATGCCTCATTAAAACCTTACTAGGAAAACCGTATGGGATAAAAACCTAGTGAAGAAAAAAAATACAAAATCATCACATTACCTTACAAAATTTTCTTGCAACTCAAGGATATGTGCAAAATAAATATCATGCATGATCTATAGGATCATGTCTTCAAATGGTGGTGTAGTTTTATAAGTTTGTTTCACAACCCACCAAGTAGTAAAATTTCCATATGAGACCAATTAATGGTCAACCAACACAAATATGACCAAGATTACTACTTCAAATCCGAGTAGTTATCGTGTTTTAATAAAGGTCGATTAAAATCAGCATAGTCACATATAATGATCTTACTACCATCCAGGCACTTATAGCTATGTTATATCCATATAACTTCTAGTTGGATATTATTAGTATATCATTGACGATATATGAGAATCATGTTCGACAGACATCCACGATTGGAAAGTTAGCGGTAAGATTTGTTCTTCCACGTCTTTCATCTCAACCTCTCTAGCTAATCAAATAGTTCATTGCTTTGAGAAACTCTTTAGGAGTCTTAATAAAGTGTATGTCATCTATGTAACTGGTGCTCGGATTTTACCCCGCTTTTAAATACCCACTAGATTGCTCTAGTGGAATCGTAAATTTTCCTAGGATTTTTCTAGCTCTATTACTCAAATTGACAATTTAACTAGATCACGTAACAGTTTGTGATTGTTTTTATGAATGTTTTAAGTAACCAATTAATATCTAAGAATGCAAATCATAGGAAAAAAATTCAAGAAGTTGAGTTTTAAATAGGAATGAAGGTTGTTCGGCTTCAAATCCACTAAAGCTAGCAATGCATGGATGAACGATAAGTTATCTCTTCAGGTTATAATAGCTTGGCGATTTCCTAATGTAGTCTTAGATCACTCTCGCGCCTCTAAGGATCTATTTCGTCTAACCGTAGACTCCTCTCTCGAGCTAATCTACAACTAACAAAAAGCATTAATTGTGTTCAATGAAATGCCACAATGATAAACCTACAAAAAGCTTAAACGATTCGCTCCTCTCTCGAGCTAACGAATAATCTAGGGTTTGTCCTAAGCGGCCTATCGATCTATGTTCCTCTCGGATCCGCAAATCAATGTCGATGATTCAATCAAGATGGCTAGACAGAATTGAATCAGAAATTAGGTTTTAGGAAGAACGCATCATAAGTCTGAATAAACCTCGATAACAAATCAAGGGGTTAAAACCCCATCATCCATACAAAAGCTTGGATAAAGCTTCATCTCATCCGAACAACACAAAGAGTTTAGCTTCTCATGGTTCGTGAAGCAAGAAGGGAAGCAGAAATAAGAACAACCCGGAAAGACAACATGATCCGTCAAGAATTCTCAAACGTGTCACCGATCTTCGCTCCTTCGCCAATCGATGATATTCTATCGCTTCAACCGGTCTCTGGAACTCTCCCTCTCTCTAAGATCTTGAAAATAGGTGTATAATGAATGATATATCGCCCAAAGGGCTGCTAGGGCTATATATAGACTCCCGGTCCAAGTCAGAGACGGAAAAGGACTTGAAAATCCGTATGGGGTGGAACACAGCGTGTTCCATATGGAACACGTTGTGCTCCTAGGAACAGACCCTGGAACACACCGTGTTTCTAGTCGTGTTCCTCCCCTGTAACTTTTTCGCCCAATTTCACAAATGGAACACGCCGTATTCCTATTGGAACACGTCTGTTCCTCTCCAATCAAACCCAACGTGGCCTTAACTGCTCTAATCGCCCATTCTTGCTCCCGCTTATCTCCAAACGTCATACATTGCCTGAAAATGTATCAAAAACATACCAAATAACATAATACGACCCCAAGGGTCAGGAGAACATGTGCTAAAAATCTAGAGTTTAAACAAATTTTGACACACAAAAGGCACAGTTTACAACGAAAAAGGTATGTCAAAAATACAACACATCAGTAACAAAAGATGAAGATGACATTTCAAGTTTTATAAACAAAAGAAATATATTTTAGATACAAAACAAAATAAATTTTCGATATGAAAACAATCCGGAAATCATAAAATATGTCAAAGATGAATTTTCAAAATTTAACTTCAAAAGAGAAGAAATCAAAATATATGCATAGAGAATTATATGATATGCTAAATGTACCACTTATTTCTCAATCGCTCAATCCATATGACGTCAATTGGATATAATTGAATATTGTACACGTGAACTTGAATTGTTTGCTTATAGCAAAATGAATCCTTAAGGGAATTTCATAAACATATTTGTATGTTTATTATGAGAACCATACAGATAGGTTGCAAGGACCCTAAACTCTTTCTCTTCAAAAATTGCTAGACTAATTAAATGAAAAATAGTTGCATCCACCACATGAGAATATGTTTTCTCATAATCAATATATTTATAGGGTTTTTATACAAAACCTTTGAAAATGAGATGTCTCATAACTTACAAGAGTCATGTTTTACATTTTAATGTATAAAGACTTTATGTCTTAAAACTTTTCATTTCTCTTGGGAATTTGATTTTGTCTCAAACATGAAATTTTCGGAGAATCCTTTATGTGCATATATTTTGGCTCATGATACTCATAAACTGTTATGATATTTAGCGTTGCACTATACGTAAAAAAATTCATCGATGTTGACTTCATTGCGGTTCTAGTATTTTCTATTCAAAATATAGATAATTGAGATATCTATGTTCATATCTTCCACGTACCTGAGTGTTCACACCAAAAATTAGTATTAATACCACATGGTTAATTTCATATTCCTAAACCACTATATTAAGCCCCAAATTAAGTGAACTAATTCAATTGAGGTTAAATTAAACGTGGTGTTTTGGAACATCTAAACCACTCCAAACATCTAAGTGATTGGCAGACATCTAAACCACTGCCAGACAACAAAGTGACTAGCAGATATCTAAACCACTGCCAGACGTCCAAGTGACCGGCAGACATCTAAACCACTGCCAGACGTCCAAGTGATTGTTAGACATCTGAACCATTGCTAGACATTCAAGTGATTGACAGACATCCAAGTTACTCACATCCCAAATCACTAGCGTCCAAGTTACCCACGAATCATCACAAATCATTATCCTTGACAATATCATCACAAATCATTGGCAGACATCTAAGTTCCTGCCAAACATTTTCACAAGTCACTAGCAGACGTCCAACTCACCCTATCTTTCCAACCTACTGGCAGACATCAACCCTACTGGCGGACATCAACCCAAGTCCTACTGGCAACATCATCCCAACCTAGCAGAAGTCACTCTCAACCTACTAGAAGACACCAACCTATTGGCAGACATCAACACAAGTCACTCATCAACCCAAGTCATTTACGGTCATCAGTCCAAGTCAACCTCATCAACCCAGTCAACCTCATCAATACATCACCAAGGCAATTGAGAGGGAAACCGACATGTTGCCCATATTGTTAAAAGGGGAAGGAGCAGTTTCTTCAAGAAATTATCATGGATGGCTATAAGTACAAGACCACGTAGACATAAGCAGGGTTCACAAAACCACAACTGTGACACCACTTATGAAGTTATTAATTCCCTTTGCAAATTTACTTTCTGTAATCGTTTAGCCATAGCGTTAGATTTTGGAGCCCTCATTGAACTTCCATAGGAGTACGGGTAATTTCATTTAGTTTGTACTGCCATAAATCAAACACCCTCATTTGAACTTTGTTTAAAGAGGTCGGGAACCGTGTTTAGAAATCCATGTTCACAAAAGTCATAGAGCATTCAATTCAGTTCAACGTTGGTTTTCTCGCCCAAAAACAAATTGGCACGCTCGATGGGACACTTGTGTTTGATTTGATGGCTTCACATGATAAAAAACAAGAAGGTGATCTCTCACCTGGATTTGTGAAGGAGAAGTTGGTCAAGATTAAACTTGGTCGGACAATGAAAAGTCTTGCCATGAAAAATGGCATGGTAGAGCCTTTGTTGCCAGTTGTTAATGTAACTACCATAGTCATGTCACTCCGCTTGATGATGGAGGAGGACCGCCAGTTCATGGTAGAGACCCGCTAACTCATGCTGGAGACCCATAAACTTATGGAGGAGGGTTTTGATCGTCTTTATTTTAACATAGATAGCTATATGAATCAATTGATTGAGGTGGTGAGAAAAACTAAAAAAATCTTTTGATGAGTTCAAAAGAGTTTGGAAACCACTGGAACAATCAAAAAATTTACCAAAAATGGTATATGTCTAGTGCCAAAAACTTTTATTAGAAGCACAAAATGTTCTCCAGATTGGGGTCATGATGCCAAACCATGGCAGAGACGCTTTCCACCTCCATAGATAAGAAACCACCCCCTAAAATGGAGGTGATGACAAAGATCTAATTCCCACATTCACCACCCATGTAGAATAGCCGTTTATACAGAAAATTACTCAAGAAATTATCTCAGAGGCAAAGCTACACATGACACCTCCTGACATAAGGGTTTGTAGCATTCAATGTGGATCAATTACTACCACGAGCTCGTCCATCCCTACCCAATGGGTATGGTAGATATAAGGGAAAACAAGTGGGTATGAATGCTTACCGCATGACAAGATGAAGGTGGATTTTCTAACTAAGGGGCATGTTAATGTCATAATGGCTATGTGTGGACATGGGGGAATGTCAACAACCATGACGAATGGAGTGTGGGGGATGCTTAGTAGTGTGGATTGTACCAAGAAAATCCATGATTTTGATGATTTTAAGAGTGTGTCGGGAGATGGAGAAAAGAGCGAATCCAAATCTAAGAGTCCCCATGGTATTCTAAAGATAGATGGTAGATAAGGGGGCAATGCATAAGAAGTCTAAATACACACCAACCAAACATGGTCACCCACTAGGCCAACGATGGTTATGTGTTAAGTGTAGAAGCCAACATAGTTTGGTTGTTGAAAGACAGAGTCAAGTTGGGCACATAAGTGGCAATGGACTTGTCAAGCCTAAGAACCAATATTTCCAACATCATGGGAGAATAGACATGTATCAATGTGGAGGCAACCAAGAGAGAGGAAAACCCATGATTGCCTTCTTGAATCAAAGGAATTGAGAATGTCCAATAGGCTTCCTAGAGCAAGACATACATCTCCGGTCGAATATCACCCTCTCGGTACATTAACTATGGTGACTCAAAGAGATGAGTGTTAGACCACATGAAAGACTACCAATATAAAATGTGTTATGAAGCCATCTCCCTCTAAAAGGAAGAGTCACATTGTGTATGGATGGCTTGTTTGGTATGATCAATGGACTTGGCAATGGGTATATACCTTTGGCACCTTGGTTGTTGCCAAAGGCTATGCTGAGCCATGATATTTGTCACTGCTTACCATATAAATATAAATAAATATATTTAATCTAAATAAAATTTTTGATAAAAAATAACCAATCGTGGCTAAAAATTAAGCTATGAGATCATACTAATTTTTGTGGAGAAGTACTTGGTGTCAACAACTTAGTCTATAATCCTTATGCACATTATAGAATAAGTTGTTGGGGGGCATTTGTTCACACCAAAAATTAGTTTTACTACCACGTGGTTAATTTCATATTGCTAAACCACTTTATTAAAGCGAAATTAAATGAATTAATTAAATTAAGCTTAAATTAGGCGTGGTGTTTTGGAACATCTAAACCACTGCCAGATATCCAAGTGACTCGCAAACATTTAAACCACTGCCAGACAACAAAGTGACTAGCATATTCTAAACCACTATCAGAAATCCAAGTGACTGGCAGATATCTAAACCACTACCAGACTTTCATGTGACTGGCAGACATCTAAATCACTACCAAGCATTCAAGTGGCTAGCAGACATCCAAGTTACTGACATCCCAAATCACTAGCGTCCAAGTTACCCACGAATCATCAGAAATCTTATCCTTGACAATATCATCCCAAATCATTAGGAGATGTCTAAGTTCCCACCAAACATTTTTCCAAGTCACCAGCAGACGTCCAACTCACCTTATCTTTCTAACCTACTGGCAGACATCAACCCAAGTCCTATAGGCAACATCATTCCAACCTAGTAGAAGTCAGGCTCAACCTATTAGAAGACACAAACCTACTGGCGGACTTCAACCCAAGTCACTCATCATCCCAAGTCATTTATGGACATCAGTCCAAGGCAACCTCATCAACCCAAGTCACCCTCATCAATATGTCTAGGAGGTGTTTTCCTTGGGACACCTGATCTGTGGTTGGGGTAACAAGGTGGACCCAAGGAAGGTGGAGGCGATTGTGAATTGGTCACTCCCCAACTATGTGACCTACGTGAGGAGCTTATTGGATATGGCAGGGTACTGTAGGAAGTTTGTAGAGGGGCTCTCAAAGATAGCAAGGCCTCTCCACAAACTGACCAGGAAGGACACGCCTTTTGTCTGGAGTAAGGCTTGTCACGAGAGTTTTGAGGAGCTTAAGAAGAGGCTTACCATTGCACATGTTCTTACCTTACCAATTGCTGGGGGTGTGTATGTTATCTACAGCGACGCCTTGTATTCAGGGTTACGATGCATATTGATGCAGGATGGCAGAGTAGTGGTGTATCGTCTCGTTAGCTGAAGGTGCATGAAGTGAATTACCATGTCCATGATTTGGAGTTCATGCTTGTGGTATTTGCGCTGTAGCTATGGAGGCATTACTTGTATGGTGAGACTTTTAGGATTAAGACTGATAAAAAGAGTCTCAAGTCGTTGATGGAGCAGAAGGAGTTGAACAATAGGTAGAGGCGCTGGGTAGAGTTGCTCAAGGATTAAGATTGTGTGATAGACTATCACCCGGGAAGGTCAATGTAGTGGCAGATGCCTTGAGTAGGAAGGAGAGATTGACAGAGTTGGTTAAGATGAGGAGCATGGGCACTGATCTAGAGGTTGATCTAGAGACAGAAGCAGTGGTTCAGAAAACCACAACTCTTACACCACTTGTCAACTAATCAATTCCATTTGCAAATTTACTTTCTATAATGGTTTAGGCATAGCCTTAGATCTTGGAACCCTCACTGAACCTCCATGGGAGTAGAGGTAATTTCCTTTAGTTTGTACTGCTAGAAATCAAATAACCTTGTTTGAACTTTCTTGAAAGAGGCTGGGAATGGTGTTTAGAAATATGTGTTCATAGAAGTCATAGAGCATTCAATTTAGGTCAATGTAGGCTCTTCTTGAGCACAGTATTTGTTTCTCTTGGTGGTTATTTCGCTTTGAGGATTTTGGTTTACTTTGGAACCGAGTGGTTTACCACACTTTATGCGGGTTTTAGACTCATTTATGATGTTAGATTGCCCAATATTGACATCATTTTTATCAGAGAATCTTGAGTTGGCACATGAAAACTTTACTTTGGTTGGGTCAGTAAAGTGTCTGGCAGATGATGAATTATAGTTTTGAACTTTAAGTTCATATTATTAGTTCTAGGATCAAAATGATATGATGATAATTCATCTAATCTCTATGTCCAACCATTCATTTTCCCCCATAATGTTGGAAATTATAATTATATAAATGATACACCTCCAAACGAGTCATCAAAATCTCATGACAATGATGTAAATATTTTACCATCGATGAACTCATAATCATCATAATTTCTCAATCTTCATTGAGAACCCATCCGAATAAATTATGATGGAGCAATTCGGCTGTGTATATCACATTTATATATGCATGGATGAGAAGTACATGGTTTTGACCCAAAAACCAAGTATAATGGAGGAATTCATAATAATTGCTTGGCGTTATGTGAATTCGTGTTGTTCATGTAAATGACATGCTCACAACAATATGAATAGCAAATATTTGTTCTCAAAACGTATTTTCGTATAATTGGATAATCATGAAAATATGCTCATAACCAAAATGATTAATCTAGTAATCTCGCAACCTCTTAGTTGCTAGACACATGTGACCATCTATTTGATGCATCAATTGATATAATTGGTCCACATGTTGGGTGTATGGATCCACAAATATCACCCTTGCTTATTAATGTGTATGAGATATGTTCTTACTTTAGTTGATGATTATCCCACATTCAACTTTATTTGAGAACAAGCAACCTGAAAATTGATTTTGTTGGAAATTTCACTCAACAATGGGTAATGGAAAGGTCGTGAGGCTTTTCTAGAAACGAAACCTTGTTGACATAACAAAAAATTGTTCATGTTCCCAAGAAGTAGGGGAGTCATAAGGACTACTTAAATCCCTATAACCTTAGGAATCATTTCTTTAGAATAGCCAAGTTGAGATCTTCAGTACAACAATGCTCAAGAGACACATACTCCTTACATTATTGAATCATAGAAATTGACCGCATAGGTCAAAATTTGCATTGTGATTGAACCGGAATGGTCCAATCGGTTCTGCCAAATAATAGTTGTCAGAACGAGTAAACTTTAAGTTTGCATTGATATATATCTCAATCACAATAACACATGTTTAGTGAAAATTGAAGGATAACATTATTGATTAAAAAATTGCATGGTCATAGGCCATATTATTGTTCATCAACAAATTGGAATAAGGATTTTGTTCATTCGTGAACAATATAATACAATAGCTCTTCTAAGAGATAAATTATGTACTACTTCATATATTTGGGTGCACTATCGATGTGATATATATCATAATTAATTATGTTGTTTCTCATTATAAAATACTCATCTTTGTCATGAGCATGATGCATTTGTGTAAATAATAAAATTGCATCGTATATGTGCCCAATCATCCATGTCACCAATTAAGGGATCAACCATTCTTTCAAAAAATGTATAATCACCATTGTTATGTCCATCCGAATAAAATGGTTTTTTATAGAAACAAAAATCATATCTTGTGGCATATGCTTTTAAAAAAACATTAGTGTAACATGTGTATTTGCACATTCACTTTGAGGGAAAAAATAATATAATTTTGACATGATCATAAAAAACGGATGGTTGTATCACTTTTCATGTCATTGGAATTTTTAAACATTAATTCACAACACTCTTTCATGTGTAAAGATGTATTTGTCAAAATTTCTTTCTCATGACCAAAATAATAAGCATTTCCCTCCATACTAGCATACTTGTGGGAATATATATTTGTCACTTCGGGAACATAGGATTATAACAATATACTTGATTAAGTGATATTGTATCTCATTTAACTACTAACATTTCACATATATAAGATAGCCAATTTCTCAACATATACGTCTTATGGGACATTCAACAATATCAGACTTTTATGAGTACAATCATTCACTTCAAAGACTGAGACCTTCAACATATGAGACATATAATATAACTTTATAGCTTTGTCCTTTCAGTAACTCGTGTCTCATGATACTCATGTTTCTGCTTATCATTGAGATGATGGCAAGTAAAAATCAAAGATTTGGCTTTATTTTGATATGATGTTTATCATCATTTATGAATTGCATCTTCAAACCCATATTGTGAATGATTGCATCCTATACTCAAGATGGATCTTTTTTCTTGATGAGTATCAAGGATCATAAACTCGAATGTTGCAATATTCAACATATTAAAAAGAGGAATAAATATACTTCAATTACATAATAAAGATATAGATCAGGTATATCATATTATAAATTTGATAATAAAGTATATAATAGAATAATTGTTATTCTACCAAAAAAAACAAAAATTGTTAAACCAATAACGAACTCTAAATATAAAATAATGATTGTATGAGAACATAATATAGCCATAAATTTGAAAAACTGTAACAGTTAAATAAAAATTAAGGTAATCTACAAACAACATAAAGTTGAAATGTTATTTTGATGGCACAGCAACGATCATCTAAAACAGAAACATCATTCTCATATCAACATTAATATATCACAGCAATGTAATGTTCATAAGCATGAATTTCAAATAAAAAATATTTGAATACATATAAAATAGAACACCAGAACATATAAATTGTACTCGAATTAAAAAAAAATACTTTGCCAAATATAACAAACCAAGGTTTTTTCACATATCATCTGCTCCTCCTTACGGTCAGACCCTCGATTACGAACCCTTGTAAAGGATCAAGTCAAATAATGCCCAGAGATGGATGGTTCTATACAGCAAAAGTCTAAATATTTCAATGCATTAAAACACTGATGGAAGCTAGGAAGAATGTGCAAAAGAATTTGCAAATACGAGAAGCATATGACATATAACATATTGAAAAGTACTCGGATTATAAAAACAAACGTTGATGTAAAACACATTTGCAAAGTTCAGCATCCAATATAGACTAGAAAAATTATGGTTGAACAAAAAAAACAATTCTAAGAAGGTAAAGTTTCGTGCTTATAACGGTTATAAAAAGGGTGATGCTATATTTAGTCTGTATTTTACTTTGTGCAGTTTGTATTTTTATCGTAAATAGACTATTATATTCTTAATGAAAAACATTGCAAACTTAGTCCGTTTTTACTTTGTGAAATTTTTTTTTACTAACGCAGTCCAGTTTTACTTTTCTGCAGTCCGTTTTTTTCCTGCAGTCCTTTTTTACATACATATTTTGTAAGTTATAAATAAAAAATGGAGCTAAATATAATATTAATTACCAAATACTCTTAAAAAAATTAACATATTTTAATAAAATATTCACAAACAGTATATATTCAAAAACTAATAAGTATTTCTTTTCAAATTTATATATATATATATATTATTTCTTTAGGAAAATTTAAATATAAAATATAAAATAAATATATCTTGCAAATATTATAAAATATGGATTGTAATTAATAAAAACAGACTACGTGAAGTAAAAACGGACTGTACGAAGTAAAAGTAGACTATGTTAGTAAAAACAGAGTGCACGTAGTAACTTTTTTAATTAAGGTATTTTAGTCTTTTTATAGAATGCACGAAGTAAAAGATGGACTATGTATAACATTGGGCTATAAAAATAGGCAATAGAGAACAAGAGAGAAATCGATGGGGAGAAACATTCTTATTGATAGGTGTTACAATCATACAAGATGAGCACTATTTATAGGCTCATGATACATAACCTATAATGACTAACATAACTACACTTGAATATGGAGATAATGGTAATTGATTCTCATAGTTAATGTATAGGTTACACAATAGGCATTCACAATATTCATAACATCATCCGCATCAAACTTCATCCGACGATCCCTCCTTATCAAGATCAACGACTGAAAATGGTTATCCACGTCAAACTTTATCAAAAATCCACAGCTCGGATGGAGATCTGACTCAAACTTCATCTAACGTTCTATCCTTATCAAGATCAGTGGCAGAAAATGGTGATCCGCGTCAAACTTCATCTGACGATCCTATATATCAAAAGCGTTGACTTAAAATCATTACACGGGCCTAGTTGGTACACGTGCCATCTCCGTAGCTTAACTTCCAAAAGGCACTAAATGGTTCTTCTTAGTTCTTCACACTATCTCACCATTTCAAAAAGAACTGAAAAAGTGCGCCAAGACGATCAATCCATCAAAATCAAACCTTCAAACTCTAATTCTCTCAGACGAAAAAATCGACAAAAACTCAATAACAATGTTGTCGGTGTCCTACCACTGGAAGAGCTTCAACGAAGACAAAGATGATGATCTTTCGGAGAAGCCGAGATGAGAGGTCCTCACCACAAACACAATTTACAAAGAAAGATAAAAGATGGGTCATAATGATTTACAAAACGCTTTAATTCTCGAGTTCTGCATGCGAGACCAAAACCTATACAATTTTAAATTAAAACTGCCTTGACTTCCGTGAGAACGGATAGAATGTTCCAGAATGGAAAACCGTGGTACTAAGATTAGGACTTGTTTTACAGGGCATCCGACCCCGACAATAATGCACAAATGTTGATTAGGAGATATTATAATTATATAAAATGTGAGAGAGACTTGATTGATAGATTACCTGAAAGAGTATAGCGCGGGGAACAACATGGGATGTACTGATAATGATAGGATGAGATGGTTATAGGGCGATTAGGGGTCTATGTTGGAGCTGGATAGGAGCAGGGTGGTGGTGAACGAGATTATATTGCTAAGAGGATCCAAACCCGTAAACCATAAATATTTAATTGAATGGTATTCAAATACCACAATTGATACCTAAACTCCAATTTTCACTGAAAATGAAAAAAAAAACTTAGAAGAAGAGGTATTGCGCCACCAAAAGAGTTAGTAATGCAACAAAATAGGTAGGTTTACTTTTTATCCCTTGATAAATGAATAGACAACTTAAAATATATATTATTTTATCCCTCGTCAACTCTTACGTGAATCATAGCAATTAGAATAAGATGTTTTGTATAACAATGAAACTCATCTCATTAGTCATTAAGTTTCTTCTCATTCAGAACCTACAATTCTTTGGTGTCCAAAGCAGGGTTGTTGTCCCCATACTCGATCATTTTGTCTTTGTTCTTTGTGTGAGATGGCTCGAGTTGAGTCGTTGAAGAGGCGGACGATCATGTCCGGTGAGATACAAAAGTGGACCTTCTACTACCTGCCAATGTGCCAAATAATTTTCCAAACGTAACAGAAGTTTTGGAGACGTTCATACCTACAGGGGGAGGTCACACAGTCGTTGTCTTGCATACAAACCAGTTTCTCCCACTTCAGAGGCTTAAGGACATCTAGGTAGACCACATGCGCATGTATGGCTTAACGAAATCAACCAAGTTCTTCTCATCGTAAGAGATAAAATCCCCCATAAATTTTTCAAGAGCTCAAATGATTGCTTGGAAAAAATAACCAAACGGGAGATCGTGTACCTGAATCTACAATGCAACCTTGGTTAGGATAGCCTTTTGCGGGTGTTCGCCGCAACGTATTTCATGCACCACTAGCTACAATCTATCAACGTTCCATAGTCCACCAGTCATTACTTTGTTGGGGTTGAGGTCGTGATGATCTCAACTACCGAACACTGGACATAAAGCGATACATCTTAGGAAAGTAGATTTCCCTGGTTTTGAAATGTTTTCGACCACACACCACTAGTATTCTCGCGTGGAGCGACGGCGACAAGTTTAGCCAGTGAGATTTTCGAGTCCAGTTGATATGCCTGTGATAGGTCTGCAACCCTAGCCGCCATAGTTAAAGTTGCCACTAGTTGTCGCGGCGGTAAGTTTTCAAACAAAACCCTAGTGAAGACGCTTGAAGTAGAAAGAAAACCCTCTCAAGATAAAGAGCAAAATTCAATTCTCATGCGAGAGTAGCAAGAAACTATCTAAATGGCATAGCAGACCATGAGAATCCAGGAAATCAAATGGACGGTTCGACGACTCTCATTCTTAAGCACAATGCTTACCAAATTATTTTAATGTTATGCTCAGCATACAAATTCATTAAAATAAAATATTAAATGAACAGAAAAAATTACATATCTGAGGTTACCAATTTCAAGATTTATGGAAGTGTTTCCCTCTCTTAGAAAGATAGTTTCACTCTTACGGAGAGATTTCCCCACCTAAAATCCCAAACTTCCATTGTCGTTGATGTTATCATTACTTCCCCACAACCCATCATGTCCGCCTCCAAGATAACTATAACCTCCGTGTAACATCTCATCTTAATCGTAACACAATTTGGTTTAACTCAACATACTACCAGTCATATCCTTTTTATATCCACATGTGAAAGATTGGTAGAATAAGTAAGTGAGTTTAATTAAACGTGAAGTTTTCACCCACCACGGTTTTAATAGATAACAAGAAAAAGACGATGATACACCCACCTCCCCACAAAATATCATAATTTCTTTTCCTTCCCTTGTCTGCTTATGTTAAAATTATTCGTTTCCCTAAATTACTAAGAGGAAAAAGATTTACTATAAAAAGGCATCAATTTTACACTTAATGACGAATACATCTATTAAGCTTGAGAGGTGAGGAAATTGTGCATTTTGGTTGGGTTTAGAGATTACAGAAGTTGAGAGGGGCTTCGACCCGAAGGCTCATACCAGTGTTTTGCTAGCCTTTTTCGGTGAGGGTCTTCTGCATATCCGACCCGGTTAGACATTACTTTACATGTCTATTTCTAGTTTTACATGTGATATGCATGCGTGCTAGGAGTGTGGTCTTATGCATTTATTTCATTATGCTTATTGTGTTTGTGACTTGTGGTGGACATGAAATGATATATGTTTTGTTGTCTTGCTATCATTTTTGGCATGATATATATTGTGACATTATCATACTTAATGAGTAATGACATAGATAATTATTCTAGGGGAAATAAATGGGTAAATGTTTGATCACCTAGATTAGGGCATGTATGCTAGCAATCTACGTGAGTGCATATTGCACTTCTGCTACGAGTATATGGCCCTTAATGGGTATGATTTATTATACAAGTATATGGCCCATAATGGGTATTCCCTCTGCTACGTGTTTACGGCCCGGAATAGGTGCCACCTCTGCTACGTGATTGCCCGGGATTCGTCTAGCATACGTGTGCCGAGATCCCAATAAAAATACAAAATAAATTATTAGAGTTATTGGAAGCCTTGTGTGTTACGTGATGAGTTATTTGTTATGTGATTATCTGCACCCTAGATTGACTCAATGCTAAAGATCCTCACTCAGTGATTAGCACTGACCTCTTATTTTCCTTTGACCGATAGTAATAGGCACCGGTACACACTGAGATTCTACAGCTGATCATCATGTCAAGGAGGGCTTCATTAATGGGCGATTGTGGCGATGATGCCAGGTAAAATCGGAAGAATGAGTCTTGATCCTCACCGTTTTTATGGGTTTTAAACTCTTTATGTGTTTTACATATTTTCACCATATGCATAAGTCAGGTTACATAGTGTGTATTTAAAGGGTCTAAGGTTGTCCTATAATGTATAATGGCCATACAGGTGACGTATTTGGTAACTCTACTAGAATTTGTGGGGTATGAGATTTTTCACCCGTTCTGTGTCTTTGTGGACTTATGTGGTGCATTGAAATAAAGTATGTTATTTGGAGGTGGGCTAGTTAAGATTTCTGACATTGGTGGGTCAAAACTAATTCTACTACCCCAAAAGAGAGGAGATTGACGAGGTTTTTAGTCTTACTTTTATAATTGTCACAAGTAGCGTAGCAAGCCGTTACGATCAGTTCTGCTAGACGACAAGTTTTGTATGGGTCTGGTTTCACGGGTTGGGTTACTGCACGCTTTAGGATTAGGAATCTTAGGAGGGTATTCCATTTTTGGGGAGATACTTTGATATATTTGGTTTAGTTTGCAATCCATTTATACTCTGGTGGTTGAGTTGAATTATTTTTATATTTGGGGTGTGACCGTCGACTAGATGGCAAACATCGAGATTAACTTTGTGGAGGTGATACTTTTCGTAGACTCAACGGAAAATATCAAATTGATTTGGGAATGAATAAAAGGATATGTGGACTCTAGTCAAATTTGGTATGACTTTTGGAAGATTGGTTTCGACTCAAGCTTTTGATGTCTATCAACGCGACTTGTGAGGAATCCACATCTAATAACCTTTTGATATTT
The DNA here is from genome assembly GCA_030674075.2 of Linum usitatissimum. NCBI lineage: Eukaryota > Viridiplantae > Streptophyta > Magnoliopsida > Malpighiales > Linaceae > Linum > Linum usitatissimum. Next base: position 532,016 of record JAUJYP020000046.1, read on the forward strand.
TGGGAGAGGGAATTATCTCTAACAATTAACTTCAAAGAATTAACTATTACATGATAATTTAGACAAACTATTCTTTTTAGGGATTGTTTGGATTTTTATTTCTTTGTTTTTATTTGATTATGACTATTATTTATTTTTTTAGTATTTTTCTTAATTTTTGAACAATCATTCGAAAGTAGCTAATTTTTACGAATTAACTATTCCGAGATAACCATAAGAGGAATTTAGGGATATCCTAAGTTTATTCTATTTTAAGAAGTAATTTTTTTGGGGTTTGAATAATTACTACAGATAGCCAAGTCATGATACTTAGCATATTCAAAGTAATTATACAAACCGAGATTTATTTAGTTATTTATTAACCTTTATTAGTGTCATTTTATTTATGTTTGTATAGGGGTTTTCCCAAAAGGAGAGAATTCCTAATAGAAAGTAGAGATTTTAACGATTATTCGAATCGCTAACTCGGAGAATTATCTATCGCGAGATAACCCGAAAGAACTATATCTTAGCACTTATTTAACTATCTTATATTTTATTTAAGAAATATTTTTTGGGATTTTATTTATTATTATTATTATAGGTAGGGGTTGTAAAGAGATTAGAAAAGCTAATGAAGAATGTTTTAGGATTTTTTTATGATTATTTGGAATAGTCGATTATTTAAAATTAATTATTCTGAAATAATCGTAGAGAAAAGATTTTTAAGGCTTTATGACTTTTTTTGGTTTTATTTGGAGATTTATTAGGGCTAGATTAACTAAGAGTAAAGTTAAAAAACTTAATGAAAGCAGAATTCAAATGTTAGACTCAAGCGGTCATTAAGCTAAATGTTTACCGATTGAACCGAATGGTATTTGTTGACTTCTGATTATCGGATTTATGATATTGGTACCGACTGGATTGGGAGAGGGATACACAAGGCCTAGACCCGGAGGCCGCACCACTCTTGACGAATCCGGATCGGGTAGGCAGGACTCGACCCGGCTCAATAATTCGGATTACGCGTAGTTCTCCACCCTCTTATCTATTCTCGCAGCCGCCTGCCTCTTCCTTATCTCGAACACTCCTCTCCTTCTCTTGTAGGCTCTTCTCTCCGATATTCCTCTCCGGCGAGTTCGGAGACTACAATGATGATGACGATTCCTCCCAGAACCGACTTCAAGGAGAGTGACGATCTCCTCAGTGATTCATCTCCTGCAACAAATAGGTAGCAATTCCCACCTTCTCCTCCTTTCTGCTTGATTTACATCTCGATCTCCTCCCTCAGCTCTATCCTAACTCTCATCTCACTTTTTCTGGTCGCAGAGTTGGGAAATCAAGAGGGTTCTAAACATCGACCCAGGTTAGATTGTTTCTTCTAAGATTCATTTTCTACTACCTCTTCTGTGTAGACGTCCTAGGTATATTCTGACTTGGCTCATATGGCTAGGTTCGTGCTAAGGATGGGCGTGATGAATTAAGACTCAAACAGAGGGGAACCGGTCAAGATTTAAAGCAAGAATACTTACCGCAATGGATCTTATGTTTAGTTAAATGCCTAGGTCGCTTCGTGATTTCGTTATGGTTTTTGCGTTCGACTAGGGGATGTAGTAATGGACAAGGGTATAGGAGCAAGGGTAGCCTAAAATTATTTTTGTGGAAAGAGTAGCACGAAAAAAATGGTTAAAATTCTTGAAATTATTTTTTGTATTCCGTTCCCTGAAAAACAGTTAGAATTCTTTGGAGATAATTTTGGTATTCCGTTTATAGCCCGGAAAAATGACAAAAATCAATTTAACGTTTGGAGACAAGATAAAAACGCTTTATAGGACGATCCTATCTTAGGGTTAGGCGTAAAATCTTTGTCGATTAATTGTAATCATGTCATGATAATGGGTAATAATGGTAACATGCATGATATAAAGTTAAAACCTTTTATATGACTTTTGAAAGTAAGGGTCAGAAAACTTCAATGATAATTTTTGGCGGAAGCGTTAAGTGTATCTTTGCTCGACTCAGCTCTATAGATGAATAGTGGTGGGGCCTTAGATTTTTGGGAAAGTTTGACCCGCTCTGTCTGAGAGGTAGGAACAACCTTTGCTTCATTGCTCAAAGTTGATTCGAAAGTCCGTTCATCCTCTTTGAATACTGCCGCCGATGGCTCTTTTTGAGATATCGGCTTCCACGAGAATATTTTCCTTGCGTTGATCGGTCGGTAACTTTAGAGATATTAATGGCTGAGTCGAACCCTAATCAAGACTGGCAATTCAGGCTATGTGATTACAAGGTTCCAGCTCGACAGCAAGTGATGACTCTTGGGTCGAGATTTCGACGCATTTTCTTGGAGTGTTAAGAATGGGAGGTAGATCCTTGTTATCCTTTTCTTTTTTCTTTTCCTGTTTCTTTTTTGATAACTCATATTGATGGCTTCTTACATGAACCAATCCTCAATAGTACAATGAGGGTTGCTAATTCTGTGAGTGGATTGAGCTTTGCGATGGGGAGAAGTTTGACAATGACTCCCTTAAATCAGGCACCTTTCTCGAAGGTTGCCTAATTGGTGCCAAGGCTTAAAGTGTGAAACTAACCATGATTGTTGATGAGCTCCATAAGAGGACAGGCGATATTTTCCGTGTCATGAGGATAGCCAATATTCTGCTTCAACCGCAGGCCATCCCCGACCTCCCTTAGATCGTACTTATGCCCCCAAAAGGCTAACGATTGGTTAGACTCGGGAGATTATTTCCATACAACACTTGGGATAACCATCCATGTTGGACCCACGGGTCCGCTTTGAGTTCATTTCCCCATAATTGCAAGACCTTGTCGTCGGGGTGCCCCAACACTTCGGTTGTAAGCTTTCTTTTTGTGGTCGGTGGTATCAAAGTTTCTAATCATTGTCATCAATTTTTTGAGATGATGAAAGGAAGGATGGCATGATGCCCCTTCATTCCCTTATCAGCCACCAGTCATTTTTAGTGGGAGATCCACTTCACCCTTCACACTTTGCTCATGCTTTCTATTGAGATCCCGGAATCCTCTGCGGTTAGCGTTTCCATTCCCAAAGAAAATGTCCCACCAATGGTGTTCGAATACGCGACTACTTGACTATGAGGCCGACATGTCGCATCTCACCGTTTTGCAAGCGTTTAAAACCCCATTTTTCAACAAGAAGGGCCACATCCTAACTTTCCCTTGTTTTGTTCACATGCCGACACTTGGAGAGCTACGGTAACTTGGCGGTGTATTCCTTCCTTTGGTGACATCGGCTTATCCTTTTTGTCTGGTTCACTTTATCTGCCCCGAGATCGGCACTACTTATTTTTGTCTGTCTCGATGATGTTGGCCACTTCTCAACACTCCACGCAAATTTATTTTTATATGGGCAGCAAAATGTATGTGAATGGTATGTATGGATGCAAGTAAAGAAATTTAAAACGAATGAATGAGTTTTAAAAATCAACAAACAAAATAGGGACACGGGGGAAAAGTCGTGCTATCCACTTTCGTTCACTTAGGGGTTGGCTATTTTGATATACTTTTGACCTCCAATTTATTTTTTTGCTTCAATGATGTCCTTTCCTTTTTCCTGCCCCAATCATGACTTTGCAGCCTCGTGGATCGGTGACTGGTCTAATTCCGACTTGTTTAGGGAGAGCAATTACTTATCGGGGGACCTCCTGCCATCTCGGGCCCACAGTGAAAAGTAGTTTATTTTTTCGAAAATTTGAAGTCATTACGCATTTTTCAATAACCATTTCCCTTCGGTTTTGAAGAAAATCTTTTCTCTATTCATTTTAGAAGGGGAAACCTATACATCTACTTAGTCAAAGACTTTCAAATAGTTTCCTATTCCAGCTTTTGAACGTTTAACAAGGCACAAACACGGGGACAGAATAATAAGAATTCTCACTAACCTCAGAGCATAACTCGATAATCGTTTTTGAAACCCCGGGGAACTTGCTTAAGCGTAGTACTTCTTCACTTTATCGGAGTTGACGAGATTCGGTAATTCTTCTCCGTCGTCATTCACTAATATAAGGGCACCTTTTGAGAATGTTCGCTTAACCACAAATAGTCTGTCGCGGTTGGGGGTCCATTTTCCTCTAGGATCACCTTGTTTTAGGGGTATGGTCTTAGTTACCATTTTTCCCTCTCGAAATCTCCTAGGCTTTACTTTCCTTTTGAAGGCCCATATTAATCGTCATTGATATTAGTGACCATGATGGACCGTAACCAAACCTCTTTTCCTCGATTAGGTTCAGCTGGTCAGATCGAGCATGTACCCACTTGCTTCATGTAGCTTTGCTTCCATCAATAATCTAAGCGAAGGGATTTCTACTTCCACGGGGAGCCCGACTTCCATTCCGTACACTAGCTGGTAAGGTGTTGCCCCGGTTGAAGTCCTAACAGAGGCACGATATCCGTGACGGACGAATGTTAACATCTCGTGCTAATCTCAGTATCTTTTTGATATTCTTCTTAGCGGCTTCTACTGCCCATTCATTTTAGGACTATAAGGGACCGAGTTGTGGTGTTTGATCTTGAACTCCTTGTTGAGCTCGCTCACCAACTTGTTATTGAGATTTTTGGCATTATCCGTAATGATTCTCCCAGGAAGTCCATACCTACAAATGACTTCCTTCTCAATGAACTTGGCTAACACGCTCCCAATTATATTGGCGTATGAGGCTTCTTCTACCCATTTGGTAAAATAGTAGATGGCGACTAGGATGAAGCGGTGACCTTTTGATACTTTTCATTCAATCATTCCCATTACGTCGATGCCCCCAGGAGGCAAATAGCCAATCCGATGACATTACATTCAAAGAGTTTTGTGTGAATTTCATCAGCGTAAATTTGGCATTTGTGCCACTTGCGAACACATGCCATACAGTCTGATTCCATACAAGTCCAACAGTATCCGGTCCTTAAGATTTTTTGGGCCATGGCGTGCCAACCGGAGTGTGTGCCACAAATACCCTCGTGAACTTCCTCGAGAATGTACTGTGCCTCTTTATCGTCTACACATCGGAGGAGGGTAAGATCATGGTCTCGGTTGTAGAGGGTCGATACATCAATGTAGAACCCTATAGCAAGTCTCTGAATAGTCCTTATGTCCTTTTTTATGCCCCTGGTGGGTATTCTTTTCTTTGGATGTAGGTTTTTTGTCATGGTATCATGGTTTACCGCCCGACTCATCCTCCACACTAGCTACATGGGATGTGTCCTTTTGCTTTGGATATGAATTTGGGGAATAACGTTTAGCTCTCCCAACGTGTACTTAGGTGATAGAGTAGCCAAGGGTTCAACGATTTGGTTATCGGTCCTCGGTATATGTTCTAACTCGATGCTATCGACACTTTCCATTATTATCTTAATGCCTTTATGGTAGGGGATAAGCTTTTCATCCCTCGTTTCGCATTCTCCCCTCAACTGATAGATAACGAGCAAAGAGTCTTTGTAGACTTTGAGGTTCTTAATCCCCATTTTTATGGCTGCTCGGATACCAAGGGAACACACTTCGTACTCGGCTACTTTGTTAGTACGGTAGAAGGTCAACTTGGCATGGATAGGGTACAGTTTTCCATCGAGATACAAGAACACCACACCTATGTCGTATCTGAGGGCATTGGATGCCCCGTCAAATTTCATGATCCAAGGTTCTTTTTTGTTCTTGACATTTTCTTCTTCCTCGATGTTCAAAATTGTTAGGTTAGGAGGTTCCAAGTAGCAATGCTTCGAGGTTTGATAGGTGATGAGATCTCGGGTACCACTTTCTGAAAAAAGAGTATTTCCACCCTTACAAGCCTTGGGTACCAGGAAATCGCTCCGAGGATAAGATCGTCTCTACTCAAGTACTTAGGCTTTAGACTACTAGAGTCACTTTAGAATCGTAGGCTATGATAGATGTATGTTTTATATGTGTGCTCTACCACACTACTACTTCCTTTATATAGGCAAAGGGGTCCAGGGACGAAAAGCTGTTAATGCCTTGCACCAAGAGGTGCCACATCCCCAAGGATAGACTTGTAGGCAACTGCCATGAAGTCCCATGGGTTTTGGAGGGAAAACAACTCAGAAAGAGCTTGAATCAAACAAAAGGGTTTGTGCCCATTCATCCTATGAGAGAGAGTTATCACTCAAACTACCTAGCTCCCTACCATCACCCTAGCTCAGCTCAGTACAGCAGCTAGTGACACTATCATCCGGCTCAAGGTTGAGCTGGACGAGCTTTAGTGTCAGTCTCTAGGTTCATCTTGCTCACAGAAGAGCTGATGCCAGCTAGTTTTACGCTAGCTGCGAGCTAAAGTGAGGTTTCTCGTGAACTCACGTATCCGTCCTAACTTTGGTATTACACCAAGGTCAAGTCCATGGTGCATATTTCAAACATTTCTCCCCCATTTTAGTGAAGTCTATGATTTCGCTAAAATTACAACAAATATCCAACTAAAAACTCTTGCATCAATGAAAATGTCACGAAGATTGAATTTCCTTCTAGTACATTACACATTCCAAAATACTTGAATATAGGGGTGTCGCTATCGATTGAACACATGTACTCATTTGAGTATCTATTCTAAGATATCCTGACACTATTGACCGCCATGTGTCCCAATCCTCTCACGAGCGCACACGAAACCAAGTCCAAGTTTCTTGAAGCGGCTACACTTCACGCTCGCATAGGTTAATTCCTTACTCGTGTACCTGCGTATACACTTTGTCAATGAATCAATTAGAAGTTATACTTTAACCTTTATCACTCACAGGTTCTGGAGCACATACCTTCGGGATGGTGCAAACCTTGTGCTCCAGTTTCCATTCATAGGCTTTCCGCATTGAATTCAGCCTCTAACATTGTATTAGAGGGGAATTGGGTGTCCTACATTTGGAGAACTATACAGACTTATGTCCCACCCCTCCTGCCGATTTGGCAACAAAATCTCTTGCTAATCCCTTTGTCAAGTGATCAGCCAGATTTTGTTCAGACTGAAAATATTGCACTGTGATTATCCCGTCAGTTCACAAATAGCACTATGTCTCACCCCTAAATGACGAGACTTACCGTTATAGACCTGACTATATGCCCTAGCCAGAGTAGCATTGATATCACATAAGATAGAAATAGGTGAGATAGGTTTCGGCCATAATGGAATCTCATAGACCAGGCCCCTTAGCCATTCTACCTCCTTGAAGTTGTGATGCAAGTTTGCTTCTTGGAAGCCCACAAAATTGCTCCTCCTCCAAGTAAGAATACCCATCCAGTAGTGGAGGTGTGATCCTCCAGTTGGATATCCAACTTGCATCCGAGTACCCTTCAATAACCGATCGGCACCCCTTATACGTTAAACCATAATCCATGGTTCCTTTAAGGTAACCAAGTACTCGTCTGATTGCATGCCAATGATGAGTACTCGGATTACTTGTATATCTGCTCAACTTGCCAACCGCATAAGCGATATCAGGCCTTGTGCTTGTCATGGCATACATTAAGTAGCCAAGCACTTGTGAGTACTCGAGTTGAGATACTAACATCCTGTGTTGAGCATGAACTTCACACTAGGGTCAAATAGAGTTCTCAATTCTCGGCATCCCTTACTACTAAACTTAGTAAGCACCTTCTCAATGTAGTCACATTGACTCAACGAAATTTCCTTCCCATTTCGTTTAATCCTAATCCCAAGGATCACATCTGCCTCCCCCATGTCCTTCATGGAAACCTTTGATGATAAGAATTCCTTGGTACTATCAACTCATTCTTGATCAGTTCCAAAGATTAGCATGTCATCCACATTCAAACAGATGATGACTCCTTTACCGAATTCATCAAATTTTGTATACACACACTTGTCCGCCTGATTTAAACGAAAACCATGTGACAAGACAACATCATCAAACTTCTGATGCGATTGTTTAGGTGCTTGCTTTAGTCCATACAAGGATTTGATTAGTTTGCACACCTTATGCTCATTTTCAGGCATAACAAAACCTTCCGGTTGTTCCATGTATACCTCCTCATCGAGATCTCCATTCAAGAATGTTGTCTTGACATCCATTTGATGGATTACTAGATCATGGATTGATGCCAGTGCTATTAATAATCTAATAGTCAAGATCCAGCCACCGGAGCATAGGTATCAAAGTAATCAATTCCATGTCGTTGTTTAAAGCCCTGAATCACCAACCGAGCTTTAAACTTATTGATAGAACCATCGACATTCTCTTCTTTTTGAAGATCCACTTACTTCCAACGGTTTACATCCCACGGGGAGATCCGTTAATAGCCAATTTTTATTTCCCAAGATGGAATCCTTTTCCTCATCGACTGCCTCCTTCCAAAAGGCGGCGTCTTGCAATCGCATAGCTTATTGATACGTACTAGGGTCATCGTCAACATTGTAGCAGTACAAGTATTGTGATCCTAGTGTCATCCTGGATCCCTCGATCAGATATACGTTGAAGTTGGTATTCAACGAACTCTTCGAAGCCAGTCTCCGGCTCCTACGAAGTAGAGCCTTCTCATCTATAGGGACAGGCACAGTATCCTTTGATGATGGTATCAAATCATTGGGTCTTTGGATCGATGAAAAACTATTTTCATCGAAGATGGCATCCCTAGACTCAATTACTGAATGCACTGCATGTGCATCGTTAGATTCTATGACATAGAACCTATATGCCTTCAGCATATCCCAAAAAGATGCAATCAATACCTCTTTCTCCTAAAGTCTTCCATTTAGGATTAGTAAGCTTTACCACAGCCCTACAACCCCAAACTCAAAGGTAACTCAAGTTTGGCTTCCGCTTATACCATAATTCATATGGGGTAGTTTTGTTCCTCTTGTTAGGAAATCGGTTTAGTAGATAACAAGTCGTAAGCATGGCTTCACCCCAAAACCCATTACTCAAACCTGAGTATCACAACATCGAGTTTACCATCTCCTTCAAAGTTCGATTCTTCCTTTCAGTCACACCATTCTGCTATGGTGTGTATGGAGCAGTGGTTTCATGGATGATCCCCACACTTTGAAAGTATGTTCGATCATAGAACTCCCCTCCTCGATCAATACAAAATACTTTGATCGAGAGACCTTGTTGCAGTTCAACTTCGGTTTTGAACACACGAAATTTTTTAAGGGCTTCATCCTTTGAATTCAACAAGTAAGTATAGCAATATCGAGAGTAGTCATCAATGATGTTGATGACATACCTCTTACCTTCGATGGTCGGAGTGTTATGCAAGTCACACAAATCGCTGTGTATCAACTCAAGCATCACTGATTTCCGTTGGATACTAGTGAAAGGCTGACGAGCAATCTTAGTGAGCATACACGTTTTACATTGTTCAGCATTGACATCAAAAGAGGGCAGAAGCCCTTCTTTTGACACATCTGTTAGACGTTTATAGTTAACGTGTCCTAACCGAGCATGCCATAAGGAGAAGTCAGAGGTACCAACCATGAAAGCATGATCATTAATAATAGTATTATTAATATTCAGCATAAACATGCCATTGTTATAGTGGCTGAACCCTACAAACACACCACCCTTAGATAATACATATCTATCATATTTGTACACTTGTTTGTAGCCATATCTATTAAGAATACTACCCGACACTAAGTTCTTCCTAATCTTAGAGACGTGAAGTACATCTTAAAGCTCTAGGCATTTTCCGGAACTAAGTTCCAACACCACCAATCCACGTCTAACAATAGGGGCCGTTGACTCGTTGCCCATGTGAAGTACAACATCGTCATCTGATGCCTCGTATGTTTTGAACCAATGACAATGATGTCGTTGAACGGATGGTTGGGTTGGGATTTCCCCTGTGAATCCCGATTTTGTCAAACCTCAGTTTTGAAAACTCGTTTGAAAACGCAATTTAGGATGCATGATGTAAAACGATGCACATGATGGTTTTATAAAGATTATGATCTCAAGAGTAAGTCATATATCATTTGGCCTTCTCGAGGATTTATTGGGATACACACTACTACAATTGTTACTTCTTGCTCGGCTAGATGCGGTAACTTGTTGGGTTTATCCAAACGTTGACGATCTCGCCTACCCCTTGGCCGCTTTGTGGTTATATCAGTTGGTGGATGATCCCTCATCTTCGAATACTGGATCATCCATCATTATTTTATTACTACTCTTCTTAACATTTACATATTTTCCATTCATCATTAACATAAAATCAAACCCAACACACCCTCTTTACTCATAAAATGATCAATGGTGCATAGATTCAACTACTTTAATCTACCATAGAGTCATCTCTGGTTGTAATCAATAGGATGTATTCTTAAAAATCATCAATATAATTTCCATTCATTAGTTATGATATGGCGTTTGACGCCATGAAGTTCAACTTACTTATTTCCTTAACGTTTTCTTGATTTCCAGCGAGGAGTAATTTCCAAGACGATGGGACAAGTATCGGAGGAATCGACTGCAGAAAAAGAAGAGAGCAATTCGTCGTGGTTATCGTCGGCAGAAAAAAGATGGGAATCAAAAGAAATGGAGGCGGTGCCGGCACCGGAGTCATTGGTGGTGGCGGTGAAGAAGAAGGAAGGCGACATGCAGAGGAAGGTGATCAGCAAGAAGGGAGCGATTGCGTAGAGATGGATTCTTTGGTTTGTGATGGTATTCATCGTTGATCAATTGTGCAATCATTCAAGACCAACTACAATCGAGTATGGGCCATAATCCAAAGAATGCATCGATTCCACCATTGGTCTCCGCTCATTGACATCTTTCACGCAGCGATGCCGTCAAGATCTAAAGCTCCCTTGATCATCATCGCTGACAAAATCCTACCGACCGGCAACGTCAAGTTTTACAACAATTTCAGGCCGCTCCGTCCAAATGAACTTTTTAGTGGTTTGAGACTAGTCAACGTTCTACACCAATAATTTCCAACTAGTGAACTGCAACAATTAGCAATGGTGATTTGTCATGCAGCGAAACTTTGTTACTTAGTGTTGTATTTTCATCGTTCTTTCCAAATTAGCAAAGGTTGATGATGAATTATTGTTGATGTTTGAAATCAAATTCTATTATTAGAATGATTTATATGTATTAAATTTTAAAAAATAATTACAAACATAAAAACAAATAACTGATAAGTGAAATGTTAATGTTAGGGTATTAGTAAATTAATTTACAAGGCCAAATTATCAAAACAAAACAAAACAAAATTTATACACCTCATTTTAATTAGGATTAAGATTGTGGCAATTAATTAATTTAATTTTTGACTATAAGGAAAAATGGAAAAATTAATAAAAGGGACGGATGAGATTCGATCTCACCAAAGGGACGAATGAGATTCGATCTCACTAATAGATGGTTGATATCACTTTATATAAGTGGAATTACTTAATACACTAGGAGTATAAAATTTTTTCCTTATTATAATTACTTACAACTATCATTTTATCTCTCCTACCAATAAAAAATTCAACTTAAATCATGATTTTTAATTTTAATTGCACCTATTAGTTTTATACTAATGACTATAATGTTTACTGACATAATAGGTAGATTATTGTAGAAATTATGGCCAAAATGGCCCCTATACTAACAATTGAGTTTCTTTATTATTTTTCATTTTAATCAATCCCCTACACTTTTTTCAGGCCATCAAGTAAGCCCTTTCTTTTTTTTTTTAGGCAGTTGTGATGAATTAACACGTCTAGTTGGACGTTTTGATCACGTGGCACTATGATTTGGTATTTCTAATAAGTTTCATGGTGTCAATTGAAGCAGATTATAAAAAAGAAATTCATATTTTTTGTTTAAACGTTCAAGAGAAATTTTTTCAGAAAGTTTAATTTTTTATTATAGAGGATTATCTGATTTTATTTGGAGGAGTAAAAAGAAAGAATATGATTTTATTTCTTTTTAGAAGATGGATTATTTAATTCTAATTGACCTACAATTCATTTTTCTCCCACCTTATTTACTCTCTATAATATCTTTTTTTATAATTTTAAAACTTACCTAATTACTAATTAATAAAAAAATCTCAGTCAACAAGTGCCATGGTAGCAAAACGTCCAACTGGACGTGTTAATTCATCACAACTGCCAAAAAAAGAAGGGTCTTACTTGATGGCCTAAAAATAGTGTAAGAGCTTGATTAGAAAGAAAAGTAGTAAAAATGCTCAATTGTTAATTTGTAATAATATATGGGCCATTTTCGCTATAATCCCATTATTGTATAAGACATATAGTGATTACTTTATAGTTTCAATCATTCACTTTAATTAAAATATGATTTTATTACTTCTAAGGTATAAATTCTAAAATTCAAAATAAAGTGAAAAATAATTTTGACATTTATACAAGATATATATGAAATAGTTATATGCTTTTAAAATTTTCAATGTAATTAAAAGCACTTAAACTATTTAGTTTTATAAATAAAATAAAAATAAATTAAAGATGATATGAAGAGAGCTTGAAATAGTTGATATGTTAAATTAGTATTTAATAACATTTAAATATCTTAGGTCAAGTCCTCAGATACGATCAAGGGAAACTCATTAAACATGTGAAGAGACGGATGGAAAGGCCGAGCTGTGAAAAGGCCACTGAAGTAGTAACGTGTATCAAATGTAGAAACAGCAAAGAACAAACGGCGTTGAAGAGAAGACCATTAGTCAATGTGAAGTGAAGGAGAAGAAGCACTTAAATGAAACGACGAGTTTTATCTTCCGTTTGTTTTACCTGCTGATGTATTAAACAATGACACGTGTTTTACCCGCGTTAATATTTTTGTTTTTACTGTTGTGTTACCGTTGGGTTAGTATAAAACCCAACCAGAGCTGAATGAATCGGGTATGAGTTTTCAGACTCTCAATCCTATCTTCTTCTTCTTCTCTGCATTTCTCTGTGAAATCGATCGAGCTTTCGATCAAACTGTTATGGTATCAGAGCCTTTACCGTCGATCTAACGACGATGACTTGAAGTCATGAAGACGATGATGATGATGATGAACAACAAAATCATCAGCATACTCCAGGATTCATCTTTGGATCTGTTGGGAATGCTCATCGCAGCAGAGACACCTCTCCAATGACCTCCATTAATCTGACGTTTGGTAATCCTTATTACCTGAATCCTAATGAAAACCTATCTCAATCTATAGTCAATATTGTGTTAGATGGATCAAACTACCAAATATGGAGTAGATCTGTACATTTTGCGCTGAAAACTAAGCATAAGGTTGGATTTATCGATGGATCTATTCCTCTACCTGCTCCTACCAATGAATGATACTCACTTTGGGATGCTTGCAACACTATGGTGCTTTGCTGGATAGCAAATTCATTGCATCCAGAGATTTGCAGAAGTGTACTAAATCATGAAAATGCTCAAGTGCTTTGGCAAGAAATTAAACGAAGGTTTGGACAAGCGAATGCTCTAAAAATGGCTAATTTACTGGATGAGATACATGGATGTAAGCAGGATCAAATGTCAGTCACACAATACTACACAGTGATCAAAGGACTTTGGGAGGAATACTGTTAGTTTTCTCCTATCGTTCCTTGCACTTGTGCTCCAGCTAACACTCTGCCTTGTGCAGCAGTAGTTGCTTTCCAGGAAAAGCAGGACACGGATTATCTTATCCGATTCCTTAGGGGATTGAATGAAGAATTTGATGTTGTTAGAACACAGTTGCTCATGATGACTCCATTGTCAACTATGAGTTCTGCTTATGATCATGCTCTATAGCACGAAGAGAAACTAAGAGGTGGTATAATGATTGGAAAAGATAATGCTACACAGAATGTAGCATTTGCTGTGCCATCCAATGTTGATGGACGGTTTGTGATGGCAGCTAGTACTGGAAATTCCAGAGATTACACTCAAGCAGGGAAGAAGTTTTATAGATATTGCAAGAAAGAAGGGCATACTCTGGATGAGTGCAGAAAATTGAAATGGAAGAAATAGCAAGAACTTAATGCACAAACTGTGAACAACTCAAATTCATCCACTCATTTTGATGGATCAGTGGAGCAACAGCAGATCCGTACAGTTGCAGCTGCACTCACCCTATCCAATGTTGAATTGACTCAACTGAAGCAATTGCTGCAGGCAGTCCAGCAATCCAAAGCAACTATTTCAGGATCAGGGATTCCAACTCTTCCAAATGACTCAGGTAAGTTTACTCTGTCTGCTGGTTCATGTCCTGATTTAGTTGACTTGTGGATATTGGATACTGGAGCTTCTGGCCATATCACTTGTTCCCTTAAACATTTCATTTCCTATAAGTCTGTCATAGGAGTCAATGTTTACCTTCCTGACTCCTCTCCTATGTCTGTCAGTCATGTTGGTAGTTTTAGACTGCCTCATGGTCAAGTAATTCATAACGTCCTGTGTGTTCCAACATTTCACTTCAATCTGGTCTCTGTCAGTAAGCTAACCTCTCATCTTCCTGTTTCCCTGATCTTCCAATCAATCAAATGCCAGCTCTAGGATCTCACCACCGGCAAGACGATTGGTTTAGCCACTCAGACTAGAGGACTATATCATCTTCAACCTAATGATAAACACATTTCATCATCTCTTTCTCAGTCATATCAGCCCCCTCCTTACAAATCTCAAGTAGCTGTTAGCCACAATTATCAACTAGAAGAGATCAGTCTCTGGCATTGGCGAATGGGACTTCCTAGTGCAGAGAAATTGAAGATTTTAAGCAATCATGATCATAGCATCGCTCCTGAAACTCTATCTCACTGTTCTATTTGTCACTTTTCTAAACACAAACTTCTACCTTTTCATAGCAGCCAAACTATCAAGTTACTGCTATTTTTGATCTCATTCATGTTGATATTTGGGGCCTATTATCAACTGATTCATATGATGGATTCCTATACTTTCTCGCCATTATTGATGATTATCACGGGGAGTGTGGATTTACCTAATGAAATACAAGTCTGAAACACGAGCTTTGCTGCAATCTTTCTGCAACATGGTATGTACTCAGTTTAAAATTGAAGTCAAAATGATAAGGAGTGACCAGGGCAAAGAATTTCATATGTCTGATTTTTACTCTGAACATGGAATAATGCATCAAATGTCGTGTGTCCAAACACCACAGCAAAATGCAAAAGTAGAACGAAAACACCAACACATTTTGAACGTTGCGAGAGCTTTACAGTTTCAATCTGGTCTTCCTTTGATATATTGGAGTGATTTTGTGCTTCATTATGTGTATTTGATAAATATAACTCCTTCTGCTATTCAGAACAAGACACCTTTTAAAATACTCTATAATCAGCCCCCAACTCTCAGTCGCATTAGGGTCTTTGGCTGTTTGGCATATGCTGCTACTCTATCTCATAATCGAGGAAAATTTCAACCTCGAGCCAAACAAAGTGTTCTCCTAGGTATTCCTTCCCACATCAAGGGGTACAAATTGCTTGATCTTTCTACATCTAAAATCTATATCTCTAGGGATGTAGTTTTCTATGAAAACATCTTTCCTTTCAAGTATGATAACCTGTCTTCTGTTACACCTGTTGAGTCAGAAATTTTAGTCTCTCCCATTGTGAACATTGATGTTCCTATTACCTTGCCTCAGAAATTACATGTCACCACAAATGATCCCAGTCCATCCCATCCTCCAGTGTCAGTAGCTCTAGATACAAATTCACATGTCACTAATCATTCATGCCAGCTGCAGGGTTCTCTTTCTGATAGTGAGGAAGAGGAGGAACTTCCAAATCCTGAAATTCATCTAGCAGGGGAGGGAAAGCAGTCTGTTCTGCTGGATGTCAGGACTTCTACCAGAGCACGACGTCCACCTATACATTTATAGGACTACCATTTGAATGCCAGTATTACTAAACACTCTCTTGCCTCAGTAATTTCATATGATGGTCTTTCTGACAAATTTAGAAGTTTTGCCTTGAGTGTAATGATTCAACAGGAACCAAGGAGTTTCAAAGAAGCTATGAAAGATCCACACTGGAATGTGGCTGTCCAGAATGAACTTGGAGCTCTCAATGAAAATCACACTTGGGATGTTGTTCCAGATTCAGAAGATTTTCACAAGCTGGGAACAAAGTGGGTGTTCAAATTGAAGTTAAAGTCAGATGGAAGTGTAGAAAGACACAAAGCAAGATTAGTAGCACAGGGTTTTGATCAGATACAAGGTGTTGATTTTGTGGACACCTTCTCACCAGTGGCTGGATGCACGACCAGGTACATGTTTAAAACTGAGAAAGTCTCTCTATGGACTGAAGCAGGCTAGTAGACAGTGATTTTCTAAACTCACTTGTGCTCTATTACAACATAGATTTAAACAGACAAGTTCAGATTATTCATTATTTGTTAAGGAGACTGGACAATCACAGGTTATCTTTGTTGGTTTATGTGGATGACATAATACTAGCTGGAAAGAATTTATCACGAATCAAAGAGGTGAAAGATTACTTACATCAACAGTTTAAGATAAAGGATTTGGGGGAACTTATATATTTTCTAGGCCTTGAAATTGCTCGTTCAAAGGCTGGTATATTGATGAATCAGAGGAAGTATTGTGTTGAATTGCTTACAGATACAGGGTTTCTGGAAGCAAAAAGAAGTAAGACTCCTATGGAAGTGAATTTAAGACTAAGTGCAAAACAAGGTGATCCTTTGAAAGATCCATCTGTGTACAGAAACTTGGTGGGAAGAGTACATTATCTAACAATCACAAGGCCAGACATAACATTTCTGGTTCAATAGCTAACCCAGTTTCAGAATGAACCTTACAGTGGACATTTGGAAGCAGCTCATCGAGTGTTAAGGTATTTGAAATCGTCACCAGCACAAGGACTCATATATAAGTCATCTAATGATTTGTGCTTAACTGGTTACTGTGATTCAGACTGGGCAGCTTGTCCAGATACCAGAAGGTCCATTTCTAGTTATTGTACCTACCTTGGTGATTCATTGATAACATTGAGATCTAAGAAGCAGGGAACTGTTTCTAGATCATCTTCTGAAGCTGAGTATAGATCGATAGCACACTTAGTGTGTGAAATGTAGTGGATGTCGGAGTTGATCAAGGAATTGGGAGTCCAGGTTCCTTTACCTCTGGTGGTTTATTGTGACAATAAGTCAGCCATTTACATTGCAGAAAATCCAGTGTTTCATGAGAGGACGAAGCATATCGAAATTGATTGTCATGTGACAAGAGAAAGAATCAAGTCAGGCATGATAGTGCTGAGGCACATTGGAACGAATGATCAACCTGTAGATGTGTTTACTAAGGCACTGCATCGAACTCGTCTTTAGCTGCTGTTGAGCAAGTTGGGAGTATATGATATCTACTCTCCAACTTGTGGGAAGGTATCAAATGTAGAAATAGCGAAGAACAAACGGCGTTGAAGAGAAGACCGTTAGTCAATGTGAAGTGAAGGAGAAGAAGCACTTAAATGAAACGACAAGTTTTATCTTCCGTTTGTTTTACTTGTTGATGTATTAAACAATGACACGTGTTTTACCCGCGTTAATATTTTTGTTTTTACTGTTGTGTTACCGTTGGGTTAGTATAAAACCCAACCAGAGCTGAATGAATCGGGTATGAGTTTTCAGACTCTCAATCCTATCTTCTTCCTCTTCTCTGCATTTCTCTATGAAATCGATCGAGCTTTCGATCAAATTGTTAGTGCATGGTGGGAGAGTGCATGCTCAGAATGATTCCACATCCCAGCCTCATCATTAAGACAACTAATAAGATTTTGTTGCTTCCGAAAAACTGTAGCGGCATGAAAAAATGCGGTATTACGATCCTCTCCTTGGACCAACCGTTACGTGCACGTTGCTTCCAAAACTCACTCTCATTATACCATACAAACCCTAGCTCTGTCATAATAGACCTTTCCTCCCTAATCACTTCTTCAGTGCGAGCTGAGTTATCTAGAAACCTCAGGGTTTGCTTAATTATCATCCCTCTAGGAAAAGAGTCAGCTCTATTAGTCTTTGCCCAATTCTTTAGGCTCAGTTCACAAGCCTTTAAAATATTCGATAATGGTTGACCCTCCGCCCAATCATTCGTCACAATGTCAGTGGCTTCACTATTATTCATGGACCTTTTGTCGAAACGGAAAGGAGCTTTACCATTGTTAGTCACAATTCGAGTTTCAAGACGGATGGGGCAGTGGTCCGAACTAATTCTCGTGGAAGTCTTTTGTTGTATCAAACACCCGGCTGCACAAACTAGTAGTAAGAACACAGTCCAATCTCACCCTGACTCGGTTACTGCCTTCTTGGTTATTTGACCAAGTATAGATATTTTCACTAAACCCCATATCTTCCGGTGCATTTTGGAATAAGAAGTCTTTGAAGGTGTTGGTCGAGTCGTACCGAATCGGGCATAGCCCTTCTTTTTCATTATCTACAAAAACCGATTAAAATCCCCTATTACAACCCAACAGACATCCCTCGTCGCACTAAGAGTGCTAATCTGATCCCACACCCTTCTTTTGTCCTCAATGTCTCGTGGAAGCGTGGACAAAAGTACAAAAAAACCCTCCCCCAGTTCGACATACACATCAATATAAAACTTACAGCTAGTAAGGACATGAGTTTTTAAATCTGACACCCACCAGAGGGCTAATCCCCAGCTGTGTTAACAGAGTTAACATAAAAGCGATTAGCAAAACTCGAAAGGATTCTTTCCCTTTCAAGAACATCCTCCCTATTCTTCCTCTCCATAAGAAAGAGGATGTTAGGCCGTAACTCTCAGATAAACCGTTGCAAATACTCGACTGTTAGAGGTTGGTCGATTCCTCTACAGTTCCAACTAACAATACTCATGGGAGAAGAGGTGGCTCTGGGTAAGCCACCAAACCCCCTTCCTCTGCAATAGAGGGATAAGAAGCAGTCTCGATTCCGTCCTCTTCACCTTGACGCTCCATATCCTGCTGGTCAGAGCTCAATCCCCAATTGTTCTTTTTAACTCCGTTTTTCATTTTTCTGTTGGTTCTTGGAGAAGCAGAGCCAATGGCTTGAACTTGATTAAATCCTTCAGTGAAAAGAGAGGCCTCAATGGTGAACTTCCTTTTCTTATGAGGGTTACTAAACGATGCCCTGGTTTTCGAATTAAACGACGCCCTACATTCATAATGACCTAAACGTCCATTCCGTAAAAATGAAAAATATGAAAAACTTACTAGTTCAATCCAAAAAATCCTTATTTCGTATGTTTTAGTATGTTTTAGTTGGTCGAAAACACTCTCGACGAACCACGGATCAAAATTGGAAAGGTACGAAATTGAATTTTGGATCTGAAAAAAAAACCAAACGAACCAACCGGACGGACCGGCATTCCATCCGGTCAAACCACCCAGACGGAGCGATCGTCCGTCCGGTCAGACCACCCAGACGGAGCGACCGTCCGTCCGGTCAGACCACCCAGACGGACCGGTTGTTCGTCCGGTCAGACCACCTAGATGGAAATCCGGTCCGTCTGGTTATTCTCGTCGGAATTTGGCCTCGACATGAACATGAAAGTTGTAGACAATCGAACTAGCTTTCCAATGCCGCCGGTCTTGCATCAATCGGACATCGGAGCGATCAGTTATGTCAAAACTACTGAACTGGAACGTTTTTCGACCAAGCCGTTTATTAGAGTTAGTGTTTAGGGTTTAGGGGTTAATGTTTAGGGTTTAGAGCTTAGTGGTTAGGGTTTAGGGTTTAGATTTTAGGGTTTAGGGTTTAGTGTTTACGGTTTAGGGTTTAGAGTTTAGTGTTTAGGGTATAGAGTTTAGTGTTTAGGTTTTAGGGTTTAGATTTTAGTGTTTAGTGTTTAAGGTTTAGTGTTTAGGTTTAGGGTTTAAATTTCAGTGTTTAGAGTTTAGGGTTTAGTGTTTAGGGTTTAGTGTTTAGGGTTTAGGGTTTAGAGTTTAGTTTTTAGGGTTTAGGGTTTAGATTTTAGGGTTTAGGGTTTGCCGTTTAGAGTTTAGGGTATAGGGTTTAAGGTTTAGGTTTAGAGTTTTGTGTTTTGTTTTTAGGATTTTGGATTTAGGGTTTAGGGTTTAAGGTTTAGTGTTTAGGGTTTAGAGGTTTAGAGTTTAGGGTTTAGATTTTAGTGTTTTGTGTTTAGGGTTTACGATTTAAAGTTTAAGGTTTAGTGTTTAGGGTTTAAAGGTTTAGAGTTTAGGGTTTAAGGTTTAAGGTTTAGGTTTAGAGTTTTGTGTTTTGTTTATAGGATTTTGGATTTAGGGTTTAGGGTTTAGGGTTTAGAGTTTAGGGTTTAGAGGTTTAGAGTTTAGGGTTTACATTTTAGTGTTTTATGTTTAGGATTTAGGATTTAGGATTTAAGGTTTAGTGTTTAGGGTTTAAAGGTTTAAAGTTTCGGGATTAGATTTTAGTGTTTAGGGTTTAGCATTTAGGGTTTTGGATTTTGGGTTTTGGGCTTATAGTTTAGACCCTAAACACTAAACCCTAAACCTTAAACCCTAAATCCTAAAATGTAAACCCTAAACCTTAAACCCTAAATATTAAACTCTAAACCCTAAATCCTAAATGCTAAACCCTACACACTAAATCCTAAACCCTAAATCATAAACACTAAACTCTAAACCCTGAATCCTAAATCCTAAAATGTAAACCCTAAACCCTAAACCCTAAACACTAAAATCTAAACCCTAAACTCTAAACCTCTAAACCCTAAACTCTAAACTTTAAACCCTAAACCCTAAACCCGAAATCCTAAATCCTAAAAACAAAACACAAAACTCTAAACCTAACCTTAAACCCTATACCCTAAACACTAAACCTTTAAACCCTAAACACTAAACCTTTAACCTTAAACCCAAAATCCTAAATCCTAAACACAAAACACTAAAATCCAAACCCTAAACTATAAACCTCTAAATCCTAAACACTAAACCTTAAACCCTAAACCCTAAATCCAAAATCCTAAAAACAAAACACAAAACTCTAAACCTAAACCTTAAACCCTAAACCCTAAATCCTAAACCCTAAAATCTAAACCCTAAACCCTAAAAACTAAACTCTAAACCCTAAACACTAAACCCTAAACTCTAAACACTGAAATTTAAACCCTAAACCTAAACACTAAACCTTAAACACTAAACACTAAAATCTAAACCCTAAAACCTAAACACTAAACTCTATACCCTAAACACTAAACTCTAAACCCTAAACCGTAAACACTAAACCCTAAATTCTAACCACTATAATCTAAACCCTAAACCCTAACCACTAAGCTCTAAACCCTAAACACTAACCCCTAAACCCTAAACACTAACTCTAATAAACGGCTTGGTCAAAAACCGTTTCAGTTTAGTATTTTTGACATAACTGATCGCTCTGATGTCCGATTGATGCAAGACCGGCGGCATTGGAAAGCTAGTTCGATTGTCTACAACTTTCATGTTCATGTCGAGGCCAAATTCCGACGAGAATAACCAGACGGACCGGATTTCCGTCTGGGCGGTCTGACCGGACGGACGGTCGCTCCGTCTGGGTGGTCTGACCGGACGGAACGCCGGTCAGTCCGGTTGGTTCGTTTGGTTTTTTTTTAAAAAATTTAATTAAATCTCTTAATTCGTTTAGATCGATTCGCTAATTTTAATACTTGAAGTATCGGTTGGATGCACGAGTTATCGCCATAAATATGAGAATGATTGAGTTTGTTGAAAATTGAAATTCGTATAAGTTTTCGAAATTTATTATAGGATAATTTAGTAATTTACTATTTTAGGGCGTCGTTTAATTCAAAAATTAGTGCGTCGTTTAATTCAAAAACTAGGGCGTCGTTTAGGATTGAGTTTGTTATTAAGATGATTCTGCTCTAGCATTGGGCCCATCGGGTTTTCTCCCTCAAATAATTCCTCCTTGGATTCATTTGCATTTGGCCCAAGTAAAAAGCCATAAGATACCATTTGCTTGATAAAAGCTTGGTGGGCCTCAAACCCATTAGAGTTCTTCGGCTATAGTGGTGATGGAGATACAGAGAGATCACTCATGGATGCCTTCCAAATTCCTAGGTATAACCGCCTCCATTCTCATCTCCCTCTCAAGGCCTGGAAAAGAGTCTTTCGTTGGAGGGGTGTAGGAGATCAAATCACCCATCATAGCCTGGAGAGGGGATTTGATTTTGCAGAACGTGCTCCTCCTGACAATGGAGCCATTGTATAGGAGGCAAAAGCATTCTCTCTCATAGGGGAACCTCGATTTGAGAGCCTAGAGAAGCATGGCGGTGGAGATTACAGATCCTTCCCTCCGACATCTTGCTTCGGTGACTGTCCGCT
Organism: Linum usitatissimum; assembly: GCA_030674075.2. Taxonomy (NCBI): domain Eukaryota; kingdom Viridiplantae; phylum Streptophyta; class Magnoliopsida; order Malpighiales; family Linaceae; genus Linum; species Linum usitatissimum. The sequence goes on from JAUJYP020000046.1 coordinate 554,284, forward strand.
TCTTTCCCTTTGATTTTAATCCTTTCCTCAACAGCAGCTTCTTCCTCTCTTTTCCAGCTACACATCTTGGTCTGGTGACCCAACCTTCGGCAGAAATCACCTCTCCGAAACCTTTTCATACTCAAAGGTGAGCTTCTCCAAAGAGCCATCCAATTCTATCTTGCAGCCATCTCGGAGAGGATCTGTGAGGTCAAGTTCCCACATAATCTTCTGGAAACGAGTCCATCTATCTTTGTCAAGCCCAACATCCGATATATCGACGGTGCGGGGGAAAAGGCTCCCGATTTTCACCATGTTGTCCCAGTTCCTGTGGGAGGCAGGGATGTTGTACACCCGTACCCAGAAGTCACCGGTGTCGACGGCCACTTCTTCAGGCAGGCCTTTCCCATGCCACCTCTTCACCACCATAGTTGTCTCTGAGATCAACCACGGGCATCTGTTCCACACCTCGTCCAGATCCTCTTTCCTCTTGAAGGTAAACATGAATTTGTTGTCCCTCGCATCGTAAACATTGACTCCACGAGTTTCTGGCCAAGCTCTGCGAATACCCCCTTTCACCATCCCCATTTTGATTTGCCTTTGGTAGATGAATCTCCCAATCAAGAGATTGTAGGAGCCCATTGCTCCCTGCACAACGGTGGGACTAAGAGACAGAGTTGGCTCACCCTCATAGTTCCTGTTTGCTCCAGATGAAGAGGAAGATCCAGCTATTGGAAAGTTTTCACCGTTGCGTTTTGGGAGAGATTTAGTAAAGACTTGAACTCCAATATCACTGCAGGAACAAGTGAGCATAGGTCCTTTTTTATTCATCTTCCATTTCACTTCCATAAGTACAGTGTTGTAGGAGGTGTAATGAAAGTGGAGTTTGCATTCTCAGGTTAAAATTAGTCTGACCAATTTTTTGTTCCAGCTTTGTAATACTGATCGTAGTAACCGATATTTACTTTCTCTTCTTTTTATTCCTTCCTTTCTTCCGCTTGCCTTGAATACGCAAAGACAATAGCAATTTCCAATGTGGTGGTAACTGTGAACTGCATTGAATGGAGTTATTGCAGCTAATAGAATAGTTGTGTTTGTTTTTATGCTTGTTGGTTGGGATAACCCAGCAAAAGTGATGCCAGCTCGTTTCCTCTTGATGATTATGTAAAAAAGCTCCCATAATGAGGCTCCACTAGGGAGGAATGGAAGGAGTTGAAAGACAACTTAATAGATAGAGAAAATAGAGAGGTTTGTTGTTTTCTTTCTTCCTTAATCCATTTTATATCTCTTTCTCAAACTAAAAAACAAAACAGAGGATCATTGCTAGCTCACCTCTTCTTCCTCTTTTCCCCATTAAATCACTCTCTATCACATTGAATTTTCTTCTCTTCTTTTGCTGCCATATCTTCACCCATATCCTTACCTTAACTCTTCTCATATTCCTTGCTTCATCTTCTCGTTCCCACCCCCAAATTCTTGTTTCGATTTCTTGTCAGCTTCCTCTTCAAACAGTACACTTACAGAAACCTACCTAGACAACCAGGCTGCTTCCTTTCTATCTCTCTTTTTCTTCTGGGTAATTTTGCATAAAGCTGGAAATCTTGATTTGCAGCAACCCAAAAAGCCCCTTTCCCCCTTTTCCCCTTCCATTTCCTCATTATCCTCTAAATAAATAAAAATGGCATTTTTCTGGATGTTCTGTAAGCATGATCGCATACGTCCAAATCAACTGGTGTGATTGCATCTTTACGGATGACTCGTCCGTGATTAACTTTTGTATCGCTTGCACCTGGAACCCTGCAATCACAGAACAAATCAACAAAGATTGATACATCCATAACATCCAGAAAAATGCCATTTTTTAGAAGTCATATACCTAGATTGACGACCGATAAAGCATCAATAAGAGAGTGATGAGTGTTGCAGTGACTAGCCTCATCGTTGACTTGCACGGTTGCACCTCATGTACGGCGTCCTCTTCATATATCGACAGTAATGGCTGGATCAGCACTCTCTGCGTTACTTATGGTGAAAAAATATGCGAAATCGGGTGTAGTCCTTGATATTTCAACAAATTCCAAAGCTCAATAAAACTCTTTACGGGGAGACAACAGCTAGCAGCACAAAACAGACAATTTCCAAGAGAAGAAGAAGTAGAAGAAGAAGAAAAGGATCAAGAGAGGGATGGGCAGAAAGAAAAGTGAAAAGATACAAGAGAAAGAAGGGAAGAAGGAGGAAGTCTTTTTCTAGGAAAGTACTCTAAAAGGGATGAGATAGTATTTTTTTCATTTTTTAATTTGGCAAGTAAGATTAGGACTAAGGATGAAGTGGCCTGCAAATGTGAATGTCCAACATGGCAAGCTGGATGAAAAATATAGACGGCGATGAATGAAATTTCATAATCGAACTGCCTTGTAAAAAAACAACCTTAAAATGTGAAAGAAAACGTTAAACATTCAAGACTAATAATGTCAATAAGCCTCCTTAAAGAGACAGATGAGAATCACTTGGTTTTCTTTTGTATTTTTTTTTGGTCGTCGGACGACGGTGGTGGGAGCAGACTGACGCTGACTCAATTGATTGTAATTTGTAACCCATATTTTACATCACTTAGAAAATGAATTGGCACCACCTTAAAAAAAACAAAAAACAAAATGATTTGGCAGTCCAATTCTTTTTATAAAGCCCATAAATATTGGCTCCTTTTTCTCATTCATTTAATTCATAATTAAATGAGATTATAAAATTTTAAATAAGTTATATAAAATATGAAAAGAACTTTCATGTATTAGTGCACCACATACACATACATGTGCTAAGTTGTTATTGGCAACTATAAATTAATTATACAAATATCAAGACTGAACACTTAAATATTTACTAATTGTATTCATCATCATCAATAATAATTTTGAGCATAACTACCCGCCGGCGACCACCTTTCCCCTATCAGGCGACGACCAAGATCGGAAGGAATTACTTTTCTTCGCACTTGCAACATAAACATAACACTCCATCTAATTGCCAATTCTTTTTATTTACTAATTGACAAGAACTTTAGAAGGCCGCTAGTTCAAGATTAGATATGACTGCAGGTATCATAAAAACCCAGAATAAACATAGGAAACATAACAAGAACTAGCACTACTAGATGCAAGCAAGCTAATATGCCAGGTTACGGCTTCAAAAGTATAAGAATTATAGATGGGAATAACCCTACAGGGCAAGGAAAATTCAGAACTAGACAACTCAAAACTCTTACAATACTAATTATGACTTGGAATATAACAATTTAATAGATCTAATCCTCTATCATATAAAGAAATGCAATATCAGTTAGGAACGAATTGAATAGGTGATGGAAACTCCAGTACCCCAACAATGGAGAATCCCAAACTTAGAACCAATATGCATCTGTCAAGAAAGGGAGGGAAGATACAAACCTTTACAATGTGGTGTGGTTCTTCCAATTGTTACCATTGCATGTCTTTTTCGAAAACAGATCTGAAGCTGCAGAAAAGACGAGACTCGTGAAGCTCAGCGGAGAGGTCGGAGGAGCTACCATGGTTTTTAGTTTCCTTGGCAACGGCGGAGGGGAAATCGATGAGGACGTCTGATTTTTCCACTTGCGAGTTGCCACAAGCACTGAAGCGGTTGACGCCGATGCCGGCGAGGAGGTTGCTTCAGAGTTTGCCACTTCATCCCCGATGTTATGTAAAAGGAGACCGGATAAACTTGCATGTCGGGACAAGAGTGGGTGAGTTAGTATCCCTAACGGCCGGATTAGTTGAGAGATGTTTGGATGGGGGAGGCGGGAGCTGGATGGTAGTTGAGTGGGTGTAGATTTGGTGTATAGTTGTGAGGATGGGGGATGTCAGGATAAGTGACAGTATTGGACGGCGGCGGTGGAGGAAAGCGGAGGAGGAGGATGAGCGTTCTTTCCCCTTTTCATCCAAATCTCCACTTTCAATTGTAAAAAGTGAAGCTTATTTCATTATTTAATCTGGTATGGTATTGGAGCGGCTAAGAATCGCAGAAAAAGCATTGGGAGGCCAAAGACAATAGCAAAACTGGAGGAAGGGAAATTCAACAGAGTTACATTTGGAGAATGTAGCCACCGTAGTGGTGGGGCTGCCGCTGCTGCCGTACGCCATGACCAGAGATTTTGATTTCTATATCTGAACGGTACATGGTGGTGAGACGGTGGTTGCACGGAGTAATTAGAAGAAGTTTTTAATTTATTAAGTGATCTTATTGTGTTTTGGGTTAAAATTGGATATTGTCCAATATGTTTTAATATTTTATTTGAGTTGCCAATGAATAAATATCACGTGGCATATGTATTCGGTGCACACATGCATCAGAGTCTCCGTCTATAAAATAGAGTTTTAAGTTAGTGCACCAGATGCCATTATACTTAAGATTCTACACCGGATGTCATTATAGTAGTAATTTGAGTGCACTTACCTTTTTTTGTAGGTTTCGTGAGATTCAACAGGTTACCGAGTCGATGTGACTGCCACATAGGCTACAAATGAGTCTAAATAAATAATTTTAAAAACATAAACTAAAAAGAATGCGACAAATCTCTCTCCTCACATAGTCTTCTTCCTTAGTAGAGGACTTTAAGTTTGACGAGTGCCTAATTGACGTCGTTGTTTACCTCTGTAACATCTCATCGAAACATTCAGAGTCGTATAACCCTCGAGAATTCAATTCCTTGTTTGAATCATTGATGGCTCGCACGCAGCGAAGTTCAAGTTCTTGAGAGATATAAAGGAGACGGTGCTAGAAGAGTCCGCTCGCATCAAAAATGGTGAGAGCAACCGTCTGCATTGGCGGCGAATGGCGGTGGCAATGATAATCATTTACTTATTATATTTTAATCCAGTTGTTTTTTGTTTTTTGTTTTATTTTTATTTTAATACTAAATATTCGGACCCATTTATAGCTTATGTGGCAACCACATCAGTTTGGTAACCTGTTGGACCTTACGAAACTTAGAAAAAGAGGTAAGTCACTCAAATCACTACTATAATGACAACCGACACAGAATCTTAAGTATAATGACATCAAATGCACTAACTTAAAACTATAAGGGTATGAGCTACATTTTACTACTATAAAATATATATGGATAATGTTGGATCATCAATGGATATATAATGAACACAGAGAGGTATGTCCTCAACCTGCTAAGTAGTCAACAATCTTGTTGCCTTTCTGATAAACATGTTCAATTTTGATTAGTCAGTCACGATTAAACATCTCATGGAAAATGATGACCTTAGAAGATTGATGGTGTGTGATCTCACCCTCTACTAGCAAAAATCGAATCACAGTGCGTGAATCAATTTGCATCCATACCTTCCGATAACCTCTCTAACTCTTTCCCAATTAAATTATAAATCTTTCACAACAACTCCCAATTCAGCCCTGATGATTAAACAGTGTAATGAAATAGTGAGACAACTTATCATTATAATATACTAAAGTCACCAGTTTTATTATTTCAGAATAATTTACTATTGTGAGACACTACACTTTGTTCCCCTAATCCAAACTTTCGATAAATTAAGGTTGAAGATCTAACGGTGATTAGGTGCAAAATGAACTAGTTGTCCAAGAGCAAAGAAAGAGAGGAACAAAGAAGATGTTACTCAAAATGACATCCGGCTGGCCCAAATTTTCTTTTGTACACATTCATTAACAATGTATTTACTGGGCAACTATCTGCAACATCCAAGACAGTCTTGATAGATGTTAATTAATGTAGTGTGTGTTTGATTATAAAAAGTTTGTCATTGTCTCTTACAACCTCAAGACATTCAATTTCAGCACCCAACTCGTTCATTATTCTAGCATTGCTTGCACCAATCCCAAACCTCTCTCCTACAAGAAGTAAAAAATATTATAAAGTTAAACGATCAATTCAACCACCAAAGTAACCATGACGAGTTTTAATTAATTGAATCATATATATACCTGCGATCCTTTTGAGCTCCTCCATAGAATTCGGCAATTTAACCAAGTTGCCGAATCTCATGGCATTTCCCTCCAAAGGATGACCCATGAACAAATTTACCCTCAAAGGAAAACATGGATGATCTTCTAGTATTACTGCTTGTGATTTACCATTTGCAATGAGGTAATCTACAATGTCAGCATGGTCCAATTCCATGGCCACTTGAAGAGGTGTCTTCCCACGTTGACCCTTGGAGTGGACGTCGAATCCATGCAGTCTCACTAGCTCCCTCGTCGCTTTCAGATCGTTTCGCTCTGCCGCGGTGCATAGTAGATCGCCATTGATGGTTTGGACATTCTTGTCGGAAACAATGGTGGTGTGCTCATATAAAATTCTGAAGATTGAGTTGTGGTTTGATGATAATGCTTCCCATAATGCAGTATTGCCATCCAAATCTGATTTGTCGTTATAAATCATATTTGAATTAATAAGCCGACTAATTAAGAAGTCATGTCACACATCTATCGAGGATATATGATGTACGTGTTACCTGTCAAGTTTGTGTTGCAGGCGTATCTAAGAAGCACCAACACACAGAGTTCATGCCCATTTGATGCTGCTATGTGCTGTGTTAATTTAAGCATAAAGATAAAATCTTCACCATATATATAATATAATTGACGGATCGGATCAATGCATGCATAAGTTTAATTAATTATTACCAATGGAGTTTTTCCGGCCGAGTCTGAAACGTTAGGATCCAACCCTTCTCTGAGCAATTCTTCAAGGAAAAAAGCATTGCCAAGTCTTGCGAGAGGCAACAGATAAGAAAATGTATTTTTGGTTTCTAACTCATGGTCATTGAACAGCATCACATCATCGTTTCTCAGGTTCTTGGCGTTCCGTTTATAATGCTGCAAGTTCATCAGTAGATCAGATGTCGCCTTGAGATGATGTAGAGATGTGGATTAATTCGAGCTCGTCATCTCAATAATGCAACTGCTGATATTAATTATAAAATATCCAGAAGCAAGTAGTATAAAATACAAACAAGGTAATTTATAATATACCTGGAGGAAGTTTTTGATGACGGCAACAGAATCCCTATGGTTATTATACATAGCTTCCAAAATCGCGGTTGTCCTAAGCGTCAACAGTTGTGAGAGAAGTTTGGTTCGGAAAGTGAAACCCTGAGGTTTGCCACAAACCGCAGCGACTTCCCCAAGTATATCCCCAGAGCGCAAGCTCCCCAGCGTTGACTGTCCATGTCCGAACTCGTCATCAACACCTACGATTTCTACTTCTCCAGACACGATTATGTACACTTCATTCGAGGCTTCTTTCTGCAGGATCACTTCTTCTTTCGCCGGCATGTACTCTGCCCTCATATTTGAAACCTACGAAAATTTATAACTAGTTACACGACTTTCCAGTTAGTCTGCGACGAAAATTTATAACTAGTTACTCGACTTAATAACTAGTTATATTCATCTGTAACTAGTTATCCGATTTAATAACTAGCTAGCTATAATCTGAGGATTCCCTCAACTATTTCAGTGGAACTTTATAACTTATAAATTTAAATAAATAGTTATAAAAGAAAAATAACAGATTGCATAGCCCTACTTGTACGTGTCTATGGTCAAAAGGTCAATCAAAGCTATGACAGATTGTACACGAATTATTAATGTTACCGACCGGTGAACTTACTAGGGTCATTAGTGTGCCGAGGGAGACGTCCCTGAAAAGGTAGGATCGCTGTAAGGAGGGCAAGAACAAGTGGCGGCAAACTCTCCTCCGTATGGATTTAGGAAGCTGTTCCATTAATCTCTGCTGGTTCATCCTCTCTGCCTTGAATCTTAACGACATGTATCCCACAACTTGCTCCTCTACCCTGGTTGGCAAGCAGTTTCTGTTCACAAAACTTGTTGCTAATTCCACGCCTTTCCTCTGTCTCGAGCCGGCATTTCACAATTATAACATATCATTTACTCTTATATAGCCAGACAGATATATAACGTATTAATTATATAACTACAGACTTACATAGTCCATGGTGCGGCGAGCGCTCTCGACCACGAGATCAGTCATGTTTCCTATCAAGTAGGCGGTTAGGCCAAGGTTGAAGAGCATGTAGATGGTTACGAATATCATCTCTCGAGTGTTTTCTGCCCTGAGGTCGCCGTATCCTACGGTGGTCATGGTGGTGACTGACCAATAAATGGCGACGGTGTAACGTACCAAAGTGTTGGTTTGATCGTCATAGTCGTGGAACCAAGTTTTGCCGTGGTGATTTTCTTCCGCCAGCAAGAAGAAGAGGCATGCTGCGCAATGTGCCGCAAACAAGGCTACCTGACATACCATAATCAAATGGGGAAGATTCAAATTATTAGGACCGAATTGCAATTTTATATAATATATTTTTGGTGATTTTTTTAGTGTATCATATATCAAAGTTTTTGGTGTGTACAATTTTTTTTTGGGTGACAAGATATATCATAAATATCTATTTTAAGTTTTCAATGTCGTCATAAAAGTTTAAAATTCAATTATTTGAAATTTTCATATTCATTATTAAGCATAGTTTAATAGATAATAATACAAATTATAAAACGCACCTTACAGTCTTACTAATCACATTATAGTGCCTCTAAATTCAACTTTTGTTAAACTCAGGTTTTATTAATGGATTCTAACAAAACTTTTACTTGATAATTTAATCTAAGCATCATATTCTTCCTTTTACAGCAACAGTTAAAAAAACAATAAAATGCCCTCATGAAACGTCTTCTCTGTTTCATAAATCAGCAAATATTTTTATTAAATAATTTGAATCAAAATTCATACAAGCTTTCCTTCGATTCATATCACTATTTCATTGCTTCAAAATAAGTTAATCCTCAATCGATAACAACTAATGGTTTCTTCTTGTGAAAAAAATAACTGATGGTCTCCACTCTCCGGCAAAGTATGAGTTTCCAATTTGATTGCGCCTGCGTCCGACGGTGATAAGATTCACATTTGATGTTAAATCTGTTGCTTTCAAGCGATTGGGACTAAAATGCCTCCTGCGAAAGTTCTAAAATCCGACCCCCTGATGAAGCCTCCGACAAAAGATCTAAATTCGAGCCCCTAATTGCTCCAATAAAATTGCACCACTGCTAACGTATTCAACTGAAGATTAGAGGTTCGGATTTTAGAGATGTCATTAGAGGCTTCGAGTTTAGTCTCAATCACTAGCTTAAAAAGAATGAATTTAGCGTTAGAATGTGAATCTTATGGCCGGCAATGGCTATCGGATGTTGAAGATCATACAATACTGGGGAGATGGAGACTATCAGTAGTTATCAATACACAATAAACTTATTTTGGAATTTGGAGTAATGAAATAGATATATGAATCTATGGAAAGTGTATATGAACTTTAATTCAAAATATTTAGTTAAAAAAATTCGTTGATGGATAAATATAGAAGAGAAGGAAGCAGAAGATTATACTGCTCTTATGAAAATAAGAAGATGACACTAGATTACAATTATTAAGTTGAAATTTTATAAAATACATTATTTGGAATTTCAAATATTAAATTTTGGTGTATGGACGAAATTTAAATTTTGCATTTGATTTCAAATCAAATATAAGTTTGTATTTGACCCCAATTCATTTGATTTTAAATGTAAACAAAATTGGGTTGATTTGAAATCCATAAGCTATGAATAATACCCTGTCTAAACCAGAAGCTTCGAAAATATTTGTCAACTAAAAAATTTACCGGTCAATTTTTCCGGATTTCGAAAAAATTACCTGCATTATTTTCCGAAAAATTTGCCGGCGACCCGGTTATCAAAAAAATTGTTGGCGCTTTTTGTTCATAAAATATTTTTCCGGCGCTTTTTCCGGTAATCGAAAAATTTGCCGGTAACTTTTTTCGGTCATCGAAAATTTACCTAGGCTTTTTCGAAAATTATTTTAGGTTTTAGAAAAATTTACCGACACTTTTTTCCGGCGATTGAAAAATTTTCCAGCGACTTATTTCAGTCACAACCTTTACACATGCCAGCTGCCAGTCGACGGCCATCCCCAATCACCTCTGTCAGCCGCAACTTTCATTGCCGGTCGCCAACTAATAAAAGCTGAATTTGAAAACACTATAATGGAATAGTAAGAATGCAAGGGTGTGTTTTATAATTAGTATTATTATCTATTAAATTATAATTAATGATTATGAAAAATTAAAATTATTAAATTATTAAATTTATTAATTTTCAACCATGGAAATTTAAAATTTAAAATGCAGGTTTATGATGTAACTACATTATCCAAAAACAAACCAAACCCATAAAAAATTTCAGGACAATAAGTACACTAAAAATTTCACTTTCCGTTGATAATCAAGTTTAGAGGATTTGGGCATCGTTTTTTTCGGATAGGATAAGGATTTGAATAATTTCATCGGCAAATCCCAAATCATAGTTTCCGCTGCAATTCTGATGACGGAAAAATCAGATTGGCCGGATTTGGATTTATTTTTCCAAAAATAACCCTTTCATATTTTTCCAATCGTTTTCTATTCGTTTACTCCTCTCTTCGTTTGTTTGTTTTCTCTCTTCCATAGTTCAATTATCTTTCTTCCATGCAGCGATCGTCGGCGACCAGCGGCGACACCTCCCTTCGCCCCTTCATCCCTTGCTCCAGGTAGGTCAGCTCGTCGCTTATTTTGGGTATTTAGTGCTGAATGTTTTCATTGATTCATATGGGTATCTGAACTGATTAGTGTAAAATTGAAGAACTGATAAATGGTGACTGCATTCGTTGTCTTTTCTCAACTCTCTGTCTCTTGGGTTCATATCTGAGTTCTCCGTCGAATGGAAGTTTGTTGCTATTCTTGTATTCTCACCTCACTAGGTTCATGGGTTCATGTTCTATTTCGATTATCAACTGTTTCATGGGGAAACAAATCGTTTCTTAATATAACTAAAGTTACTCTCCAAAACGAAATTCCTATAGTCAAACTATAAATTTATTCATTATTAATCAATATAAAGCCAATTTTCTGTTCATATATATAAGTTAGTTTTTTTGTGAATAAACTCCATATTTTACCTATAATTTACTCTGCTGCACAAAATCATCTAAATCATGACTTTCATTTGGTTAGATAAAAATGAGAGGTGTGGCTGTTTGGGGTTATTATTAATAAGCTGAATCTTTAGTTCGTACTTTGTTGCAAAATCAAGTCCCATTCCATATTATGATGGTTTGGAGTTTGTTTCTGGGAAGGTTCGTGCGACTGGAACTAAGGTCGTTGGCTTGGAAGAACAGTTCAGGACTCCCTTGTTCTGTTTTTTGTTATGAATTACTTGTTTAGAATAATTGCTTAGTTTGTTTCGTACATAGAATGTTGTTTCACATTTCTTTGAGTTCCAGATAAGTTATTTAACATTAGGGTTGAGCAACAAACCCTTTCTGTCCATGTTTGTATGGAGAATTGATTCGATAAGTTGATCTGGCATTTTAGCCAGGATGGTCACTTTTCAATGAAATCTGCATATCGGCTGTGTACGGAAATGTTATATGATCGGACTGTTGAAGATTAATCTATAATTCTCTAGATTAATATCTACAATTCTTTCAAAAATAACTCAACTCCTAACTACCAAATTAATTAAGATGTGATATGTTAAAATAATTAAAATCTTACAAACCACAAATTCTACCTACTACTTGTATCAAGGCTATTATTAATAGCCTCACTTGTAAGAAAGTGGAGAATGAGTTGAAGAAATAAGAAAGAAGTAGAGAGGTATTTGTGGGTGGTGAGAGTAAAGGTCCAAGTGACCAAATTGTAATATTTACAAAATTGAGTGAGTTATCAAAATACTATCTTTTCGATCCTAAATTCCGCTACATTTCCGCTAGCGCCCCAACAAATTTGGTATCCGAGCTAAAGTTACGCTGAGTATGTTCTGTGGTTGCGGTTTTAATAACTGATCTTCCACATCAGAATAGTTACACTTTCGTACTTTGATAACCATATTATAACCTACCCTCACAAAACCCTCTAAAAAACTCTACCAAAAGAATCCCCTCAAAATCCTATGGCAGCACCATCGTCAAGTTCCATGTTCGCCAACTCTCCAAATCAAATCCCAATTTTTGATGGAGAATTGTACGAATACTGGAAAGCACAAATGGAGACTATCTTCATTTTGCAAGACTTGTGGGATATTGTTCAAGAAGGCATCGAACAATCACCACAAGAGAACGATTCCACATCAACCGAAAAAAGGCGGAATCGACAAAAGATGACAATCCCAAAACAAGTGGGATGAAGATGAAGGAACATAAGGAGAATGTCAAGAGGAACGCCAGCGCATTGAGGATAATTCAGCAAGCTGTGAGCAAAACAATATTTCCAAGAATTTTTGGCATCAAATCAGTTAAGGAAACTTGAGAAGTCCTAAAGAACGAATTTCAAGGTTTCGAGAAGGCAATCTCCATAAAACGCCAAAATCTATGGCGTCAATTTGACAGCCTGGCGATGAAAGAAGGCGAAAGCATCAAAAACTTTCATTCTCGTGTTGCAGAGATAGTGAACCAGATCAAAGTCACTGGAGAGACTATCGAAGAGAAGAAGATCGTGGAGAGGATCTTTCGCAGTCTAACGCCGAAGTTTGAGCACGTCGTCGCTGTCATAGAACAAACCAAAGATCTTGGAAAATTACCCATGACGGAGCTTATGGGATCACTTGTAGCTCACGAGCAGAGATTGAGTCGGTTTACTAACCAACAACTTGAACAAGCTTTTCAATCCAAAATCGACATTAAAGGAGAGCAGAACCGCAGAGGGGGCAACTTCCAAAAGAAAGGAGGAAAACCGAATTTCAAGAAAAGCAGCAACTGGAGCCAGAATCAGGAGAAACCAAACAACTCTAACGACGGATGCAAAATTTGCAAAAAATCTAACCATGCTACCAAAAAATGCAGGTTCAAGTGCACTAAGTGCAAAATTCAAAATCACTCTCAAAGAGATTGCTGGTTCCAAAACAAGAAAGAAGAAGGCGAATCAAGCTTCGCACAAAAGGACGAAGAAAAACTGGTCGCATACACTTGCTTCAAAACCGAGTAAAAATCTCAACTTCCATGAGTGGTGGACAGCTGTTGTAGTAATCACATGACTGGAGATCGGGAGTCCTTCACCGAGATGGATGATACATATAAGTCCCACGTGAAGATTGGAGACAGTAAAAAGCTGGAAGTTGAAGGAAAGGGTACAATCATCGTACAAGGAAAGGGTGGTAACAAAACTCTAATCCAAGAAGTTTTGTTCGTTCCTGAATTAGCTCAAAATCTTCTGAGTGTTGGACAACTAATGCTTAAAAATTACAAGTTATTGTTTGATAACCGAGAATGTGAGATTTTCAACAAATCCAACAACTCGAAGGTGGCGAAAATTCTGATGACTTCCAATAAGATGTTTCCTCTCACAATGTCGAGGAATGAAGAATTAGCAATGAAGAGATAAAGCATGGATGAATCTTTCCTATGGCATCTTCGATATGGACAACTAAACTACAAAAACCTCAAACAGTTGAAGCATAAAAATATGGTGGTTGGTCTTCCCCAAATCAACAGAGAAGACAAGGTCTGTGAAGGATGTATACATGGCAAAATGCATCGCTTGCCATTTCCAAAAACTACTTGGAGAGCAAAAGAACCACTAGAGTTGGTAGCGCTGATATTTACGGACCAACTAGAACAACATCCATAGGTGGTAAGAGATACTTTCTACTATTTGTGGATGATCATACTAGAATGATGTGGGTATTCTTTCTTGAGCAAAAGTCAGAAGCTTTCTCCAAGTTCCTTCAATTTAAAGCAACAGCTGAGAAGGAAAGCGGACATCAAATCAAGACACTCCGAACAGATCGTGGTGGAGAGTTCATCTACAAACCTTTCATGGAGTTCAACTGTCTCTTGATTCCGTTGGTGCGACAGTTGACAGTGCGATACACACCACAGCAAAATGGCGTAGCAGAACAAAAGAACCGTACAATTGTGGAGATGTCAAGAAGCATGATGACTGCTAAGAAAATTCCCAACCAACTATGGGCAGAGGCGGTCAATACAACAATATATATCCTCAATAGATCGCCAACCAAAGCAGTGATGAACAAAACACCTTTTCAAGCACGGCACCACAAAAGGCCGCAAGTGGATCATCTGAAAGTATTTGGATGCATAGCATATGCACACATCTCTACCCCAAATCGAGACAAGTTTGACTAGAATGGAGAGAAGCTCATCTTCATCGGATATAGTGACGAATCCAAAGGTTATAGGCTCTACAATCCATTGAAAATGAGGTGGTGATTTCACGAGACGTTATCTTCGACGAAATGGCCGAGTGGAGCTGGGAAACTCAGGATACTCAACCTCCATCAACAAATGAGATCCTGGAGAATCAAACAACTACACCAACAACACCAAACGAGACGGATCAAAATCCAAACCAAGGAAGAAGTCCAACAATGAGTCCAACAAGAGACAACTTCAGAGATGTCGTGACAGATTCAGACTCACCTCCATTAAAGGTCAGATCCTTAAGAGAAATTTATGAATCAAGTCACGTAACATATTTTTATTGTGAACCCTATACATTTGAAGAAGCAGCAAAAGACAAAGTCTGGACAGAAGCAATGGACACAGAGATCACAATGATCGAGAAGAACAAGACTTGGGAGCTCGTGAAAAAACCAAAAGACAAACCGGTCATAGGTCTAAAATGGATATACAAGATCAAATTTAACGAACACGGTTCCATCCAGAAATACAAAGCGAAATTGGTGGCAAAAGGCTATTCACAACAGCCTGACATCGATTTTCATGAAACCTACGCACCAGTAGCGCGGATAGAGACCATCAGAACAGTCATAGCTTTAGCAGCTCAAATGGAGTTACCAATATTCCAACTAGACGTCAAGTCAGCATTCCTCAATGGAACACTAGAAGAAGAAGTCTATGTGGAACAACCACGAGGATACGAGAAGAAAGGAAAAGAAGACAAAGTCTATCGACTCAAAAAGGCGCTCTACGGACTCAAACAAGCACCTCGAACATGGAACAACAGAATTGATCGATACTTTCAAGACAACGGATTTCAAAGAAGTCGAAGTGAAAAATCTCTCTACATCAAAAAGGGAGAAAACAAAAACATTCTTATCTTATGCTTATATGTTGATGACTTAATCTATACAGGCACAAGTCCACAAATGATTGAAGAATTCAAAAGGGCAATGATGTCAGAGTTCGAGATGATAAACTTAGGACTCATGATGTATTTCTTGGGAATTCAAGTAAAACAGAAACCTGGAGAAATAATCATCTCTCAAGAGAAGTATACTGAAGACATGTTAAAGAGATTTTATATGGCATCGTGCAAGCCCATAGCAACACCAATGGCGTTGAACGAGAAATTGCAACAAGATGATGGAGCAAAAAAAGTTGATGGGAAAATATACATAAGCCTAGTCGGATCGCTCATATATCTGACACATACAAGACTAGATGTATGTCACTCAGTACGTCTCATTTCAAGATTTATGAGTGAGTCTAGCAAACTTCATTTTGCAGCAGCGAAGAGAATCCTACGATACCTCCAAGACACTAAACAATTGGGGATAAGGTACAAGAAGGAAGAAGGAAGCAAGCTAATCGGATACACCGACAGTGACTGGGCAGGATCACTAGATGACCGACAGAGTACATCTGGCTACATATTTTGCCTAGGTACAAAACCAATTTCCTGGAGCTCAAATATCTGACACATACAAGACTAGATGTATGTCACTCAGTACGTCTCATTTCAAGATTTATGAGTGAGTCTAGCAAACTTCATTTTGCAGCAGCGAAGAGAATCCTACGATACCTCCAAGACACTAAACAATTGGGGATAAGGTACAAGAAGGAAGAAGGAAGCAAGCTAATCGGATACACCGACTGGATCAAGGCGGGATCACTAGATGACCGACAGAGTACATCTGGCTACATATTTTGCCTAGGTACAAAACCAATTTCCTGGAGCTCAAAGAAGCAGAAGACTGTGGCATTATCATCAGCTGAAGTAGAATATATTGCAGCTACAGATACAACATGCGAGGCAGTATGGCTAAAGAGATTAATTGAAGACTTACAACAAGGTGATAATGACCCAACCATTATTCACTATGACAACATGTCAGCCATAGCCATGACGAAGAATCCAATATTTCACGTAAGGTCTAAGCATATCGAGTTACGACATCATTTAATACGAGATCGAGTCAACAACGGAGAAATCACAATGGAATTCATCAACACGGATGATCAACCGACAGATATCATGACGAAGGCAGTTACGAAGGACAAACTCGAGAAGTTCAAACGCTTACTCCGAATTATAGATTAAGAGGGGGTGTTGAAGATTAATCTACAATTCTCTAGATACTAGTCTCTACAATTCTTTAAAAAATATCTCAACTCCTAACTACCAAATTAATTAAGATGTGATATGTTAAAATAATTAAAATTATACAAACCACAAATTCTACCTACTACTTGTATCATGGCTATTATAAATAGCCTCACTTGTAACAAAGTGGAGAATGTGTTGAAGAAATAAGAAAGAAGAAGTAGAGAGGTATTTGTGAGTGGTGAGGGTAAAGGTCCAAGTGACCAAATTGTAATATTTACAAAATTGAGTGATCAATTGAGTGAGTTATCAAAATACTATCTTTTCGATCCTAAATTTCGCTACATTTCCACTAACGCCCCAACACGGACCAGTCACTACATGGAATGTGAATTTGGCATGATTGGAAAATGGAACACTTAATGTGGAGATTGGCCCATGACATCCTGCCGAGTCGGTGTACATTGAGAAAACAAAAGATTGCCATTGGAGGTGCTACTTGTGGTTTGTGCAATAGGGATTATGCAGGTGACTGGCATTCATTTCATGATTCTCTGGTTGCTAGGGAGTGTTTGGAACAGGTAGTCCATAACTCAGCGGTGGTGTCAGCGAATTGGTGTAGCGGTTTTGGGCAATTTTGAAACATTTATCGATGCAGATTCAGGGGCAACTTGTTGTGAACCGCGTGTGGACTTACAAGAACTGACTAGCAAGTCTTGTGTTGCAGGATTGTTTTACGCACATAACTGAGTAGCAACATAGTCGAGCGAGAAGTAAGGGGACTCCAATACGACATTCGAGGGTATACAATCTGCGCTGGCATGGCCCTCCGTCGAGACTAATCAGATGAGCATGGGTATGGTGTTACATGATGAGGAAGATACGACTTTTTGTTTACCAAATGCCGAAGTCGGACGGGTTATTGGCGGTGCAGGATGGGGAAGCGATCATGCTACTTGAGGCCATTCGATGGGTGATTGATCTTGGTTGGGGGAAGGTTTTATTTTCGAGGGGGATTCTGAGGTGGTGGCAGCAGCTCTGGGATCCAGTAAAGATACCATACTGAGTTTGGGGAGGTGATTAGAATATGCCGATGATTGATTAACTCCCAACGAAATTTTAGTTTTCGGTGTATGGAATTAGGTTGCTCACGTGTTTGCTAATAGTCAATCTATTATCAATGCTTCCCTAATGAGGGGAAGCACCTATATTCTGTTTATTGTTGTTGTAGACACTATTTGTCATTTGATAGAGTATTAATAAAATTGGACACTATTTTTTTATCAGAAAAAGAACTCACACATAGTAATCTGAAGATCCTGACAGCAAAATAGTTGAATTTGATGTTCTTCTCAAGCCTGCGAAAGAAATGATATATTTGATAAACATTGAAATAAATTCATAATAAAAATACAGAAATAGAACAGATTAGGGAAAATACACATTCACACTTTCGTACTATGAAAAATTTACATGAGCACCCGTTTACTAAATTTTAACCGATCAAACCCTCTTTATTTTAACAATTTTAACAAACACAGCCTTCCGTTAGTTTTTCCATCCAAATTAATATGCTAATTATACAAGCCACATAAGTCTATCCGTCTACGTGACAAATGTATTTGCTGACCTTTTAACCCTCTAAACAATTACGTAAATAAAAATGATTTAAAGTTTGATTTGTTTTGAATTTTGAATTTTAGGTTTTTAACCATTTAGAGTATCGAAAAAATGTTTTAATTTTAGTGGAATTTCCAGTTAGAAAATAATTTTGCTATGTAGACTGATAAGGTTATATAACCTGTATAATCATCATACTAAACAGAATTTGGATGGAAAAACTAACGGAAGAGTGTGTTTGTTAAAACCGTCAAAATTTAAGAGGTTTGATTAGTTAGAATTTATTAAAAACGTGACGATGTAAATTTTGCATAGTACAATAGTGTAAATGTGTATTTTTTTGACAGATTAATTACTAGATAGACATTTAAGGTTTTTTCTCCGCTGGTTTGAAAATATATTTACCTTTTGAAAAGTTGTTCAATCCGAACCAATCGCCAAAACCTGAACAAACCTAGAAGAGAACAAGACAAGGCTACTTCCGACCGTTTGCCGGTGGAAAAGTGGTATAATGCATTGTAAGGTATGGTGGATGCCACGTCCATGATAAACCAAGTTGATAGGTACCTATTATATACAATGTACATGTCAATCGGTGGATATAATAATATAGAATGTTTTACATATGTGCCGTATAAGATATTATATTAGAGAGAGTATAGATGCACATAAGAGAATTTATTAATAGAACTTCATTAAATTATTAAAATATACCGATAAATTTACCGTCTTAATTCTAGGAAAGATTGGGATAGAAATTAAGTCGGTTTCTCATGATTAGAATATCCAGACATGTCGAATCTTAAGTACTTATGAGACTTTCAATTTATATAAATTTCTCATCGTTCTGTTCTTAATAATCTTAGTAATTGGGATTTAGGCTTTGTCTTACTTGGTATCAACGAATTTACTAGAGAGGTCCCTTATGAATAACCTAACAATGATTGACTTAGACACACTATGCATATTAGACCTCTGCAATTAAACTTCAAGATCAATTTAAGAATTGAGATTTCGTTTGAGTAAGAGTGTAAAAGAATGATACTTTTTATACAACGTCAAGTTATTGGAATATAATAATCTCCTAATGTAGAGAATAATATCATCTTGAGATTAGTTAAATCATCGAGCATGCAGATGAATGCGATGTGGAATACATGAAATGAAATAGGGAATTAGGTCTAGTTTATACCTCTTAGCAATTCTTGTTGGATCATAAACAATGAAATTGGTCTTGGAGTCGATGTAAGCAAGGAAGAAGGTGAGAAGGATGTCAAAGGCAAAGAACACATCTGTTGTAACGTCCAACAAGTAGAGCTCCTTGTGATGTGAGGGATCTAGGAATGCTAACTCAAAAGGATAGAACCACACTGAATAAGCTGCCAACATCACCATTAATGCCTCCCAACATCTGTATATATGTATATGCACAGTTGAAATTCAAGAACAAATCAAAGTGAAGTAGTAGTATATATTTTTCCTAGTGAATATAGAAACGGTAAATAGATGGCAATCTATCTTTTCTTTTTCAGGAACCCCTTCTACAGGCATTTAGTGATGATGCACACTGTCAAGTAAATTTTGATGTTGCCGTTCATCAGTCCAAGTGAGACTGGTGAAGCTATCATAGGAGCGTCCAAATAATTGCGTATTCCAAATTTCGAATTCAGGATTTCTAGGAAAACGTTAGGTGATACAACAACTCGACTACAACTTGTTTGGCGACGGCCATATATCTCACATCACTAACTGAAGAACACATTATAAATGATCCAATGAAGAAGGATGATATTTAATCTGTACCTGTATCTTGAATCGAGGGGAGAAATGATGCCCCCTCTTGATCTCCGTGGAGCATGGACTTGAGTTGAGATACCTAAAGGTGGAAGAACAATCTTGGACAAGTCATGAACGAAGTGAGCTGACGATGATGGTGATGATATTGATAATGATACCTCTTCCTCCTCATCATGATCAAAATCATCATTAATTTGGGCTCCCATCTAAACACAAACTTGATTAATTACTTCTTCTTTCAAGTATTCACCTCCCCACGCAGCTATATCGTCCGGCAAGCCTTACAAAATCTGGCATACAGAATCAATTAAGTTTCTCATCTGTCTTCTTTATTTTGTTTTGCTCCCTAGAGATACCCGCTGCCCTCTTATATGTGTTTAAAACTTCAACTCTTGTTATGCTCGTCAAATTAAGTGCCCTTCTTTTTTTCTTCTCTTCATTTCTAGCCAAGGTAGGATTTCGGTACTCGTACACTACTAACTTACTCGTTGGTATTTTAGATTGGATCGGAACCGTTCAAGATATCTCCCGAGCAATCCGGGTATTCATAGAGCTCTGCCGCCTCAATTTCACATTGGAGCAGTGTTCTCTGCCAACACGCAAGCTACACCTTAACCCCTTCCCCTGAGATAATTACACAATTGAAAACCCGTTGATTTCGAAATTTCCATAGCAACCAGCAGCCGAGCCCAAACCTAACACTTTGATCAATATCTTGCAAGTTAGTCCACCACCACTAATCAAAGGAAAGACCAAAAAATTGATTCCACTCATGCGGCGGCAAGAGCACCTTCTAGAACCCGGCGGCAACAGGGCAATCTCTAAGGACATGAATCGTCGTCTCACCCATACACTGACAGCACAGGCAGTCTCCAGAGGAGGCAATATGTCGCCATTTCCTTTCACCATTAGTCATTAATCGATTGTGGCCACCGTCCACAAAAAATGTTGAACCCAATTGGGCCCTTGCCAAGTCCAAACAAACTTCCAATGACGGCGTTCGATGCTAGAACCGGCCATGAGGCCAGCAGTAAGGAGGTAACCGGTCTTCACAGAGTATGCTCTATTGGCCTCAAGGCCCCAAGTTGGTGTGTCTTGTCCCAGGTCAGGCCGCGCGGGGTCATACCTACCACACGTTCAACCCACATCGGCGGGAGATAGCTCGGGAGTTTGGCAATGTCCGACTGTCCCGACGCATTAACAAAATCAGCAACAAAGTCGTTAAGATTGGCATTCAACCAAAGTCAGCCAAAACACCATCAGAATCAAGCCATTGATGCGTCCAAAATTTTGTGTCACACCCGTCACAGATTCCCCACTGCCCATGGTTAAGAGTTGGCCAGACATCCCGGATACCCCGCCACAATGTCGATCACCTCTTAGTGCCCTGCGGGACAAGGTTCCCATCAACATAACGCATATACTTAGTTAGCATAACGTTCGCCCAAAGCTCCTTAGGTCTCTTAAACAAACCCCACACAATCTTTAGAGTAAATGCCTGATTCATAGATTGAGCACTCGTAAGGCCGATGCCTCCTAACTCTTTAGGCTTACAAATATTCTCCCAACTAACCAAGTGTACCCGCGGATGTACTTGTACAGATCCCCATACAAATCTCCGAGTCTGAAGATCAATGTTGTTACAACGTGTATCCGGAAGAATAGGCGTTTGCATAGCGAACGACGGGATAACATTGAGCACCAAAGTTGCTAGAGTAACTCGACCTGCAAGAGATAAAGAGGAACTTTTCTAGCCTGCAAGTTTGGCATCCATGTGCTCTAAAATGTACTTGTAATGAGCAATAGCTGAGTGGTCATGAAGAATTTGCACACCCAAATATCTCCCCAAATTCTTTGTAATCGGAATATCCAGAAAACCACTAATCTCTCCCTGACCAATATTCTTAGAGAAGTACAATTTAAATTTCTCTTTGCTCATATACAGGCCAGAAAGTCTAGAAAAATCATCGAGGCATTTCAAATTGGACCGGCTTGAGCCGTAGTAGCCTTGCCAAAGAGGATTAGGTCATCGACAAAGAATATATGTGAGAGTCTCGTGCCTCCCCGGGCCAAGACAACCGGGTTCCACGATCCTGTATCAACATGAAATTGGAACAAGCTACTGAGTCGCTGAATACATAGAGTAAAAATGTACGGAAAATGGGCAATCTTGTCTCAAACCTCATTGCGGGACAAAAGAGTTAGTGCAGCCACCATTAACCAACACTTGAAAGAGGAGCGAGATACTATTGAAGGCACGTCGATGGAGAGTGGATATGTGGAAAAATGGGTATTACGATCATCCTTCATTGCCGATTTGCAATGAGCTTTTTGTATCCACAAGAGTTCTTCTTGCCACAAAATCTCTTCCAATTCACGTTGAACAAACGTCTTAAAGTTAGACTGCAATGAATCAGTAGCTATATCATTAAGTGTTTCTACATCAGCCAATTTCTTGATGAGATCCTCTTTCATGCGAAATATATTTCCAAACACTTGGTTATTCCACTGACGGAGGCATGGCACAAGATTAATGAGCTGGTTAGGGAGCGGTGCCAGAAAATCCCACTGATTTTCCAAGAATGGAAGAAACTCCTTATCCTGAAGCCACCAGCGAGGAAACAGAAGGGTTATGGACCTCTCGGCGGGATATGTTCATGTGAAAAAACTAAGATGGGACAATGGTCAGACTTCAAGCGGGACAATTGGACCACGTTACTAGCAGGGAAAGCCTGGATCCAGGAGGAGTTACAAATAGCACGGTCTAGGCGTTGCTTTAAGTTCCCATTATACCAAGTGAAACGGGGATCCACTAAAACACATATCACAAAGGCCACAATCATCACAACAATCAATGAAAGGTTGATTTTTACGGCAGCTAAAGGGAGCTCCCCCCCTTTTATTCGCCGAGGATGTCATGGCGTTGAAATCTCCCACCACAAACCACGCTGAATCCGGGAAAGGAATCAAATTACGCATTGCCACCCAAAGGTCATTCCTAATCTGAGTATTTGGATTACCATAGACTGTAGTGAAAAAGAGAGGTGGCTCCAAACCTTGAACACCACGAAAATGGATTACCATCGACGCAACTAAGACCTCCAGCTGTACCTCCACAGAGTTCCAAAGTACCCAAATTCCTCCCGAAAAGCCCAGCACATCACGTTTCTCACATTTATTGAAACCCATCTAACGAGTAACACTATCTGCAGTATCCCCACTAATGCGAGGTTTAATGATACAAATAAAATTTAGATGATGTTTAGTGGAATAAGCCTTCAACGTCGTCAGGACAACAGATCATGAGCACCCCTATAGTTCCATACAAATATTTTAATCATTAAAATATGAGGAAGCAAACGAACAAGGTCCCAAAAGTCTCTTAGCGACGAGGACCTTCATTTCCTTGAGGTTTCTTGATGTCTCCCAAACTAGGCATTCCAAATTGATGGTGAGGGGGGATACGACTAAGATTCTTTAAACGGTGAGTTTCCGGTCTAGTAAACCCACCATCCTGCGTTTTCCATTCACTTTTTCTTGGCGAGGTGCAAACAATTTTTGACAAGGTAGTGGGGGTTGGTCTTCCACGATGGGGTCCTCAAAGTTTTTTAGTCAGCGGGCTGCGATGATCATTATTCCCTTTGTCAGACGTCCCTTTCTGATCGTCATTCACCGGCAAAGATGCTGGCATGGTGGAAGGGATGATATTCGGCTCCTTGGGGATATCCCCAATTTGGGTTTCTTGCAGTAGCGTCTCATTAAACTTAGCAGCAAGGTCTTCCATCACCCCGCTAGTATCCTCAGCAGCCTCTACACGATGGGTTGCAATAGCCGACACACTCGAGTCGGGGAGCTTATTATCCACAAAATACTCACTAGAATTCGTGCTAGCTGTCTGGTCAGCTGGAGACATAAGGTAAGTAACCATAAGCTCAACAGCCTGAGGAACATGAGCATGAATCCAGTCAGCTACCTTAGAAGTCGACGACAGGGACTTGGATCATTCTTTACTGAATGAGCGTGAGTCTCTCTCTCATTGAATAGAACTTCAAATCTTCTCCTCCGGATTTCTTTGTGTTGATTGCCAGTTTTATGTTTGCGTCGCTTCTTAACAAGCGCAGGTTTCCTGACCATCCATTTACCAAACCTCTCATCTAACCCATGAATGTCATGCGACTCAGTAGCACTCGTAGGCGTTACTTTAGCGTGATCAACTTCCGTCTCCATGTCAGTCTTTGGTGCCAAGGTATAGGATGTTGGGGCGTTAGCGGAAATGTAGTGGAATTTAGGATAAAAAGATAGTAATTTGATAACTCACTCGATTAATCAC
Organism: Linum usitatissimum; assembly: GCA_030674075.2. Taxonomy (NCBI): domain Eukaryota; kingdom Viridiplantae; phylum Streptophyta; class Magnoliopsida; order Malpighiales; family Linaceae; genus Linum; species Linum usitatissimum. Next base: position 578,425 of record JAUJYP020000046.1, read on the forward strand.
ACAATTTTATAAAAGTTACAACTTGGTCACTTAGACCTTTCAAACTCCTCACCGAACACTCTCTACTTCTTCTTTCTTATTTGTTTTTTTTTCTCTACACTTCACACTTGCCTAAAGTGAGGCTTCATATTTATAAGCTTATACAATCTCGTTAGAAAGATACTAGCACACTTGGTAGGTTTAGTGTGTGGCTAGGATTATTAATTTAGTTATTATGAGTAGTTGGGATTTAGATATTTTTAGAGAGATTTCTAGAGTAGGAAATCTCTTGATTGTTAAAGGTAATCCCATATTGCAAATTACGTTTATTCAACACCCCCTCTTACTTTGCAATTTGGAGTAGATGTTTGAACTTCTCGAGTTTGTCCTTCGTAACTACCTTCATCATGTTTTCTACCAGTTGATCGTCGGTGTTAATGAACTCCATTGTGATTTCTCCGTTGTTGACTAGCTCTCGTATGAAATGGTGTCGTAACTCGATATGCTTCGACCTTGTGTGAAATACTGAATTCTTCGTCATGGCTATGGCTGACATGTTGTCATAGTAAATAATGATTAGTTCATTATCACCTTGTTACAAGTCTTCAATTAATCTTTTACCCATACTGTCTCGCATGCTGCATCTGTAGCTGCAATATATTCGGCTTCCGCTGATGATAATGCCACAGTCTTCTGCTTCTTTGAGCTATAGGAAATTTGTTTTGTACCTAGGAAAAATATGTAACCAGATGTACTCTTTCGGTCATCTAGTGATCCTGCCCAGTCACTGTCAGTGTATCCGATTAGCTAGCTTCGTACTTCCTTCTTGTACCTTAGGCCGAATTGTTTAGTGCCTTGGAGGTATCGTAGGATTCTCTTCGTTGTTGCAAAATGAAGTTTGCTAGGCTCACTCATAAATGTTGAAATGAGACTTACTGAGTGATATATATTTGGTCTTGTGTGTGTCTGATATATGAGTGATACGACTAGGGTTCTGTAGATTTTTATGTCAACTTTTTCTGCTGCATCATCTTGTTGCAGTTTCTCGTTCAACGCCATTGGTGTCGCTATGGGCTTGCACGTTTCCATTTGAAATCTCTTCAACATGTCTTCGGTATATTTATCTTGAGAGATGAATATTTCTCCAGGTTTCTACTTCACTTGAATTTCCAGAAAATACTTCATGTGTCCCAAGTCACTCATTTCGATCTCTGACATCATTGCCCTTTTGAATTCTTCAATAATTTGTGGACTTATGCCTGTATAGATTAAGTCATCAACATATAAGCACAAAATAAGAAAGTTGTTTTTCCCTTTTTTATGTAGAAAGATATTTCACTTGGACTTCTTTGGAATCCGTTGTCTTGAAAGTATCGATCAATTCTGTTGTTCAACGCTCGTGGTACTTGTTTGAGACCGTAGAGCACCTTTTTGAGTCCATAGACTTTGTCCTCTTCTCCTTTCTTCTCATATCCTCGTGGTTGTTCCACATAGACCTCTTATTCTAGTGTTCCATTGGGGAATTCTGACTTGACGTCTAGCTGAAATATTGGTAACTCCATTTGAGCTGCTAGTGGTATGACTGTTCTAATTATCTCCATCCGCGCTCCTGGTGCGTAGGTTTTGTAAAAGTCGATGCCAGGCTGTTGTTAATAGCCTTTTGCCACTAATCTCGCTTTATGCTTCTGTATAGAACCGTCTTCACTAACTTTGGTCTTGTAGATCCATTTTAGACCTATGACTGACTTATCTTTTGGTTTGTCCACGAGCTCCCAAGTCTTGTTCTTCTCGATCATTGAGATCTTTGTGTTCATTGCTTCTGTCTAGACTTTGTCTTTTACTACTTCTTCAAATGTATAGGGTTAACAAGAAAAATATGCTACGTGACTTGATTCATAAATGTTTCTTAAGGATCTTACCTTTAATGGAGGTGAGTCTGAATCTGTCATGACGTCTCTGAAGTTGTCTCTCATTGGACTCGTTGTTGGATTTCTTCCTTGGCTTGAATTTTGATCAACCTCATTTGGTGTTGTTGGTTTAGTTGTTGGATTCTCCTGGATCTAATTTTTTGATGGAGGTTGAGTATCCTAAGTTTCACAACTCCACTCGGCCATTTCGTCAAAGATAACATCTCGTGAAATCACCACCTCATTGTTTAATGGATTGTAGAGTCTATAAGCCTTTGGATTCGTCAATATATCCAATGAAGATGAGCTTCTCTCCCTTATGGTCGAACTTGTCTCGATTTGGGGTAGAGTTGTGTGCATATGCTATGCATCCAAATACTTTGATGTGATCCACTTGTGGCCTTTTGTGGTGCCATGCTTGAAAAGGTGTTTTGTTCTTCACTACTTTGGTTGGCAATCTATTGAGGATGTAGATTGTTATATTGACAGCTTCTGCCTTAATTATGTACTATCATTTTGTTGACAACCACAGGTTTCCTGACCATCCATTTACCGAACCCCTCATCGAACCCATGAATGTCATGCGACTCAGTAGCACTAGTAGGCGTTACTTTAGCGTGATCAACTTCGGTCTCCATGTCAGTAGCACTAGTAGGCGTTACTTTAGCGTGATCAACTTCGGTCTCCATGTCAGTCTCTGGTGCCAAGGTATAGAATATTGAGGCGCTAGCGGAAATGTAGTGGAATTTAGGATCGAAAAGATAGTATTTTGATAACTCACTCGATTAATCACACAATTTTATAAAAGTTACAACTTGGTCAGTTACACCTTTCAAACTCCTCACCAAACACTCTCTACTTCTTCTTTCTTATTTGTTTTGTTTCTCTACATATCACACTTGCCTAAAGTGAGGCTTCATATTTATAGGCTAATACAACCTCCTTAGGAAGATACTAGCATACTTGGTAGGTTTAATGTGTGGTTAGGATTATTAGTTTAGTTATTATGAGTAGTTGGGATTTAGATATTTTTAGAGAGATTTCGAGAGTAGGAAATCTCTAGATTGTTAAAGGTAATTCTATATTGTAAATCATCTTTATTCAACATAGGAGACCGTTTGGTTTCTTGCATGCCAACAATAACGACAGATCGTAGGGATGTCCTCATAAATAAAATTCAACCACTCTCCATCTACTCCCACCTAAGGCAAGAGAGGCTCAATAAGGTCAATCTGAACACAAATTCTCTCAAACTTTCCTCTTGTAACCATGGCAGTTTGCCCATCAATATGTATCAGAGAGCTAACCTGGGACGCAAATGGAAAAAAGGCAGTCATCATTATAGTATTCTAAAGGCAATCCCGCAATCTGGATCCACGTAACAAGGGAATTCATAGTAGCGTCTTCAGGAATGAACTAGGGAGTCCATTGCTTGAGCATTACGAAAGCACATGCAACAGAATAGGGCCCGTTTGATAGGACTTGGATCACATCTTTCCTGTTCCGACATTGGGTGACATAGAACCCATGACCGACATCCAGGAATTCTAGATAAGAATTTAAGTTCCACAAGGCTATAGTCTGTTGACAAGATGGAAGTAGCCAACGGATTTTCCGTAAAGCTTGAGTATGATAGCCCTATTCCAGTCCTCACACCAATCCTTTCATAAATTAGCAGGGAATCTAACCATCTTCTTCAAGGGATCTCCATCCTCGAGAGAGGTTTCAATAAGTGCCTGAATATAAGGGTTCACATCAAACTCCGAAGGAATTAAAGTTTCTTTCGCTTGAGCAACCAAGGCGTCACGAAACGATGGGGATTCCCCCCGCCCACTGACTGTGCTAACCTGTAGAGTTCCCTCGTGCGGATGGCCCACCGTTAGGTTAGTATCCATCACAAACACATGCAAAAGCTAAAAACGAATAACACTGAAAAAACCCTAGATCCGAAAAAATAGAGGAGTTTAATTTAGACTTAATCGTATGAACCTCGTTTTTTGTTTAGAATTATATTACTAAGCTTATTCTCAAATTGTAATTCGTATCCTCTTCTAATATGGTAATTATGTAGTGAAATTATATACTAGATAAATTGTTAAAATCTTAATGTATAATGTTATATTGTTATTAAACTAATTAATTGTATAATATTGTTGGTTTACTTTTTTATTTACCGTTGGTGACATGAACAACTTAAGTTTGCCCTCATATATTGACCTCCATAATCCGATTTCCAACATTTAACTATTCACACGTTACATGAAAAGAAAGTATTGGTCTAATTCTATTATTCCTGCTCAATTGTATTTGCACCTAATAGTTGTCCGTATAAACTAATTTTAGTGTAGCAACCGAAGACACTATACTCGAACCATGTAAAATAGGTAACATCGAATGTGAGGTAGGTAGCATTAAATATGTTCATGTTAATCGGCTCCTTCATGGATGCATAAACAAAAATGGCCCATTTGAACATAGTTGTGAATCCAATCAGATCTCCATCATCCATCCAATACTAAACCCTAAATCCTAAACTCTAAACCCTAATTCCTAAACCCTATACCATAAACCCTATATCTTAAACTCTAAACAATAAACCATAAACCCTAAATCCTAAATCCTAACACTAACGAGTTTAGGGTTTTCAGATTAGCACTATTTATGCTATTTCGAAAATCATAATTCTAGAAATCATAAACCCTGGTTTGTAAACACGTTCCCAAAAACCGTTACCCTAAACCACTAACCGGTTTAGAATTTTAGGATTAGTTCCGTTAATTTTATTCCTAAAAACCATAAACCCTAATTAGAAAATTGAACACATTCCTTAAAACCTTTATCGTTTTAATTATTAAATAAATATGTTAAGATGTTTCTTTTTAATGTTAATTAGTTTTCATAATGTTAATTATTATGTATTAAATGCATAGCTTAATCAAAACATCACATTAGTAGGGATAATAATGGTAGAAATCAAGGTAAGAATCTAGCTTGTCAGATTTAAAAAAAGATGCTCGTTTTGGTGTACCCGGATATACCAGTACGCTATTACATAGTGTCTATGTGTAATATTACGATGCAATGATTGTACAGCCAGGTAATACCGACTTAAAAATTACACATTCAGTACCTAAAGATTGTATATTTTGCGAAATTATCATTTTATTTTTTTCAAAATCATCATTTTATTTGCTGAATCATTTTAAGTTAATAATCAAGTTTCTTATAATTTCCAAACTATTATTCATTCCGATTTTAATTTGAATGAATTTATTTTTTAAACTATCATCTCCTTTCTTCCTATTGGCCCAGACGCCCACCATTTGACTTTGAAGATATTCTCTGCAGGAAATCCCTGGCTTCTTCCATAACGGCATCATAATCATAATCATTTGACTTTGAAAATAATTTTGCTATATTATGAAATCATCGATTAGTGAATAAAAATATTGGACCGGCGACTTAATTTCATATGCTCATTTTTATACTGATGATAAGCCTCAAATCCTAGAGTTTTTAAAATAATAAAGTTTAACATCCTAATTTTATTTAAATAATTATTCTTATAAAAAAATCAAAATGATTATTAAAGTAAAAATATTCCTTTAGAAATAAGGACTCAGATTAAATAAAAACGAGGTCCAATAAAACAAATAAAAAGGAAGGTGTGATAACAAAAAAAAGTTAACAATATTTTAAGGATTCAAAACCTGGATCTCACCTAATATATTTTCATTACTTACCATTAAACACAAGCTATTTAGTGGTTATAATTTGTAACAATTTCTATTTGTAGGTAATTTTTATATATGATATTTTAAACTAAAATTTTGAGGCCCCCGATATTTTATGAGTCTGTGTCGGAGTGTCGCTCGACACATGCTAATGGGCAGCTATGATCCCTACCACCACTGCCATCGATTCAACATCTTGCTACAATTTTTATACGTATGTTGCCGGAGACGAAGAGAATGATCTCAGCCCGTTGTACGTTCCGTCAGTTATGAAAATTTTTCAAATTGAATCATAATACATAATAAAAAAAAATTCCTCTCTTTTTTTGTTGGAAAAAAAAAAAAAAAAAAAAAAAAAAAAAAAAAAAATAAATATATATCTTATCATTTTTTTTAAAAAATTAAAAAAAAAAAAATATAAAATAAAAAAAAATATTTTTTTTTTTTTTTTTCTCGTTTTTTTTTTTACTAGATACTAGTTAGTCTAATTTGTTCATTTCATCTAAGACACGCAATTGGAATTTTTTTTCATTTTTTCTTTAATCGTTCATATTGATGAGAACTAAGAAGTCAAGTTTTATTCAAATTAATCACTTTCACTAACAGTTTATACATAAATTATAAGTAAAAAAGCAGTAGGAACTAGATGAAGAGCGCAGTAGCAATAAATGCGAGAATATTTACTTCCATAATCTCATCGTTTTTTTTTTACTTCGCAATAACTCGGGATTTAATCCCATAGAGATGATAAACTCTTTGCCTCGGAATTCATAGGATGAATTCCATCTCGATGATATCGAATCAGATGAATATCATGAATAACAATATCTGACCTATCAAATCGATTCATTGTCGAGAATTGAATAGTATAACATAGAAAGTTGGTTTCTACATAACGAATCCAAAAATGGACTACTGATCCAATCTACTCGAATCTACAAGTTGATTACTTTAATTTCATTATTTTTTTCTTTTCCATTCGTATTCGTTCTTTTAAAAAGATAGCGCCTTCAATTATCTGAACAGTATCGTCTAACCGCGGTTCGATCTACATTGGTTGGGAACAAACCCAAACAAACAATAGAAAAAATGTAGAAAAAGGAATTACGTTCTAAACTTTCATTTTGAATGATCGAATTCTAAGATTATTAGAAAACAAAAAAGTGGAATAACGTCCAATACAGTATCAAAAACAAAGATAAAAAATTCTACCAAATTCTTTCTAGTTTGTTTTTTTCTTCGGCGGAAACCTGAAAAAAAACTATTCATGCGGTATTCTTATTAATTTGACTCTTTCTTTTATTAATATTCCCCTCCTTCTATTATGAATAGAAGTCAAAAAATCTATCAAAACCACAGCGGGCAATTTGAATGCCATAGATTGTTTGAAATTCCAATTAATAATTGAGGTTACATAAACTTGTAGCCAAAAAAGAAGATCTTTTAATCTGAAAAGTATTGTAGTAATTCAATTTTGTTGCGTACAAATGGAAACTCCACCCACTTGTGTATGGACTACCGGGAAAGAGCGGACAGATTCAATTTTATTAGACGGATCCGGACTTGTACTAATCCATCTACGTGTATGTCGCTATTAATAGCGATTGTTTGAGGAAAAAAATACCTTTTTGTTTTTGGTTTGGAAAAAAAAGAAAAAAAAATAAAAAGAAGAGGCACCCCCCCTGGGGGGAATAATTTTTTTTTTTTTTGTCCTTTTTCAAACTAATTGATGTAATTTTTTTACATCATTGGAGTTGGATGCACCGGGACTGACGGGGCTCGAACCCGCAGCTTCCGCCTTGACAGGGCGGTGCTCTGACCAATTGAACTACAATCCCAGGAAAATAAAATAAAGTGGACACCAACATACACATATTCATATGATTTCATTCAAATCTCCATTTAAGTATTTCGATTTTAGCTTCGAATCGACGCGCTGTAAGAGGGGGTATCTATATGATACCCAGGCGGCTATACACTTTCGTAATTAGTAATAATGGAAGGGATTTTTAGTTATCTTTTGGTTATTTCAAATCAAATGATAATAAATCTTTGAATGAGAAAAGGATTCTTTTTTCTTTAGATTACTCTTTTTGTTAGACCCTCTATTTACAAATCCTGATAGGATTTTAGATCATTAGTAAAATAATAATTTGTGAGAAAAATTTAGAGTAAATCAAATAGAAATAAATAACAAGTCGTGATATATCATAAATTTTTACTTTCCGCGTCGGGTCTTTTGTCGGGAGAATAGTATAAGAATAAAAGTTTTTTTTTTTTTGGGGGGGGGCGGTGTGTTATTGTTAGTGGGGGGGGGTGGGTTTGAGCAGAGGTAGAATTGTTATCGAATTTTAGATTTTCCTCCCCATTCAACCGGGCGGGGGGGAGGGGGGAAGAAATCCATACTATTTTTTAATTAATAAAAAATAATACGTCTTCTTTTTGTTGTCACGCCCGGGCGGGGGGGGGCCGCTCCCTGCTGGTGGGGGGGGGGGAGAGAGGGCGGGGGGGGGGGGGGGGGCGTACGGCCCCTATCCTGTGCTTTTTTTTTTTATATATTAAATTATTCAATATAACGAAATAATATGACTAGCTTCTAGTCATCTTTTCGTCTTTCCCGAATCCAATAGAATTTTTGGATTTATTATTTGAATTCCTAAATCATTCATTTTAATCGCCTTAATGTCCATTATTCGTTAAACTTTCGAATTCTATTTATTATATAAATAATTAAATAATAATAAATAGAATAAATAGCAATTCTAATCTTAGAATCTTAAATAATTAATTATTTAAGATTAATTTAATAATAATATTATTAATAAAAAAAATCAAAGATAAATAAGTAATCCAAAAGAATAGAAAAGATTCCTTTTTGCCGCTTTCATTCATTAATTTACTCATTGTTAATTAGTAAGATAGGTAGGTATATCTCTATCTTCTGTGAAGAAATTACCAAAGGATAAACTTCGAAATCGGAGAAGAGCCATAGGCACAAGTTATAAAAATTCTTTGTAAGAATTCAATTTGGTTCAGGGAACAAAGATAATTTAATTATCAGGAATTCGATGAAATATGTTCCATTTATGGTAAATTGTCAGGTACATGTATATCTATTCATCAAATCTATTTTGTTATGATGGTGGTGAATTAAATTAAGGTCTGGCTTGAAAGAATTCATTGCATTAATATTTATAAAATTTAATAGCACTCCACCATTTTTACCTATGATTGCATTTCATTTACTAGTTTAGTCCCGAGTTTAGACTATATCCCCTAGGTAACTCCAATTTCTCATTTATGAACGAACTACTAGGAGTCTAGTCTATATTCTAATTCTATTAGAATCTATTTCCTTTCCATCTATTTGATTTCGAATTTATTTTCGCGGATCCCTTTTTTTATGCGGATAGGGATTCATTCAGAAATTGAAGTAAATTTAATAAGCCCTTTTAA